>JBBBDQ010001604.1:537500-927500 GCA_037127315.1 Ascarosepion bandense
AGAGGAAAGAGAAAAATACACAAGAAATAGAAAGTGAAGAGGAAAATGAAGAAGAAAAGAGCCTTTATATATATATATATATATATATATATATATATATTGTCATTCGCAGACAGATCTGTTTCGCTGTATCACAGCTCATCAGTACGGTTATACATCGGATCGATTTTTACCCAGAATTGAAATCCAACCGAATCAGTTTACGATTCTACCTCTGAGCCATGGGCGCTCGGTAGAAGGAGGCAAACTTTTAGCGTGTGATATATCGTGTATACACACGCCAATAGCTGAGAATGTTCTAATTCATTACTGAATGAACGATGCGTAGATGCTCGAGTAGCTACTGTTTTTTCAGTCTACTATTCTTCCAGAGTGCTCAATCATGATGTGAGAGCGTAAATAGCCATCCGCAGACAGATCTGTTTCGCTGTATCACAGCTCATCGGTAAGGTTTATCCCGGATTCTTCTATCGTTTACAACGTATGAGAATCAAGCAGCGTAGTTCTTAGAAACTACAGCCTAATTATTCGAACGTATCAATTGATTATAGTAGCAAAGGCTTATTCAGAACTTTTTGGAAGAGGCAAATACAGAAAATTGACGTACAGCATACCAATAAGGATTCTAAACGTTTCGAAGTCTTAATTCCCCTTGAGCGTTCGTTGCTCAAGTCTACAGGACACAGACTCTGCTTCCCTTCCTCTATTTCTGGGTTGAACGGAAGAGATGCATTTATACCTTATACTAGGCGTTCTCAAGAAGGGCCATATTGTATTTATACTATATATATATATATATATATATATATATATATATATAATAATAATAATAATAATAATATTTATTAATAAATTATAACATTGATATGTAAAAATATCACTACAAAAGTAGCTATTTTGTTTCGACACTTTTTGTGTCTTTTCAAGTGATGTTGTTATTTCGAAATAACAACATCACTTGAAAAGACACAAAAAGTGTCGAAACAAAATAGCTACTTTTGTAGTGATATTATAACATATCAATGTTATAATTTATTAATAAATATTATTATTATTATTAGCTCTACTTTGTATTGAGCACTTTTTTAAAAATAGTGTTTCTTTGGATGGGGAATATTATTCCACCCATACTTGTATATATATATATATATATATATATATGTGTGTGTGTGTGTGTGTGTGTGTGTGTGTGTGTGTGTGTGTGTGTGTGTGTGTACATATTTTCTAAACATATACTGTTAAATATAAGAGACAATGAATGTCTATTATGTTTAATCATGAGCCGTTCTAAACATCGTATTTTGCATTTAATTTCAGGTGAAAATAAAGACAAAAATTCTCCAACATTTGGATATATTTTATTATGTTGGTTCGAAGCTTTTGGCTCACATGAGCCATCTTCAAAGAGGTTTCAGGGACGTTAATATAAAAAAAAAACACCATCAAAGACGATTTTATCTTGTGTTAATGTTGGAGAATTTTTAACTTTATTTTCAACTGAAATACAATGTTTAGAACGGCTCATGATTAAACATAATAGACAGTCATTGTCTCTCATATTTAACAGTATATGTTTAGAAAATTATCTGATGCCTCGCTACACTATATATATATATATTGATGTGTGTGTGTGAGAGTGTGTGTGCATGTGTGTATAAACTGATGCAATAGATCAATTTATCTGTGAGTAACAAAGTTTTAAAAAGAGCGTTTATAAAAGGAAAATATTTATGTTACAAAATTAATATTTTTTGTAGAAAATGAGTGTATATTGAATTCAAAACGAACTATCTATGTATAATATATATTCGATAATTAAATTGAGTTATTTAATTAAATAATTAAAGAAAATTAATTAATAAAAGTACTCTATAACCCCCTTTTTTTGATACATGTACATGTGCGTACACTTATATCTATATATGTATATATGTGTACTTGTACATATAGAGACACACACACACACACACACACATATATATATATATATATATTTACTGAGGGAGTGCTTAGCAGCGCGGATGTTGGGATAGGTATGCCGAGCTTAATTTACTGCCAAGTTCATTGATTTAGGAAAGGCATGAAACTTGAACTACTTGTCCTTCCTAGCTATGGGTTGAATGGATCTCTTTGGATTTTGCCTTGGTTGGCAAACAGTCTAGGAAAAAAATAAAGTCTGAATTCAAATCGTAGAAGATATCAATGCACACTGTGTACTAATTCTCTGTTATCTGTTATTTCCAAAACTGTGGTTGGTTCTAAAAAAAGCCTCTAGTATTAGATTCAAATCATATGGCTGGATAGAGTACAGTTTTCTTTCAATTAAAGCCATAGTAGAAAAACAAATATTAATTCGTGTCTTTTACAAAAACATTGACATGAACTGAGCGAAACAGAATCTACCAGAGTTCAGCAACTGAATTGTTGGCTCTTACGCTACCTAATTCTACTTTGATATACCATATTTATTCAGATCATGGCTCTCTACAGCTTCCTGTCTTTTGTTGGTCTAAGTAACTTTTTACATTTTTACCATCTCTCTCTGTACTTATACTGCTTTGTTTGCATTCATGATAATGTCAATATTAGCTGTTCCCTTATAAGAAAACATATGATATTCAAGGGCCGTGTCTGATCATAAGACTGCCTGATCATCAGATAGAGACCAAAGCGTAGTATCTGTTATCGTCATCTCTAGTGCTAATGTTAATACTAGTCGTTTCCCTATTGTTGTGACCTTGTTAGGGGCCAGAAATAAAAACACAAAGAAGGAATTAAGTTAAACAAATATATTACCAAAGAACAGTAGTACAAAAGATATACGAAACGAGAAGGTCAACAGCGTGACTGTTTGGTCCGGCTGTCAGGGCTATCTGCTGGAACAAACTTCAGTACTTACTAGTGCACCCACGATACAACGGAAGGTCAGTTTTTAGGTGGGTTTATCGGCAGTGTCATAGAAAAATTCCCAAACCCCCTCAGCAATTACTCTTTTGGGGACGCCTCAGGTGCAGGACAATAAACTCAGTCCTCTACCAAGGAAGGTGTAAAACCTGGGGGGATGGCCCTCTGAAGTTTGGCACCCCACAGTGTAATTTTATTTAGATGCATGTCCGTCTCAGGCCGAGGATAGAGACGCAACTGAGAGGTGATTCGTATTCTAGTCTCAGCTGGAATACATTTCTGCCACAAAGCAGAAACTGCTGCTTATTTATAATTGGAAGAGTTCATGTGTGCAGGGGTGAATTGCCATAACACTTATCAAGAAGAATTCGGTATTCATTAATCGAAAAACAATATTAATGAGTTACGCTTTTTTTTCACTCCTAACCATCAAAGTGTAGTATCTGTTCTCCTCATCTTTAGTGGTAATGGTAATATTAACCATTTCCTTATAATGAAACATTCGTTATTCATTGATCGAGTAGTCAGCACTATTTTATTTGATTAACCTTAAGTAATTTCACAGTGAGTGATATGATTCAGTGTAAGAATTTAAACAGCTTGTTTCTATCCGTAAATTCCTTAAAGTATTCTTCCGTTCACTTGATTCATTAGTTCTGCAGAATCCGTTCATCCAACAGCAATTTATACAAAGCTGGCTAAATTCTCTTTCGGTGTAACCCGAGGTAGGAAGTGACTTGATGAAAGTTACGTTGGGGTAGACGGGGACAGGAAATTCACGAAACTTGCATCTAAAGTCGCTTCAGCTACAAGTAATTTTGGTCTCAAGCTTTCCGATACAAAAATAACCAGAAATCTTTTCATGACAAGAAACTTAACAGAACTGAATGCAAGATCACTTTTGCCGAAAGAAAAAAACACGTTTTCAGGAAATAAACGGAGACTTTGCTTAGGGCATGTGAAGATATTTGACTATGTCCATATTGTGTTTTATATGGAGGAGTGTCATTTGAGATCAAGCGAAAATCGACTGGGGCGGGATTACAGCAACGGGGGAGGGGTAAATCGGTGTAGGGAGCGTGTTTTGTTTGTTTTAGATGGTAAAGTGATATAGACGCCGACTGCTTTTATCTTGAAAGAAAAATTACTTACATAGTTGGATTAATATTTCCAGACGTTCTTCCATGTTTGTCTACAGAATATAATATCAGTTGCGGGTGTTATCAGTTTAGCCTTACTAGTAAGCATTAGCTACCTCATTATTGTAACCTTGTGCCAGACAAATTGTAATAGAGTACCCAGATAACCGGGAAAGTTCTTGCAGCGCACTGAATTAGAAAAAATCCGTACTGGTCCATTATAACATCAGAAACGTTTCCTTCGCTTTCTTCCAAATTTTCTTGAAGCATACCCCGAAAACTTTGTGGTCAGTTGTTATTGTAAAAAATGGCATATACATGCTATAAATACTTAAATAAATTGACCGTTGAATGTTCGCCTTCTTCTCAAAAAGATACGTTCACGGTAATTATGAATTAGACGATTCCACAAGAAATTGTAATTTGAAAATTTCTCTTCAAATAAAATTATCTTCAAATTTCAGTGTTAATCAACCGATTCCCCGATCAAATTACATTTCCTTTTCTTTTCCTTGACATCGATTACTTCGCTAGTGGCTTTGGTCTGCAAATGACAGCCTTTGCATTCGAGTTTCGGTTTGGACGCCATCATGAAACCCGTTTCCCGCCTTCAGCAGCTATGTCATCATGAGAGGACAGCGTCTGCGTCACTTGCCGCTATCTTCGTTTGTTTCGCTTCATCTTTTTATGTTTCTTAAAATAGGCGGATGATTAAAAAATTGGAGAAAAAGTTTTTTTGAATTTTCTTGCAGGAAAATTATCAAACTTGTTAAATAGATATTAATATTTTCAAAACCCATGAAGTCATAAAAAAAAAGTATAACAATCGGTTTGAGGTTCCCAGCTCACACCGTTGCAGTAGAATTTGTATTATACAATCGGTTGAATGCACCTGAGTGTTAAAGACAGGCAAGTATCCAACACATAATGATAAATTGATAGCTCCAGCAACATTTTACATTCAGTTTCTGTCAGCGTATATATATATATATATATATATATATATAATATTTTTATTTTTTTTTACAGCCTATGTAAATAAAAATGTTTATGTCTATTAAAAACGTTCTTAAAATATTTAAAATTGAAAACTCCTATATACATAAAAGAATATATATATATATATATATATATATATATATGTGTGTGTGTGTGTGTGTGTGTGTGTTAGAATAAAGAAAAAATTAATAGGAAATGTATGACAATATAACTTTTCTTAAGGCTTCTCCAGAAATCAAGAATGTAATGAAAAGACAGTATACACACACACACACACACACACACACACACACACACACACACACATATATATATATATATATATATATTAAAATAAAGAAAGAAATTTGTCTTAATATAACATATTCCACTTTTATTAAATTTTCTTCAGAGATGGAGCTAAAAATGAAAAGATATATATCTTTTCATTTTTAGCTCCATATATATATATATATATATATATAAAACTTTAGACATCACATGTGTTGTATGATCCTTTTTGCGAAGTTAATTCGCTTTGTCAGCGAGCGTTTTTTATGGAAAATTCAAAAAGATATTCATACACCGGAAGTTCACTTAATCATACACCGGATGTTCACTTAAAATATAGGGAAAGCAAAAAATAAAATAGAACAGTGGGAGGTGGAGTTAAAAGTAAGAGAGAGTAGAATGTGTTAGAAGATAGTCGTCTTGATGTGGTTACAGATGCACCTTCTGGTTGGATCAGTTTTAATATTAATAAGATTAATATTAATAGGATCTTTCTTGGGATTTTACCTACATGCCACTTTTCGTTTGGATTTCTTTCTTTCTATCTATCTATCTATCTATATAGACATAAAGAAAGAGAGATGAATAGAGACAGCGAGTGAGAGATGTTCAAAGACATATTTTCAGAAAAACAAAACGAAATATAACAAGAACATGAGACAACTTGATGGAAGAAATAATTTGAAGAGAAACGAAAAAAACGAAATGAATCTTTTAAAATGTCTTCAAGTGCTTTCATCAGTAGACTCTGTCTGTTAAAAGCCAATGAAAATTGATATATTTCATTTTCATGATAACACACACACACGCAAAAACGTCGGTTGACTAGGAAAGATAGGAAAAGAGTTTTTTTTTTAATCTCTGTCTGATGCTCATTATTGGAGAGAGATACTTTTTTATACTCTCTTTCCATTGAGTGATGTTTTTAAAATAGACTGCTTGCAATATGAATTCCATATGGAGAGATAAAATACGATCAGAATGAAATAGATTTTTCTCTCAGGTTCTTACTATGTCTCTGTCATTGGACTCAACTAATCTTGTTCTACTCGTAATCATGAAGAAAGAGAGACTCTTTAATCAATACAGTACACTAAACTTGACTTAAAGACTTCTAGCTGTTAGTGAAGTGTGTCCGGATGACCATTAATGAAATCGATGTGCACTGTGTGTCCTATACAAAATCCGATATTAATAATCTAAAAATGGTTTACAAGTCGTAAAAACAAACCCAACCAACCAAGCAACCAAGCAAGCAACCAACCTTAATGTGGGAGGAACATTCGCTATTTAAAGTTTTTGAATGAAGGTAACTTATATATATATATATATATGTATATATATATATATATATATAAATATATATAAACGGCCCAGAATAATTGCAATATGTATATGTGCACACACACACACACACACACACACACACACACACATATATATATATATATATATATATATATATATATATATATATATATACTAGCAGTATAGCCCGGCGTTGCTCGGGTGTAATGAAAGCTTTAAAACTAATCCATGGTCCTGCAGCTCAGACACAGCCTAAAGAATATTTTGTATGAAGTTTGGTGAGAATTGGATAAAAATTGTGGATTTGTATAAAGGACATACAGACAGATAAACAGGCACACACACAAAGTTCTTGCCTTTTATATATATATATATATATATATATTATCGATTTTCTGCACTATTGTAAGAACTGCAACCTTGAAACTTCTGAATATCGTTTCTTATGGATTTGTCTATGAGTGTATCAAATTTGTTTAAAATCGGACCACTCTTTCTATAACCCAACTTTTTCGATTATCGATTTTCGATATTTATCGAGGGATCCTCGACACAAAACCTAGCTACAAACACCCGCAGACGCTTATAGTACAATTGTGTAAATTTTCAAGAAAATCGGTTCAGACGTTCGGAGTCTATAGGTAACGGATACACACACACACACACACAGACAAAGTTCCATTTATAAATAAGTTTAGATATATATTGTTTATTTTATAAAGCAAACCTTCAGGACTTAGCTACAAGATTTGACCTCAAAAACTCTGCAAACCTTTATATATATCACCTGAAGAAGAAGCAGTCACATACAGGACTAGCTTCGAAACCTGAAAATTTTTGTGTAGTGATACTATGAATTTATAAACCATTGTAACAACTATTATACTATATATATATATATATATATATATATATATAGTGAGAAAGAGAGATGGTGAGGAAAGAGGAAATAAATTTTCTCTCTTTTGATCGCTTGCTCTTGTGTGCCCATATATATATATATATATATATATAGTCTTCCGTAGACAGTCCTGTTTCGCTGTATCATCAGACAATCAATTGCTTTTAACCAGGATTGAAACCCGACCGAATTGATATCAGTCGGGGATTCTACCTCTAAACTATGGGCGCTCGGTGGAGGAAAGCTGATGCTTTTAGCGTGTTATATACACAAAGTTAATATATAATATTGAACACACCTTATCAAGAACCTCCCATAAGAGCCTTGTCGATTTTTTTAATCTCTTGTTTAATTCTTGTTGCTTGCAGTAGAGTTGAAGAAATTTAGCAAAAAGAAAATTAAAAATCCTTGCAAACACAAAATTCAATTTTTTGAACGGCGGAATGAACGAATAAATAAGACAACTCACCCGGCAAGCATTTTAATTCTAGATTTATTGATAAGAAATTGTTCGAAAATTTCAACGACTTTTCGTGGACGCTCACTCAAGGGTCAATTGCTTACGAGGAACTATAATTGTAGAAACTTCCCGAGGTGGGTCTCTTCAAAATTTAAAGAAAATGTTTAAATATAATTCCTTTACCTGAACATTTGCGCATGCGCAAACGCCATTAACAGGCTTATGTTTTCACTTAAAGCAAACATTTTAGTTTTTATTGAGAAAAATATGTTAAAGGAAAAAATAAATAGGGCTAGTATAATTAAAATATTTTAGTGTTTTTCCATCTGACATAGAATTTAGTTGAATCAACCTAGTATGATCGTTTTTTAATATAAAAAAAGTCCTTTCAATTTTCGTAAGGCTTTAATAACATTGAACAGTTTTGCGAAGCAAATAGAAATATTTTAATATTGACATTTATAATTTAACATCACACAAAACCCTTCAATATTATTTGGATTGATCTTCGAAATTTATTATGATTGGTAGACTAATCGATAGTGCATGAGGTCTTTTTGCGGGAATCGATTTGAATTTTCGTATTTAAATTTTATGAAATGTTGAGTTTTGTATGACAGCTTGAATTTTACCCGAGCGAGATGAGATTCATTGTTTAAAAAGCTTTATTTTAAGGAATTCTTTCTTTTGGGTTTTTTTTTTTTATTTGAAAACATTCTCATTAAATGTCGATATAACACATCACTCAATAAATCCTGGGCCTAACTAATAAAACAACAACTTTTAAGCAAAATTCGACTTCATTCATCAACATAGTCTCCTTCTAGGGTGATACACTAATTCCAACGCTTCTCTAACAATTTGATGCCTTTTTTGGAGGACGATTTGTTTTTGGCCTCAAAATATACCTCAGTTTTCAATTTCACTTCTTCAAATGGGCCAAATTTCTTTCTCTGGAACATTCTTTTGAGGTCTGCAGTAGTCGCTGGGGGCCAAGTCTGGAGAATAGAGTAGATACGTAAGCAATTCGAAGTTCAATTCATTTGCCATCGTTGCGACCGACTTGTGACACGGCGCTTTGTCTTGGTGAAAGATCATTTTAAACACAGGTTTCACATTGACAAATATTCTTGTAAAATGATGAATCCTCTGCCTTCTGATATGTTAAACTCCTCTGCTATCTCACGCATTTTCAATTTACGATCGGCCAAAACGAGTTTCTGGTTTTATTAGTGTTTTCCGAGACAACTGCCGATTTTGGGCGACTTGAGCGTTCAGCATCATTTGTGTCTGTACGACCGCGTGTAAAGTCAGCATACCATCTCTTGAACGTCGTTTCTGACGAGGCAGAGTCCAAATAACACTTATTAAGCAATTGCTTTGCTTGAACAGTATATTTCCCGTTAGAAAGCAATGCTTTATCAACATACGAATTTCAGATATTTCCATTGTTTTGAAAATTTGCAACAATAGCTTCACTTACATAACTGTAATTTGTAAACTAATAATCGGATTTGGCCCAAATTTTGTCACGTGTCATTTGAAGTTTCTTCTTCTTCTATGTGTCCTGTCCCTTCAGGACGTAGGCGATCATGGCTCTCCACGTCTCCCTATCCCTTGTGGCTCTTAGTATGTTTGCTCCTGTTACTCCTGGCAACCCCCGTTCCGTCATCCACCTGATCAGTCCCTGCAAATATGTTATCCGCTGCCTTCCTCTGTCTCTCCTTCCTTCTATCTGTCCAGTCAGTATCAGGTTCTCCAGGCTCTCCTTCCTCATTGCATGTCCCAGGAACTTCAGTTGTCTCTTCCTGATGCTCAGCATCAATTTCCTTTTTGTTGCCATTCTTTCTAACACCTCGTCGTTGCTTGTATGCTCAGTCCACGATATCCGTAGCATCCTTCTGTAGAACCACATTTCCGCTGCTTCCAGTTTTGTCCTCATTTTCGATGATATTGTCCAGCATTCACAGCCGTATTGAAGAACTGACATCACGTAGCAGTCTAGAACTCTTTTCTTCGTTTCTTTAGTACTTCCTAAAAAATCATATGGATTTTTTTTTTCTATATGTCAGACTCAGGAGTTATTCTATGAGGTGTTAGGAGGCACCATTTCGTCGATTTTCTACTCACTCTTCAGATCCTCAACAATAACTTTGAGAGAGCAGGAATAGCTTAATGAAAAAGAAAGGACATTTCAATCCAAATCAGTAAATACTTAATAAACAATTACACTGGAAAGTGAAGTCGATGCGATAGTATAAAGACATTCTTTCTTGTTAGTTGCTCAACACTCTAGGATTAGTAAATCATATTACACACTTGGAACGTAATTAATCAAGTCAATTCGCAAATAAAGCGAATTTTCCATCTCGCAATCCCTCTCTCACAGTCGAGTTTTATCAAGTCGCACGCTCGGCTTTGCTTAACTTCAGTGTTCGTATGGAAACGGATATGTCAGCATGATGTGGCCGTAAGCTAAATGGTGGTACGTCGTAAACGAAAATTATGAGGTTAAGAAGGAAAGATAACGATTGACTCTTGACCAGAAGAGATTAAGATTGAAGAATTTAAGATTGAAGTGGACATGTACTAAACTATGTCACAGTTGGTAGATACATATATACAACAATACGCACGGTATAACTTTTACTCACAAATGGGGATAGACATTCAAATAGCTGAAATATCGATCTTAGAGGATTAGCGAGTTAATCTTGCAAGCTCTTCTTAGTAACGGTCATTCATATAGGAAAATTAGTTTAGATTTTCTTTGTTGGAATAGGGTAAGCCAAATAAACGCGCATACACACGCATATGCAGTCAGTTAAGGCTAAAGAGGGTACACGCTTGGGCAATCATGTCTCGAAAGAATCATGATTGCTCAATGACTGGCCGGGTCGAAAATTTTAAGTTGCCATTATTTTTTGCTGTATGCTGATTGCCTACCAAGGTAATAGAATCTGTCTTGATATTCAACCAATAGTTGGAGGGAAAAGAGATGGATTATATTATATTAATAATTAGTGGGGGATCAGTTTATTACTTGATAACAACAGAAACTCGATTCCCCACTTTCTGCAAGCAAAAGATTTACAGTTTACAGATGTTTCCAGCTATTGTATTAACTCAGTTAAGTGCCATAGAAGATACACGCTTGGACGATCATGTCTCGAAAGAGACATGAGTGACGAAGCATATTTTTCCGGCAGTAGGTTATCATTAATTTCTGCGGTAGACTGGTTGCCAATCAAGGTTATTAAACCCAAACTGTCTGCTATTTAACCCATGGCTGGAGGGAGAAATGACAGATTAATACCTTTCCCAGAGTATGCGAATGCAACAAATTTAACTAGAATTCGAACTCAGATCTTCGGTTTCTCATTCCGAGCCGATATCAATTCCGCATATTACCAGACGAATAAAAAATACATATTTTATTTTGTTCATACAAGGCATGGCTGATATACATCCCACATATATCTCAGATGAACATCATAGTAAAGATTAGTGGCAGTCTTGTCTTCACCAAGTTAATGCCTTATCGTTAGGTGAGAGGTAGGCTCTCTGAAAGGGCTATACAAATGAAGAAGGACTTATACTGTGCTTTATTGATTATGCGAAGGCGTTTGACAAAATATGCCACAAAGAATTGATGAAGATGCTCCGCAGCCTTGACATTTTTGAGAAAGACTTAAGAGTAATCAAGAATCTTTACTGGCAACAAACCGCTTGTATACGGACAGGTAACGAATTCAGCAGATATACAAAGATAGAAAGGGGCGTAAGACAAGGACGTGTCTTTTTATCGGATCTGTTCAACTTGTACAGTGAAAATATTTTGAGGATCCTAGAGGTTGTGCCTGGATTCGTCATCGGAGGCCACAATTTAAACAATCTAAGGAACACAGTGCTGATAGCAGACACAGAAAGAAAACTACAAGACCTCCTACAGAAGGTAGCTGAAGAGAGTGACAAGAAATAACGACAATCAAACTGCAAGAAAACCGAATGCATGATCATCAGTAAAAAGGGCAGCCCAAAATGCCAAATACAAGTCGGGGATACTAAAATCAAGCAGGTAAAAAAATTTAAATACCTGAGAAGTTTTATAACAGAAGACGGAAAGTGCGACACAGAGATCCGAAGGCGAATTGGCATGGCGAAGGAAGCATTCCAGAAGTTGAGTAAAGTATTAAGAAACAGGACAATTTCGCTAGAAAGGAAGAGAGTACTGGATTGCTATGTGATGTTAGTTCTTCAATATGGCAGTGAATGCTGGACAATATAATCAAAGATGAAGGAAAAACCTAAAGCAACTGAAATGTGGTTCTACAGAAGGATGCTGCGAATATCATGGATCGAGCATGTGAGCAATGATGAGGTTTTAGAAAGAATGGAAACGAAAAGAAAATTAATACGGAGCATCAGGAAGAGACAGCTGAAGTTCCTGGGACATGCAATGAGGAAAGAGGGCTTGGAAAACCTGATACTAACAGGCAAGATAGAGGAAAAAAGAAACAGGGGAAAGCAGCAGATAACATATTTGAAAGACCTAATCAGGTAGATGACGGAACAGGGGTTGCCTTGAGTAACAGGAGAAAGCTTGCTAAGAGCCACCAGGGATAGAGAGACGTGGAAAACCATGATCACCTACATCGTGAAGGGACAGGGCACATAGAAGAAGAAGATATATGACAACTTTTTAAAAGAAATTATAATGTGCATATAAAGTGGAGGATCAAATCTATATTATAATCAATATATAAACTAATCCCTCATTTTATGGCCATGCTAGTTTCTATACATTTATATTCTAGATTTATGGGCTTGAGCTTGTGGATAGCAGAACGTGGTTTGGGTGGTGTAACAGGAGAAAGCGTGCTAAGTGCCACCAGGGATAGGGAGACGTGGAAAGCCATGATCGCTTACGTCGTGAAGGGACAGGGCACATAGAAGAAGATATATGACAACTGTTTAAAAGAAATTATAATGTGCATATAAAGTGGAGGATCAAATCTATATTATAATCAATATATAAACTAATCCCTCATTTTATGGCCATGCTAGTTTCTATACATTTATATTCTAGATTTATGGGCTTGAGCTTGTGGATAGCAGAACGTGGTTTGGGTGGTGTAACAGGAGAAAGCGTGCTAAGTGCCACCAGGGATAGGGAGACGTGGAAAGCCATGATCGCTTACGTCGTGAAGGGACAGGGCACATAGAAGAAGATATATGACAACTGTTTAAAAGAAATTATAATGTGCATATAAAGTGGAGGATCAAATCTATATTATAATCAATATATAAACTAATCCCTCATTTTATGGCCATGCTAGTTTCTATACATTTATATTCTAGATTTATGGGCTTGAGCTTGTGGATAGCAGAACGTGGTTTGGGTGGTGTAACAGGAGAAAGCGTGCTAAGTGCCACCAGGGATAGGGAGACGTGGAAAGCCATGATCGCTTACGTCCTGAAGGGACAGGGCACATAGAAGAAGATATATGACAACTGTTTAAAAGAAATTATAATGTGCATATAAAGTGGAGGATCAAATCTATATTATAATCAATATATAAACTAATCCCTCATTTTATGGCCATGCTAGTTTCTATACATTTATATTCTAGATTTATGGGCTTGAGCTTGTGGATAGCAGAACGTGGTTCGGGTGGTGTAACAGGAGAAAGCGTGCTAAGTGCCACCAGGGATAGGGAGACGTGGAAAGCCATGATCGCTTACGTCCTGAAGGGACAGGGCACATAGAAGAAGATATATGACAACTGTTTAAAAGAAATTATAATGTGCATATAAAGTGGAGGATCAAATCTATATTATAATCAATATATAAACTAATCCCTCATTTTATGGCCATGCTAGTTTCTATACATTTATATTCTAGATTTATGGGCTTGAGCTTGTGGATAGCAGAACGTGGTTTGGGTGGTGTAACAGGAGAAAGCGTGCTAAGTGCCACCAGGGATAGGGAGACGTGGAAAGCCATGATCGCTTACGTCCTGAAGGGACAGGGTACATAGAAGAAGAAGCTTTAAGAGGTATATGTGGGAAGTATTTCTGCTGCACCCTTTGTTTCGATAGAAAATAAATCTAAATTTGGCGGTAAGCAGTGAGTGACAAATACAAAACTACCATCCACCCGTGCATTGAGTATTGCTGTCATATCTGGTCCGGTGCTCCTGCTATCCACTTAGGTGTCCTCGACCGAATCCAACGGAGAATCTGTAATGTGATTAATCCCGACTTGGCAGCTAGGATACAGTCGCTTTCTCACCGACGCAGTGTGGCTTCCCTGTGTCTCTTTTACAAATACTTTCACGACTTCAGCTCCGATGAACTTAGCTCACTGGTACCCCCTATAGACGAAGATTAGCACTATAGGTCCCACCCTTTTACTGTGAAACCAATAAATTGTAAACGCAAATTCTATTTCAACAGCTTCTTTTCTCGCACTTCCCGCTTGTGAAATTCTCTTCCGCACACTTGCTTTCCTGGCAGTTACAATCTCCAAGAATTTAAATGTAAAATCAATAGTCATCTCCTGTTTCACTAACTTGCATCCTCTCTCTCATGCTTTTCTACATCCACCCCACTCTCGTATTCTCTTCCTTCTTATACTCTCTTCCTGACACCCCCTGTACCTGGTCACTCTTTCTCATAACATTCCTCCTATGTAACACCCTGCAGTAAAATGCCTTGCTTGGGGTGACACGATTATATATATATATATATATATATATATATATATATATATATATATATAAAGCAATGTGACCAAGGATCTCACTCAGTTAAGTGCCATATTTGATACACGCTTGCGCGACCATGTATAAAAAAAAGTCATGACTAACTGGGCAGAATAAAAAAATAATCTATTATTTTTATTTTAACTACTTTATTTTTAAGTAAGTCATTTCGACAAAAACAAACAAAATAGAAAAGAAACTCAAGACAGAAAATAAAAAAAGAAAATATTCCTTCGTAGTAATTGTAAAGTATAATGCAGTATTCTTCTTGCATGTACCGTGTCCATTCTGAATATCGACGATCATGGCTCTTTACAACTTCCTATCACGTATAGCTCTTGACAACGTTCGTTTTTTTTTTTGTCATCGCTCCTCTCTGTTCCGCCATCAATTCACATAACCTCGTCAGGTAGGTGTTATATCTCAGGCGGTTTTAACATAAATTCTCGCTGAAGCACCAACCGTGACGCCTGTAAGAAATACTATGAAGACTGACTCTAATGATTTTGTGAAAAAAAGGCTAGCCAATAATCTATCGCCCGGTTCACACTCCACCCACGTCTATTGAACAGGTATATAGGCTCATCCCTTTTTCCCTGTTTAGGAAGTGGTTTCCGGCTTTCTCTTTTCGAATCTTTTCACTCCTATGTAGACCCCTGCACATCTGTGGCGATACCACCTTGCTCGGGGTGATAAGATTAAAAAAAAAGTGTGGAAATTAAAATTAAAATATAGATTAGACCCAGACATAATGTGGAGTATAGTGAAAACAGCCAAGCCTTACAATGGTGGCAAAATTTTTTAGACTGTGCCAGGAAGAAAATTTAGCTATCATGTTATTCCCAAACAAAAATGAATTACTGAATGAAAGAACAGAATTTATAAGTCTAACCATACCATAAAATACTAATTAGGGTCACACAATTATGGATAAAAACGCTATAATTTTTTTTCTAATTTTGAAAATTGAGCATTCAAAAAATTCCCGTTACGTGAGCGTTCTTAAATAAACGGTAAAATCAGTTATTGCAAATCGCCGGAAGACACCACTCATGAGAGAAGCCTAGGTCGCGTCATAACTCGTTTACAAATGGAAAAAATTCAAAGGTTCTACAATATAATTGTATTGAACACTTTTTAATAACATGACCAAAAACTAAGTGATTAAATAATCTATAATGTCACTTATCAATAACTAGCAGTATAGGCCGGCGTTGCTAGGGTTTAATGAAAGCTTTAATACTAATCCATGGTCCTGGAGCTCAGACTCTTTGGACGTTAGCACGAAAGACTAAAAAGCAATAGTTGTTCCCAGTTAAAGCGAAACCATAGACTGAAAGAAAAATAAATGGATGCTAGTTAAGAACACTCGCAGACGCTTATAGTACAACTGTGTAAATTTTCAAGAAAATCGGTTCAGCCGTTTTGGAGTCTATAAGTAACGGACACACACACACAGACACACACACACAGACACACACAGACACACACACACACACACAAAGTTCCATTTATAAATAAGTTTAGATCTATAATGTCACTTATCAAACATTTCTTAAGCCTTAATTTACAAAAACCATGATAAAGATCACAATATCAGACATCTTGCATTTCACGATGCACTATATATCAAACATATCTCTCCTCCCATTAACCTTACTTTATTTAATAGTGGAAATGGAGTATTAAATTTTTTTTTTTAAATAGAAAGATGTTAATTCGATTGCCAGTCGCGCGCGACAGGTGAGAGTTTAGAAATAACACTTCTTTTTGAAAAAACAAAAGAATTACTACGTAGCAGTTAAAATACGAGGAAAATAACACCAGAGACAAAAACACCCTTGACAAATAAAATGATAGGATGCTGGAAAATATTAAAAAAATAATTAAATCTTACCTGTCGACTGTATTTAATAAAAGATGTTTGAAAGAATGGTTAATGTCCATATATATAACATTTGAAGTCTTGGACATTAGCCATTCTTTCAAACATCGCCGACTGACGCCATTTCGGCCGGGTTTCAATCCTGGGTAAAAAAGCAATCGGTGTCTAACCGTACTGATGAGCTGTGATACGGCGAAACAGATCTGTCTGCGGATGACAATAAAATATATATATATATATATATATATATATATATATATATTGATTGTTTAATACTTAGTTTTTGGTCCTAATAGGGTTAGACCAGTACACATTTGTATTAAAAAGTGTTCTATACAATTATATTGTAGAACTTTTGAATATTTTTCATTTTTAAACGAAATATTTCGCTCCCTTGTTTTTCACCATGAATGGTTTCTTCAGGCGATTTTTATTAACTTATTAAAAATTATTATTTAAGTTATTAAAAATCGCTTGAAGAAACCACTCATGGTGGAAACCAAGGTAGCGAAATAACACGTTAAAAAATGGAAAGATATATATATATATATATATATATGCGTATATATATATATTTAAATTACGTATATTTTGGCAGCATCCTTACTTTTAAACGAGTTGCGTTAAACGATAGAGATAACATAGTCTTATATATTTTCTTTTTTTCATATTTTCTGATTAGACTTTTTATTTCCGAATTATAATTGTATAAAAATTGTCCAAAGTTTGTCCTACTGTTTCTCTTCAGCATTCTGACATTCGTAAAATTCTTATAGACAATACTAAAATTATTGATCAACAGACAGACATTAGACGCCTAAAAATTTTAGAGGCAGTACATATCAGCAGTAAAAAAACCTCTTATCAATCGCACAGCTTATCAAGTTTCTGAACATATATTTAGTTGTGTTTAGAGGGTTTATTTGAAATATAATTAAGGTAAATAATTCTTTGCCTCTGAGTAATTTGATAATTTACATAATTAGTTCCTTTAAAGTTCAAATTCTCTAACGTATTTTTACGGCATTTAAAATCTTTAACAACCAAGTATTCCATATAATTCACACATCTACGTGAGCACAGATCTTCACGTGTGCATGTTGTTTACATTATTACTGCCTTTGAATTTAAAATTTTTTCATAACGACTATTTATTTTCTTTTAAAGTGTTGTAACACTTTTTCTGCTACAAGGCAATATTTGATTTTGAAACTGTAATATAGTCCCTGACGATGAACGATGACGTTCGTAAGTACTAGGACAACCTTTGGACAATTTTATATACAAATCTAATTCAGAAATGAAATGTCTGATCAAAAAATATGAAAAAAATTCAAAAGAAAATATGTAAGACTATGTTGTATATATATATATATATATATATATATATATATATATATATAGATAGATAGATAGATAGGGGTCGTAGGTTCGAATCCTGCCGAATGGCACACATTTTCGTAATAAAAATTTATCATAAATAATCAGGCCGGTAGATATAAATATATAATACTGTTTCATTAAAAACAGAATATCTACTTAAATACGAGTATCGATAAAAAATAATGTTCAAACAATTCATTTCAAATTGTCGGTTGCTTATAACCAAGTTTCGTTAAAATTCGTTGATTTCCGTAGCATGTTTACATTTGTTGACATTACGATACATTTCAGAGCAGATATGTTTGTTTACGATGGATTGAAAATTGTGTTATGTAGGCTTGATAAAAACCTCGTTTAGACTAGAGGCAATTCGTGGTCTAAGACATTACCAGATCAAATGGCAGCTCCCCCTATATAGATAGGATTCGCAGGTTCGGATCCTGCCGAATGGCACACATTTTCGTAATAAAAATTTATCGTAAATAATCAGGCCGGTAGAAATAAATATATAATACTGTTTCATTAAAAACAGAATATCTACTTAAATACGAGTATTGATAAAAAATAATGTCCAAACAATTCATTTCATATATATACAATACTGTGCAAAAGTATTAGGAAAATAACTATTTTGTCTTTTATGAGGCATAGTGACAGAAAATAAATAATTTAAATTAAAGTAATTTTATTTGATTTGTTCAAATAAACAAGAAAAAATACTTGTTACAAAATAAATTTAATATTTAGTATAATAGCCTTTTGCTTTCATCATAGCCTTCATTATGTCAGGCATTGACATCACAAGCTTCTTCAATGTATCTAATGGTATCTCCTGCCAAGCAGCTTCTATTTGTTCCCAAAGTGTGTCTTGTGAAGTAACATTAGATTTATAATTTTTTAAATCCAAAATATCCCATAGATGTTCAATAGAGTATTTAAAAAAAAACTTGTTTTATAGAAAATAGGAAAAATGAAATATAACTTCTTTTTAATACATTTCTTTTCCACCTAGTTTTAAATAAACAATATTTATTAGCAATTTACTTGGCTTTTCAACCTGTATTTGAATTTCAGTGAGGTTTTTAGGAAAATCTCCCCTGTCCTAATACTTTTGCATACTACCGGTAGTGTGCAATAGTGTTAGGACAGGGGTGATGTTAAACTTTATTTTGATGCCTCATAAAAGATAAAATAGTTCTTGTCCTAATACTTTTGCACAGTACTGTATATATACTAGGTGCGATTGGTAAATTGTCGCAATTATTTTGATGCCTCATAAAAGATAAAATAGTTCTTGTCCTAATACTTTTGCACAGTACTGTATATATACTAGGTGCGATTGGTAAAATGTCGCAATTGTTTTGATGCCTCATATAAGATAAAATAGTTCTTGTCCTAATACTTTTGCACAGTACTGTATATGTGTGCGTGTATGTGTGTATTGGTGTGGATGTGGGTGTGAGTGTGTCGCTTCAATATTTCTTTGGATGTCAGCACACTATATGCTAGTTCTGGCCTATGAATCCCGTAAAGACCTTATTCATATGTATTAAGTAATGTGCATTGAGCTACTGGAGTTAGAAAGACCATGTTTCAAAGTGGAAACATTTGTCTGTCTCAAAAATTAGTATTGGATTTTGGCAAGGTTCGAACGTCGACCTTTAACATCAGTTGGAAAGCCGTAACCAGCTGACAGTCTCTACTTGATTCTTTTTATGTGCTGTCAAGACTTTATTATGTAATCTTCGTCACAACTTGGACATCTAATCTTATTTATAAATGGAACTTTGTCTGTGTGTGTGTGTGTGTCTGTTTGTGCGTGTTTGTCTCTCTGTGTGTGTGTCCGTTACCTAAAGACTCCGAAACGACTGAACCGATTTTCTTGAAAACTTACACAGTTGTACTATAAGCGTCTGCGTGTGTTCTTAGCTAGGTTTTGTGTCGAGGTACCCCGATAAATATCGAAAATCGATCATCGAAAAAATCGGGTTATAGAAGGAGTGGTCCGATTTTAATCAAATTTGATACAATCATAGACAAAGACATAAGAAACAATGTTCGGAAGTTTCAAGGTTGCAATTCTTACAATAGTACAGAAAATCGATAGGATATATATATATATATAAAAGACAAGATGTTTGTGTGTGTGTCTGTTTATCTGCCTGTATGTCTGTATTTTTTTCAGCCATTTTATTTTAGTTTTTGGTTCGGGATTGGCTCTGAGTAGGTATAATTGTAGTTCTTAGTCTCAGCCATAATACCATTTAATTAGAGGACTTATTAGGCCTTCAAAATTCAGTTTACGACGAAAAAAATTTATTTGATATCGATACCAGGAAATCAAAATTTGACTTAAATCCATTCATTTTTCTTTCAGTCTACGGTTTCGCTTTAACTGGAAACAACTATTGCTTTTTAGTCTTTCGTGCCAACGTCCAAAGAGTCTGAGCTCCAGGAACATGGATCAGTTTTAAAGCTTTCATTACACCCGGGCAACGCCAGGCTATACTCCTAGTGAATATATATATATATATATATATATGGGCGCGTATAATAATAATATACGCGCTAAAATGTCGGCCTTCTTCCACCGAACGCCCATAGCCCAGAAGTAAAATCGCCGACTTACGCCAATTCGGTCGGGTTTCAATCCTAGGCTAAAAAGCAATCGGAATCTAACCGTACTGATGAGCTGTGATACAGCGAAGCATATCTGTCTGCGGATGACAATATATATATATATATATATATGTGTATTAGGTGCGATTAGTAAATTGTCGGAATTATTTTATTATATATATATATATATATATATATAATATATTATATTATATATATATATATATATATATATATATATGTATTAGGTGCGATTAGTAAATTGTCGGAATTATTTTATTATTTCAAATATTCTTTAGGCTGAGTCTGAGCTCCAGGATCATGGATTAATTTTAAAGCTTTCATTAAACCCGAGCAACACCGGGCTATATTGCTCGTCGAATAAAAAAATAAAATAAAATAAACAAAAAACCCCCGCAAAAGTAACAAACTCCAAAACAGATGTACTGCAAATGTCATATAGTGATTAGATGTTGATTTCTATGCCCCTTAATTTCATTAGGGTTTGCAGAAAACTTCAACAAAATATTTATAAAAAGAGACTTTTGTTAAAAAATTGCAGGAACGAAGAAGGTGGATAATGGAACATAATTAAGGCGAAATTATAATCGGTGTTAATTGAATGACGCAGATGGGAAGATTAGAAGTTGCTAAGTTTAATTATTACTTTAATGAACCGGGCTATGAGCGTGTCATTAGACAGGGCACCAAGAGATTGGCTTGGAACTGCATTCGTTTCGATCTTATATTAATTACAATAATCCAATGATCGATTTCTGACTTAATCAGACTTCTCTCATCCTTTCGTACAATTTCGATGTCATTAAAAAAAAAACGGCTTATTATTCATCTCATTAAAATACCTTTCAATTATAATTAAATAATATTTTTTAGAATATTATTTTCATTTTTGTTTAATCTTCTTCATCCCTTCCTGAAACATGTCTCACTGGCTTGGAAAAAAAAAAAACTCTACGCATAATATGTCTTCGATTTCAGTAGAAAATAGGTTCTAACTGGCTGAAGTTGCTCGCTCCACACCAAACTGGTTTCAATTCAGAGTTTTTCTTCTAGACTGGCTGCTAGACAATACTAGAGAGCTTAGTCTGGTGTTAAGAGATGGTTGTAAGGTACAAGGTCAAGGAAATACGGCGTGAGTAGTGTGGTATTCCAGCGCTGCCGTATCAGCTTGTTTCTTTTTTACAGTGGGACGTAGGATTGAACAACATCTTCTGATTCGCCAATTCCAGACGCTTTTCGTCAATTACCGCATTGTGGCGCAGTGAATATCGACTGGGAACGACAAATCGGAGAGCCGAGTTCGAATTCCCAATGATTTCATTGCATTCACTTACGCACAAATACCCTTGGGAAAGATATTAATCCCTCTCTTCCCTTCAGTTATGGGTTAAATAATAAAACAGATTGGGTTTATAGCCTTGGCTGGCAACCAGTCTACCGCAGAAAGAAATGGCAACCTACTGCAGGATAATCTTCTGCCCAGTCAGTCATGTCTCTTTCGAGACATAATCGCCCAAAGCGTGTATCACTTAACTGACTGACCGTTTTCAATCGGTTCAACTGTGAACAGTCAGTCAGTTAAGGTCAGTTCAGAAAGACCCTCAATCCCATCTGCAACCGCTAATTTATGTCCATGTCCGTAAATATACAACGTCCTGTTTGGTGTCATTTCACCTTAAAACTTTTAATAATTTTCTATTTTTTATTTTTTTGGTCAAGTGTGTGGCTGATTTTAAAGCGACCCATCTTTTATATAGATGTTCCTATAATAGCGACACAGCAGTAAGAGCATGGTCTATCTATTTTGTCTTTGTCAATTTATCGGTTTTAAAGGAAAATAATTAACGGTCCCTTTAGAGCCATATTGTTCGACTGTTAAATTGTTTAATCCCTGTCAAGGTTGACTACAAATAAAAAAGATTTTATATTGTATTACCTCGGAATTTTAGATAGTCATGGGAAAACAATTTGTACAACTGTTCAATTATTTAGTCCCTTCTCTCTCAGATAAATGTGAAATACCGGTGATAAGACTCTTTCCCAAGATATGCCGAGGCAAAAGTACATTTATGCATTTACGACTAACGCCAGCGTTAAATGAGTAAAAATAGTTTGTCTGAATTAAGGCTCCAAGATTCCTAATTTTTCTAAAGATAAATAACTTAGCAGATTAATGCGTTTGTTCGTGAATCTAGTTGTATGGTAATTGTGAGTTCAATCCTGGGCAATGTATTGAAAACTCAGACTTAGTAGAAAGAAAAATGGTAAAAAAGGAGATATTCCTAGACAAGGATAGTGGAAAGATGAACACTTTGCGCCGTATAATAACAAAAGGGTCAATTTCAAAATTATGGATTCAGGATTGGCTGAAGGGACAATAGTCTAGTTGATTAAAGAGTTGGTGAAATAGTAATAGCGTGTTCAATTCCTGTGCTGGGATTATACAGATTCATTCAATCGAAAAAGAGTGCACAATAACTGAGCAGAACTAAATAAGATGAGGTATTCCTAGACATGTGGATGTGCATTGTAGTGCAGTAGATATCGGATCGGAACGAGAAATCGGGAGCCGAGTTCGAATCCCAGTTGAATTCATAGCATTCACTTACGCACAAATACCCTTGGGAAAGGTAATAATCTGTCTTCTCCCTCCAGTTATGGGTTAAATAACAGAACAGATTGGGTTCTATAGCCTTGGCTGGTAACTAGTCTACCGCAGAAAGCAATGGCAACATGCTGCGGGATAATCTTCTGCCCAGTCATTCATATCTCTTTCGAGACATGATCGCACAAGCGTATATCACGTATGGCACTTAACTGACAAAATGAATGTAATAATTGGAAACATAATTAAAATTTGTACTGGGCATAAAATGGTAGATCGGTTTTCTATTTTTATGAAGGAATAAACTGATCCCCCACTAGTAATACTTAATATAATAATGTAATATAATCTATCTTTTCTCTATCTAGCTATGAGATAAATGTCAGAACAAATTGGGTTCTATAGCCTTGGCTGGCAACCAGTCTACCGCAGAAAGCAATGGCAACATATTGCAGGATAATCTTCTGCCCACTCAGTCATGTCTTTTTCGAGACATGATCGCACAAGCGTGTTTCACGTATGACACTTAAATGACTGATTCCTAGACATAAAGAGTTGAATGAGAACAATCTACCCAGTATTTGGAATAAAGGGTTCAGGTTGAAATTCGCGTTTGAAATTACAGACACCCAAAAATCCCAGAGAATAAAATCACTAAAATACTGTCATGATAGCAACAAAGTTCAGATGTAATTAAAGCAAAACCAAAAACAGCTTTAGCGGAAATTTGAACTTGATTTGCTTATTCCTTTTCTTGTTCCAATAACCATTACGTCACTCAGTTCGTTGTTTATAATTTGCACGCAAACACTGTGCCAAGCCCATAGTCTTTGAAAACATCGAAGCTAGTAAAAGTGACCAGAATGTTTTGAAACAATATTATTTTTATTCTTTCATCTTGGAGGCATTATCCATATTTCGATTTTGTTTATTATTTTAAGTCGAAGAAATAATATCTTCGTCTTAAAACCCTTTTGTATAACGTCTTTTTCTTCTATCTATGTAATCTATTCAAAGAATTCCCCGATACCGTATGCCTTTAATGCAGACAACCGACCAAGGGACTCTCATATCCGTCGGGGGTTATCTGCAAAAATCATAACTCTTTCAAATATCTTCTGTTTCCTCCTGGCGGGGTTGACACAACAAGGAACCCTGGTGGAGTCGTTAACCATCCCAGGGCCACAAACCTTCGCTAAAAAATAAAAAAAAACGATCTCTAATATCTAAATGGGCCAAGAATGAGTTGAAAAAGAGCTCTGCTTCTATGTGTAAATGCTTTCTTGTTAGGTTCAATATTATTTCAGCCGAGTATCAAATACGCTTTGCGACAGTAGCCGTAAAACACTTCTGTCCCGCGGCTTTTAAAGAGGTGACGATTGAAGAAGCAGTTAAATTTATTTTGCAGATATTTTCAGCAAAGCTAATTTTGTATTTATTTCTTGAAACTGCTTATTTTTCTTTATTAACGGAGGCAAAGGAAATATGAAAATATTTAGTAAAGATAAGATACTGGACACATCTGATTTTCTCTTAGATGTTATAAACCCTGTTTTTATTTTCAGGCTCCTAAGAAACAGAGAATCAACCCTAAATCGTTTAAAATAGATATCATACACTTGCAACATCATATAATCACATTGGATGTGAAGATTTTGTTGCGTCATTCTTTTTAAACGGGAGAGAAGTGCTGTAACGAGCATTCTGTATAAATAGCAAAATGGATATATAGGTAACAATTTCAATCATGAAGCAGGATAATAAAACAACATTTTCGTTAAATATTGACTATGTATGACATTTTCCTAATGTCAAAACTAAACCAATACGAGGCTAGAGAGCAACTCAAGGTAGAACGTTACTGTTAAAATGAATGTTTTATGTGATATGAATTAAAGAAGAGGTACCAGTAAGTATAGACAAGGAGGATACATAACGGTTGACTCTTGACTTGAAAAGTTTAGTACGACACAAGCCTGGTAGAGGAGGAAGATTGTGTAGCATGATTTTCGATTTACCTGAAATCCCGGTTTTAATCCAGGGTTAGACACTGATATTGAGATAACCAAATTGCAACTTAGTCTACAAATAAGCATTGTTGTATTTTCATAAAATAACGTCACATCATATTGAATCAAAGAGAACAACATTATTTTATCCCATAGATGGGAGAAAAAAAAAGAGTGGGATTCAATCCTTTACCAATAGGTTTTGTACGAAAGTGTAACAAACTTGTCTGGAATTCGAATTTGGTTCGCCGATTTTGGTTTAAGAGTCGCTCACCGTTAACTAAACACACATCCCCACTCTTCTCATAATGACCTTTGCTTGATTCGAACCAATACTTTCAGCTTTGTTCTCGATGCAAAATATGGTAATTAGTCCAGTCGTCAAAGACTGGAAAATATTTATTCAACAGATATCGCTTTAATAATAATATACATATATTTTTACCAAGTTTGGCAAAAGGCCACGTTAAAGAAAAGCTAGTAAAAGATCAAAGCTAAAAGTAATGCTCCGATATACTATCATTACACGGCTGGCACTACATTTGCAATCATGCACTTAAATCAGAGGGAGTTGAACTTGTTTATTGTAAGCACTAAATATCAAAATCTCACATGAGACGCAGAATTAAAACTCTTAAATATTGTCATTCACTATGAATATTATATTTTCATTTTAAATTTTATGGGGTGTCGGTTCTAAAATAAGTTTTTTTAGTTGGTAAGTTCATTAGTCATCAATGTACATAATTGTTAAACATTATTATAATTTATTTAACATACAAAGTTTTTCATAATTTATGCCTGTACAAATTTCAGTTGTCTAGATAGTGAGTCATTCAAGTAAACCAAATAACTTTTTCTTGTTTTTTTAAAAATTTTTATAATCGTATCGCCCCAAGCAAAGCCTTATACTGCCACTGTTGTACAGGGGCTTACATAGGAAAAAATTCTGAGAAAGAGTGACAGAATACAGGGGGTGTCAGGAAGTGGGTAGGAAAAGGATGAGAATATTGAATAAATAAGATCGTGAGAGAGAGGATACAAGTTAGTGAAACAGGAGATGACTATTGACTTTACATTTAAATTCATGGAGATTGTAGCTGTCGGGGAAGCAAGTAAACGGAAGGGAATTCCACAGGCGGGAAGTGCGAGAAAAGAAGCTGGTGGTGTTGAGTTGGCGTTTACATTCTATTGGTCTCACAGTAAAAGGGTGGAACCTAGTTGCTAATCTTGTAGCTCGAGTAAATTCGTATATAGGGGGCACCAGTGAGCTAAATTTATCGGAGCAGAAACCGTGAAAGTACTTGTAGAAGTGACACACTGCGCCGGTGAAAAAGTGACTGTATCCGAGTTGTCAAGTCGGGATCGATCACATTGCTGATTCTCCGTTGATTTTTGTCAAGGGCCCCTGGGGGGATAGCAGGAGTACCCGGCCAGATATCGCAGCAGTATTCAATTAGAATGATTGTGTTGCGCCAAGTAGTATTTCAATTTATAATTTAACGTTTGGTTTTATAGATTTGCTGTCAAATTTTTTTTATTTGCAAACATCTTAATATTAATTGCAAAGAGAAATAGAGAATAACTGAATTTTGATCTGCACATTAATTGTAAAAGCCGTATATAGATCGGCCACTTCTGGCATATGTTAATTTTCTAAGCATATCTTAAATGCGGCACAAGGACGAAATTATTGAGCACTAAATAAAGATCGAACTCATTAATCGGCCGTAATTATTCTGGCGAGACAAGCTTACACGACATCGAACATCCCTTTACTCCGGTTTTATACATGATACTGAAAAATTGAATTTTCAAGAGATCAAGACCTTGTATTCATTTGACCAAAAATTAAAAAAAAAAACTTTGTCCATTTTATTGGGGTGATAGCAATAATAGAAAAAAGAGGTAGAGGTATTTTAGAGTTCCTACCGTAGAGCGTGTTTGTCCTGAGGGACATTTTTAGCGTTTGTTTCTTAGCGGTTTACTTCCTGAACGTCGTCTTGACTTAAAGGTAGTTTCGCTCAGTTTGATGAAAAGGTTAATTTTACGAATGATTAATAGGGTATTTTTCAATCCAACATCGGAAATTAATAGACTCTCCAGTTGCTTTTGACGGACCAACTCTCGGTAATTATCTGTCTTCTCACGTAGGCAAAATGGACTTTCTTTTTTAAGCCGTTGGAATTCACACTCATTGTATGAGAGAAATTGCCTTCTTCTATAGACATAAGTGCAAATTTATGTGTGCGTTTTAGTTTGATGAAGAGGTGCTGTTTGAGAGAATAGACTCCAGTTTTTAAACATTTGTGATTTGCTCAAAGACACTGTCGAACTGGTGGGACTAACTTACCAAGAAATGATCGAATTCTAACAAAGACCTTCTTTATTCCCGTAGAAACAATGTATAAGTTACTTATATCTTTTTACATCCGGTAAAGGGAAAGTCACTGATATCAGAAAGTTGAGATGCAATTTTCGTCAGTGAGAAATTTTATAAATTAACAATAATAATCAAAGACTTGTTGGAGATACTTGACAACCTCGATATTTTCGGGAAATATATTAGGATTATCAAGAATCTATATTGACAGCAAACCGCTTGTGTACGGATAGGAAATGAATTCAGCAGGTAAACACAAAAATAGAAAGGAGCGTAAGACAAGGATGTGTTCTCTCGATATTCAGCCGAAACAGAGAAACAATTCTGAGAGAGTCCTTGTCAGGATTCATCATTGGCAGCCACAATCTCAAAATATAAGATACGGATGAGATGGTGTTGATAGCTTACATGGAAAGGAAAATGCAGGAATTTCGACAGAAAGAAGCAAGAGAAAGCGAAAAGAAAGGACTGAGCATAAACTTCAAGAAAACTGAATGAATGGTCATCAGCAACAAGAAGACCACAAAATGTAGATCAGAAATCGGGGAAACTAAGAAAAAAACAAAGACAACAACAACAACAAAAAAAAAAACATAAAAAAAAAACAAAACCAAACCAAAATAACAAAACAAAAACAAACCATAAATTTTTTTTATTTAAATACCTAATTTAAGTACTTAATTTAAATACTTAATTTAAATACCTGGGAAGCATTCTGACAGGGTGGATAGTGCGAGTCTGAAACCCGAAAAGACGCATTAGCATTGTAACTTAAAATTTAGTAAAATATTCATTTTTTTCTAATGACATCTGCTCTGTGAAATTAAAACCTCGACACTCGAAGAAGGCTTAAAACTCTTAAATATTGTCATTCACATTAAGATTTAAACAAATGTAGTGATAAAAACAACAAGTATGGTGATATTGGTTTGAGCAACGCGTGAAGTAATGACATGGGTTCATAACAAATATCAACCAATATCAAACTGACAAAGTACTGGCAGGAAAACAACTTTCGATGAATTTGCATGGGTAAGGACGCATTTCAAAAGCTAACCAGTCTACTCAGAGACAGAAAAATCTCATTGGAAACGAAGAAAAGAGTATGGGATTGCTATATGATATCTATCCTTATGTACAGCAGCGAATGTTGGACAATCTCTTCAAGAATGAAGGAAAGGTTTGATGCAGCAGAAATGTGGTTATACAGAAGGATGCTGAGGATACCATGGACCAACCACGAGAATGAAAACAAGAATCAAAATTATATTTAACATCAGGAAGAGACAGATGAGATTCCTGGAACACGTAATGAGGAAAGAGGGTTTAGAGAATCTGATACTCACAGGACGGATAAAGGGAAAGAGAGACAGGGGAAAGAAATGCCAGGCATATTTGAGCAAATAAATGGCACAGTTGGGTTTCGGAGATATACCAAGAAGAAAAATATTAAGAGCGACAAGGGACAGGTGCAAATGGAAGTCCATGATCGCCTACGTCCTGAAAAAACACAGCATATGAAGAAGAAATAATAATAATAATAGCAAATGCTTAAAATGTACTATTATTGTTTTATTTAGGTGTACAGAGTTACTAGTTATTGGCTTTCACTGATTTGTTAACTCATTTGACTCTCAAACTAGCAGACTATTTTTTTAATGTTCTATTTCTTTGGTTGGATGTGCGTTGTGGCGCAGTGGGTATCGGCTCGCAACGAGAAATCGGGAGCTGATTTCGAATTCCAGTTGAATTCCTTCCATTCACTTACGCGCAAATACCCTTGGGAAAGGTATTAATTCGACTCTTCCCTCCAGTTATGGGTTAAATAATAGGACAGATTGGGTTCTATAGCCTTGGTCGGCAACCAGTCTACCACAGAAAGCAATGGCAACCTACTGCGGGATAATGTTCTGCCCAGTCAGTTATGTCTCTTTCGAGACATGATCGCCCAAGCGTGTATCGCGCATGGCACTTAACTGGCTGACTTCTTTGGTTATCCGTACGCCTTTGATCAGAGTTTGAAAAAATTATGTTCGGATAATTTAAAATTTCGGATAATTGAATATCTAAATTATCGAAAAATATTAAATAAATTTTCTGAAATAAATTTAACATTTACATAATCAAATAACTTTTTCAAACGCTTTCTTTATTTTTTGATTAACAAATACGTCAATTGTTGTCTGTTTTCTGCTTATCGTCTGCTTTTTTTTGCCGCTGACTCCCGAAACCGGATAAAAGTAGACATATTTATGCTTGAATGTACAAAGAACTAAAGCATTAGTCAGCCACTATGTCTGCTTCGCTGTTGAAATTGTAATTTTGAAAATTCAGTATGTTTTGTTTTACATTCTCAAAACGCTTATTTGTGATGAAATATTAGATTGATTTTACATTATTTACATGGTTCGGAAATGTGCGTTGTGGTGCAGTAGATATAGACTCGGGACGTCAAATAGGGGTGCCGAGTTCGAATTCCAGGTGATTTCCGTGCATTCACTTACGCACAAATACCCTTGGGAAAGATATTAATCCGTCTCTTCCCTCCAGTTATGGGCTAACTAATAGGACAGATTGGGTTCTGTAGCTATGGTTGGCAATCAGTCTACCGCAGAAAGCAATGGCAACCTACTGCAGGATAATCTTCTGCTCAGTCAGTCATGTCTCTTTCAAGACATGATCACCCAAAACGTGTATCACGTATGACACTTAACAGACATTGTTCGGATTGTTGTCCTCATTTTTATTGCAATATTCACGATGTTTCGACCATTTTACGCTCCGGCTTTCCTCAGGTGCTAAGAATTTCGATCATTGAGGTATATCATTCCCATTTCATGTGCGATGGCGCTTCCAGTAGCCATGTAGTTATCTCCCTTTACCTCAACTCTCTATGCCATTTTTTCACCACTGATTTAGCCTGGTATTGAACTCACAAATCTTTGTGTCAAGTTATTAGAACTAACCAATCCCTATATCTCCTGGGCCATGTATCCGGGAAAGATGAGGACAACCGTCCAGACAAGGTAAATAATGTAAATACTACCTCACCTCAAAAGTATAGACAAATAGATTGGTTTTACTTCGGATAATTAAAACAATGATCGAACGTTAACAAATTTGATCTTCTAGGATGTGGTTTCCGGTTTTCTCTTTTCCAATCTTTTCACTCCTTTTTGTTTTGTTTTTTTTTTTTTCAATTGGAGTAGATAGACTAAACTATCGCCCGGTTCACACTCCACTCAGGTCTATTGAACAGGTGAAAAAGCTCATCCCTTGTTCCCTGTTTAGGATGTGGCTTCCGACTTTCTCTTTTCCAATCTTTTCACTCCATTTTCTTTTGTTTTTTTTTTTCAATTGGAGTAGATAGACTAAACTATCGCCCGGTTCACACTCCACTCACGTCTATTGAACAGGTGAAAAAGCTCATCCCTTGTTCCCTGTTTAGGATGTAGTTTCCGACTTTCTCTTTTCCAATCTTTTCATTCTTTTTTCTTTTTTTTTTTTCAATTGGAGTAGATAGACTAAACTATCGCCCGGTTCACACTCCATTCACGTCTATTGAACAGGTGAAGAAGCTCATCCCTTGTTCCCTGTTTAGGATGTGGTTTCCGGCTTTCTCTTTTCCAATTTTGTCACTCTTAGTAGCCCCCTGCACATCAGTGGGGTTACCGCCTTGCTCGAGGTGATATGATTAAAAAAAAAATTCATGTCGAAACCGAAGTCCGAGAAATCGAGGCACGGAAGATCGAGTTAGTTTAAGGATACAGACGTTCATTAGTTCCTGTGACTTTACGCAAAGAGTTGTGAGTTCAATACCACGCTACAGCAGTTAGGAACAAGTAACTTATAGAGTTAGAGTGAGATAACTCATGACCTCCAAAAGAGGCTCTACGCAAGGAATAAGAATGATATACCCCAGTGATCGTAATAAAGGGTTCAGTTCGAAATTCCTAACAGCTGATGAAGGCCGGGGCGTACAACGGCCAAGACGTCGTATAAATGGCAACAAAGATGAGGACAATAATCCGAATAATGTAATGTAGTTTAATTGAATTTAAATGCAATATCAATCGCTATCTGCAGTCCTCCTGTTATTCTATTACCCTATAACCCACCTGTGTCTTAGTGGCTTTACTACCTTGCATGCAGTAATGCTAATTAAAATCTAAAAATACAGTATTAGGCAATAACTATGTTTTCATATTGATATTTTTTCTATACGAATGAAAGAGGTTTGCAGAATTCTCAGCAAAGAACCGTTCCTACCCATACAGGTTTGCTTTTATATTCACAGCTAGATTCACTCTACCGTCTATCTGCTTTCCAAGATAAGCATCACCTGCCACTCTTATAATTTCAAAATTTAATTATTATTTACAATTTATATTTATATTTTTATTACTGCCATGATGATGATGATCGTCGTCGTCATCACAGCAAACCCCATCATCATACGCAACAACAACATGATCATTACTAACCCCATTAAAGCAAGGGTCCCGCCATTAAAATTAACTCATTATTATAATTGTATTATTTTCTTCATTTACATTCAACTGCTATGGCTAAAACTAATATTGCTGCAATAACTCTTGCCACCATTTCAGCCTTTTATTATTCTATTATTAATGCTCGTAATGTTACCGGAAGCATGATTACTACCAGGAAATTTATTTTTACCGTTATTGTCTTCCGTATTATTGTCCCGTTCCTTCAATAATATGACCGCATCTTAAGATTCCGTTCTGTGATTTTGTAGCATTCGATTTGAAGAGACGATAAAGATGACACGATAAAAGTAATGTACTCAGTACTGGATATAATTTATACACGTGGATGGCCAAAGAATATTATCAATCGAACTACTGTCTTCAAAAATCATAATCAACATGATCATCGTCTGGAGTAATGAACATATTTAGTTTTAGAAGAACGGAAAGCAATTCTCTACAAATCAACTTCATAGTATAAAATTTTGCTGGGATTCCACAAAGCATGTCTATTTTTTTTACAATGATGTTCACCCCGTATAAGATCAGAGAGCCACTCGAGGTAGAGGATTACAGTGTTGAGCTTCTTTTATCGCACCTCCCACCTGTGGAATTCCATTCCATATACTTGCTTCCCCGATAGCTACAATCTCCAGGAATTTAAATGTAAGGTCAATAGACATTTCCTATCTCACTAACTCCCATCCATTTTCTCAATCTCTTTTTTCCCTCTACTCCACCCCTATTCTCGGTATTCTCATCCGTCTATTACCCTCCTCCTGACATTTCCCATAACTAATCCCCCTTGCTCATCAATTTCCTCTGTGTAACCCCCTGCTCAACAGTGGCAGTAGAATGCCTTGCTTGGGGTGAGAAGATTTTAAAAAAGGCGCAGTTTTCCGGATATGTGATGAAGATAACAGTTAATCTTAGACTTGAACATGTTAAGATTTTAGTGATCGGGGAAGCATCCACTTGGGAGTTGGTTTCAGAGAGGAAGAAGCCGCTCAGTGAAACTTTTTTATGAGTGGACCAGAATACTTAAATACTTCTTATTTATTTATTTATACATACGAACACATAAAACTTGCAAAATCTATGAATATACAAAACACAAACACATGTATAAATCATACACACACATACAGATAGATACATCAAAACCTTCATCAATTTTATTTGCAGCAGGTAATGAAATAATTTGATGTTTGTTTTAAATGTTTTTACGTCCATTAACATGAACAAAATAGATTTGTATCTACAATATGGAGTCGGGTAAAAAACCTGAACCTTGTGGAATTTTTAATTTACGCGAAACGATAAAGTTCGTGTAATTCTTTGCAACTATCTATGTTGGACGCTTAAGCTCTTTCCGACATAGTTCTATTCTCTCCATGTCCGTTGGGCGTTCTTGATCTTTGCATACACGGCGCCTTCATGTCTTGACAACTTCATAAAAGCAGACGACAAGATGGCTCCGTATTAAATTTTTTTATGTTTTTTTTTTCTTTGTTTCTGATTAGAAATTGAGTTCCTTCGGGAAGAATAGAGCGGATATATTGTATTATTTACACGCTACTAAAAGAATTTCGAACGATTTGTTTGCATTTTATCTTATTTTTTCCCTCTTTTTTTTTATTGTATTTATTACAAGTAAAATAATCAGCCATTCGTTGACTTTCGTTTGCCGCTACTTTCTGTGAAGGAGTCGGCTTCAATATTTCATTGCAAACAAATCCTTTGAGGATTATGAGTGTTCATTGGATTTAACCGTTCCATAGCAACTGACTGACAACGGCCGAGTGTACAATCATATGTATTTGACGGGTTAAGTTCATCGTTAAAGATTTCTCTTGAAGAAAGGAAACTTCTGCTGCAAATAATTTAATAAAAAAAAGATCAAATATGCAATATTTATACACGTAACAAGTGAAGACTATAATATCTTAATTGTTATCTGTTCTCTATGGTCGCTAGCATTCGTTAATAATTAGTGAAAACATAATTTTGTACCACGTTCTATATTATTAGATTAAGTTACGTGCCATACGTGATACACGCTTGGGTGATTATGTTTCGAAAAAAATCTTACTGACTGGATAGAATATTTTCCGGTATTAGGTTGCCATTATTTCTGCGGTAGACTGGTTGCCAACCAAAACTATAGGACCCAATCTGTCTTGTTATTTAACCCAAAGCTGGAGAGGAAAAGACGGATTAATACATTTCCCAAAGGTATTTGCGCGTAAATGAATACAGTGAAAGATTAAAACCTTAAATCGTTTTGCACACAAAGAAGAAATGTGCTTGTCATTAAACGTGAACAAGAAGCAAGGATAACCTACAGATATTGAAGATTTTGGCCATAGCAATAAAGCATATAACGCAATAAGTAAATATATATATATTGGTTCACTAGCGTATGTAAAAGTTATATTTACATTCTACAATGTAGAAGTTATTAAAAATAAATCACAAAGCCTAAAAAATACTTAATTGCTAAAATGAAAATAATTTATGAGCTTTTAAGTGTCTTGTAATTATTTTAATTGTAAGATGACAGAATTCGTGTTTGTCAGTAAAATAGTCACCAAAAGATGTGAACGATGTATTTGGGACAATCAAGTGCAGAAATAGTGTCGTTAGGGACGACAGAAAATGTTACACAGGAATATGAAGGTGTATAGGATTCATGTAATATGCTTTCCAGGGACGAAGCAATGTAATAAGAAACAGGAAAATATAGTTAGAAAAAAAATGAACTACCATATAATATCTGATCTCTTATATGTCTGTAAATATCGGATAATTTTCTCATGGACGAAAGTAAGAACGGGTATATTGTTCTACTGATGTTTGGTAAGAATACTATGAACAGAATTTGTGAGGAATTAAGCCATTGTAAGGAAAAAAGAAACAACAAAAAAATTTCTTCAAGAAAGAAACATTCTGAAGTATCTGAATCATACAATGTGAAATGAAGACCTAGCAAATTTAACACATACAGGGCTATATTGAAAGCAAGAGATGTAGCAATAAATCTGAGTGAATGGATAGCAGAAAAATGGCGAATGAAAAAGCAAACAAATAAAAACAGATACTTTGATAAGCAGACAAAGATCCCTATTAACAGAAAGTTATGGGTAATCATGATAATACAATCTTAACGGGATTTAACACTTGAAGTAGAATGATCTTTTTGTTTTTGCTGATTGATGGCATTTCCTCAGTGTTGATCTCTGCTGAAGATGATATTTCTTAAAATAGAACAAAAATAGAGTTTAACACCTAGATTTTCGAAAGATTTATCTGTAACAGACGACACTGTTTTAAAAGTTGGCGCCAATCGTCTCAAACAATGCCCAAATAATGCTGCTACTTAATCAAAAATGTCTAGATAATTTTCCAGATATTTTTTTGTTAGTTTAACAATCATATATTCTTCTCCATAAGTTTAATCATTTATCATTTTTGTTTCAAAGTAAGTGAAAAAGTATTCATTCGATAAAAAAAATAATAATAAAAATGGCTGGAGCATTACTAGGATTAGGAAAATGTGACGCAGATAGGATGTGCGTTGTGGTACAGTGGATATCGGCTCGGAACGAGAAATCGGGGAGCCGAGTTCGAATTCCAGCTGAATCCATTGTATTCACTTACGCGCAAATACCCTTGGGAAAGGTATTAATCCGTCTCTTCCTTCCAGTTATGGGTTAAATAGCAGGACAGATTGGGTTCTATAGCCTTGGTCGGCAATCAGTCTACCGCAGAAAGCAATGGCAACCTACTGCGGGATAATCTTCTTCACAGTCAGTCATGTCTCTTTCGAGACATGATCGCCCAGGCGTGTATCACGTACGGCATTTAACTGACTGACTGACGCAGATAGTTAAAATAATTGATGTTGGCAAAATTGTGCAGGTTGACTTGTTCGACGCATGTATTTTTACAAGCACACAATTTGTAAAGAAATGGCAGAATATTATCGAAGTGTAATCAAGTGCAACGTAATATCCTCGAAGCGCAATAAAGCAAACGGTGTATGTCCGCAAACGACAATTAAAGTCTAGAAGTGGAATAAGTATTGAGAAGGAAGGATAACTAGCTCCATGCAAAAGTCAAACTTAGATTCCTAGTGTCATTTTCTGTAGCTTCGCACTTTCTTAAATCAATCGCACACACACCCTCACACGCAATAGAATGCTAATGGTAATATAAGCCATTTATTTATAAGGAAACATTTGATAGTCACTGATCGAACGGCCAATACTGTTGTCAAGCGAAATTTCTAAAACCTTTCTCTTAAAACAATATTTGTGAAAAATGAGTTCCTCAAGACCAGTAGCGGTTATCACTATTTCAATTATTGATGGGGTGGTTCCTTCCAGACCATTTTTGGATGCAGTGTTAAATGCCAACACTTTGATTATGTCATTATTTTCTCATTGAATTATATCTGATATCCATTTTAGTTGTTGTTGCTGTTGAAAGTCCTCAAGGTATATCGATTTAGTTATTTGGCAGAGTTCTTTGATCGAGATTATAAAACGCTATTCCACAAGGTTCGAAGTCATGTTTTTGTCAAGACTCACAGATATCATTCCAACAAAGACATCTAATGACCATTTATTTAAGAAAACGTTTTTTAGATATTTCTTAACGGGTTTGCCACCGTGTGGCATAAGCTGAAATCAAAGCAAGGCCCAAACAAGATCGAATTGAATATTTATCCCATTGAAATTCCTGAAAATCAGACTCACAACATTAGAAGTATTTGGCCTGTTGAGTTTACTGAAAATCAAGTTCACAAACCAAAGAATATTTACCCCGTTGAGCTTAAGTGAGAATCAAATTCACAAACTAAGGAATATTTCCCCGTTGAGCTTAGTGCGAATCAAATTCACAAACCAAGGAATATTTACAACGTTGAGTTAAGTGAGAATCATATTCAAAAACTAAAGAATATTTACCCCGTTGATCTTAGTGAGAATCAAATTCACAAACCAAGGAATATTTACCCCGTTGAGCTTAGTGAGAATCAAATTCACAAACCAAGGAATATTTACCCCGTTGAGCTTAGTGAGAATCAAATTCACAAACTATAGAATATTTACACCGTTGATCTTAGTGAGAATCAAATTCACAAACTAAGGAATATTTACCCCGTTGAGCTTAGTGAGAATCAAATTCACAAACTAAAGAATATTTACCCCGTTGAGCTTAGTGAGAATCAAATTCACAAACCAAGGAATATTTACCCCTGTTGAGCTTAGTGAGAATCAAATTCACAAACCAAGGAATATTTACCCCGTTGATCTTAGTGAGAATCAAATTCACAAACCAAGGAATATTTACCCCGTTGAGCTTAGTGAGAATCAAATTCACAAACTATAGAATATTTACCCCGTTGAGCTTAGTGAGAATCAAATTCACAAACCAAGGAATATTTACCCCGTTGAGCTTAGTGAGAATCAAATTCACAAACTAAAGAATATTTACCCCGCTGAGCTTAGTGAGAATCAAATTCGCAAACCAAGGAATATTTACCCCGTTGAGCTTAGTGAGAATCAAATTCACAAATTATAGAATACTTACCCCGTTGATCTTAGTTAAAATCAAATTCACAAACTATAGAATATTTACCCTGTTGAGCTTAGTGAGAATCAAATTCACAAACCAAGGAATATTTACCCGGTTGAGCTTAGTGAGAATCAAATTCACAAACTAAAGAATATTTACCCCTGTTGAGCTTAGTGAGAATCAAATTCACAAACTATAGAATATTTACCCCTGTTGAGCTTAGTGAGAATCAAATTCACAAACCAAGGAATATTTACCCTGTTGAGCTTAGTGAGAATCAAATTCACAAACTAAAGAATATTTACCCCGCTGAGCTTAGTGAGAATCAAATTCGCAAACCAAGGAATATTTACCCCGTTGAGCTTAGTGAGAATCAAATTCACAAATTATAGAATACTTACCCCGTTGATCTTAGTTAGAATCAAATTCACAAACTATAGAATATTTACCCTGTTGAGCTTAGTGAGAATCAAATTCACAAACCAAGGAATATTTACCCGGTTGAGCTTAGTGAGAATCAAATTCACAAACTAAAGAATATTTACCCCGTTGAGCTTAGTGAGAATCAAATTCACAAACTATAGAATATTTACCCCGTTGATCTTAGTGAGAATCAAATTCACAAACCAAGGAATATTTACCCTGTTGAGCTTAGTGAGAATCAATCTTAGAACACTAGAAGTCATTAGACTGTTGAGCTTAGTGAGATTCAAACACAAAACAATCGAAATATTTAGTGTGTTTTGCTTCGTGAGAAATACATATCCCGCTGAGCTTAGTGATAATTAATCTCAAAACAATAGAAATATTTAGCCTCTTGAACTTGAGAATCAAACTCACAACACTAGAAATATTTAGCCTGTTGTGCTTACTGAGAATCAAACACACAACACTAGAAATATTCAGCCTCTTGAGCTTAGTGAGAATCAAACTCACAACGCTAAAATTATTTAGCCCGTGAAGTTTAGTAGAAATCAGGCTTAGAATACTACAAATATTTAACCTGTTGAGCTTTGCGAGTATCAAATTTAGAACAATAGAAATATTCAGCCTGTTGAGCTTAGTGAGAATTCAACTCATGACACTTGAAATATTAAGCCCGTTGAGCTTAGTGGGGATCAACATTAGAATACTAGAAATATTTAGTCTGTTGAGCTTAGTGAGAAACAAACTTAGAACTCCAGAATTATTGAGCCTGTTGAGCTTAATGAGAATCTAACTCACAACAGTAGAATAACTAGGCCGTTGAGCTTAGTGAAAATTATACTCACAACATTAGAAATATTTTGCCTGTTGTGCTTAGTGAAAATCAAACTCACAACACTAGAAATATTTAGCCCGTAGAGCTTAGTAGAAATCAGGCTTAGAACACTACAAATATTTAGTCTGGTGAGCTTAGTGAAAATCAAACTTAGAATACTAGAAACATTTAGCCTGTTGATCTTCGTGAGAATCATACTCACAACACTAGAAATGATTAGCCTGTTGATCTTAGTGGGAATTAAACTCACAACACTAGAAATATTTAGCCTGTGAGAATCAAACTTAGGAGGTGACCAGGATCAAAAGCACGGAGATGTAATATTTAATATCTATTTGGTTTGATTTTGTAAGAAAGAAAGCACGAGCAAAAAAAAAACAATGAAGGAAAGAATAAAAAAATAAGAAATAAAAAAACAGAAAGAATAAAAATCTCCAGGGAAAGAATGAAAAAAGAAAATCAGAAAGAAAGAAAGAAAGAAAGAAAGAAAGAAAGAGAGAAAGAAAGAGAGAAAGAAAAAAGAAAAAAGAAATAGCAAAGAGAGAGAAAGAAAGAATAAAGAAAAAGAAAAAGAAATGCAAAGAAAGGATAAATACAGAAAGGAGAAAAATGAAGAAGAAAAACTTCAGGGAAAGAAGTAAAGAAAGACAGAAAGAAATAGCACAAAGAAAGAAAGAAAGAAAGAAAAAATAGGAAGGAGAGACATGAATGTAGCCAAGAGTAACATTGCTGAAAGAAAGAAAAAATGACAAAAAAAAAAGAATGAAAGAAAATCCTCATTAGAAGAAAAAAAAGTGAAATTTAATAGATAGAAAAATAGCGATGAAGAAGAATTAATGAAAGAGAAACTGAAAAAAGTAAAATATTTTCGATATAGAATGAATAAAATATAGTGTGAAGAATGGAAGAAAAAGATAGAACGAACGGAAATTGGAATAGTACGAAAGAGGAAATAAAGTGGAGGATCAATTCTATATTACAATCAATATATAAACTGACCCCTCACTTTGTGGTCACATCAGTTTCTATACATTTATATTCCTGAGATCCAAAAGCACAAGGAAGCATTCCAGAAGTTGAGTAAAGTTTTAGGAAACAGGTGAATTTCGCTAGAAACAAAGAGGAGAGTACTTGGTTGCTATGTAATGGCAGTGAATGCTGGACAATATCTTCGAAGATGAAGAAAAACTTGAAACAGCTGAAATGTGGTTCTACAGAAGGATGCTGGATATAAAGTGGGGGATCAATTCTATATTACAATCAATATATAAACTGACCCCTCACTTTGTGATCACATCAGTTTCTATACATTTATATTCCTAAGTTCCAAAAGCACAAGGAAACATTCCAGAAGTTGAGTAAAGCATTAAGAAACAGGACAATTTCGCTAAAAACAAAGAAGAGAGTACTTGATTGCTATGTGTTATCAGTTCTTCAAGATGGCAGCAAATGCTGGAAAATATCATCAAAGATGAAGGAAAAACTTAAAGCAGCCGAAATGTGATTCTAGAGAAGGATGCTGCGGATATGGATCGAGCATGTGAGCAATGATGAGGTTTTGGAAATGATGGAAACGAAAAGAAAATTAATACTGAGCATCCGGAAGAGACAGCTAAAGTACCTGGAACATGCAATGAGGAAGGAGGGCTTGCAGAAACTGATACTAACAAGCCAGATAGCGGGTAAAAGAGACAGAGGAAGGCAGCGGATAACATATTTGAAGGACCTAATCAGGTGGATGATGGAACGAGGGTTGCATGATACAACTGGAGAAAGCGTTCTAAGAGCCATCAGGGATAGGGAGATTAGGAAAGCCATGGCCGCCTACGTCCTGAAAGGACAGGGCACATACAAGAAGAAAAAGAAGAAGAAAGAGAAAGGCTTGAAAAAGAGAGATAAAATGAAATAAATCGTTGGAAAATGTGTTTTATGTCAATATATTATTAATTAAAAAACTATCCATTAAAATTATGAAAGAATAAATTAAAGAAAAAAAAATGAAAAGAAAATCATTCATAACAAACGAAGGGAATGAGGAATAAAGAAACGAAAGTGAATGAGGAATAAAGAAAGAAATTCAAGAAAGAAGGAAGCGAAGAAGAAGTCAAAGAAACACACCGTTTACAAGAAGGATAAATTGAAGAAAGAATCAACTAAGAATAATTCTTGAATTTAAAAGAAGAAGTAAGTAATGAATGAAAATTGGAAGGAACTAAATAATGAATGAAAGAGTATATCAAATAATGAAAGAAAGAAATATTGAAAAAATAAGATAATGTTTGTGAAAGTAAGAACGAAGGAAACTAAAAGACGAGAAGGAAATAAAAGGAACGTAAGACCAGGAGTAAACAAAGGAAAAGAATAACAAATATCTAAAGATAAAATGTTGTGGTACAGTGGATATCGGCTCGGAACAAGAAACTGGGGAGCTGAGTTCGAATTCCAGTTGAATCCATTGTGTTCACTTACGCACAAATACCCTTGGGAAAGGTATTAATCCGTTTATTCCTTCCAGTTATGGGTTAAATAGCAGGATAGATTGGGTTCTATAGCCTTGGTCGTCAACCAGTGTACCGCAGAAAGCAGTGGCAAACTACTGCGGGATAATCTTCTGCCCAGTCAGTCATGTCTCTTTCGAGACATGATCGCCCAAGCGTATATCACGTATGGCACTTAAATGACTGATTAAAAGAACGAAAGAAACCAAAAAAAAAAGGAAAAGAAACAAAAACGGGCAAAAGAAATTAACGAGTGAAGAAATGGAAGAAAAATAGAACAAAAAAAAAAAAGTTCAAAATCATAATAGAAAAAAAAAAGAAAAGAAAAGGACCGGAAATAGAAAAATGAAAGCGAGGAATAGCAAAAAAAATTGTTAAAAAAGAAAAGAAAATACAATGAAACCCCCCCCAAAAAAAAGCTAGCGATGGCATGAAGTGGAGAAAGAGGATAAGAAGAATTGAAGAAGTAACAAGACATACATTTAGAAAATGTGAATGAAAGAAAAACAATATGAAAGAAAAAGAGACGAAAAAATATAAGAATGAAAAACGAAAAAAAAAAAACCCCAAAAAATCAAAGTAAAAAAAGAAACAAAAAAACAGGCAAAAGAATGTCAGGAAGCAAATAATTATAAATTGCGTTGCCTTTGAGCTGAATAATGATCAATATATAATGATCAATATATAATGATCAATATATAATAAACAGTTCGAATACTGAAATTCCTTGCTTCGCCTCATAATGACGGATTTGGCAGGTTGATTCTTTCCAAGCCGAAACGTTATATTGTTCGGTTGGGCTTCTGAGTAAATAGAACAAACCAAACCAAACCAAACCAAACATTATATATATATATATATTCTAAGCACATACTGTTAAATATAAGAGATAATAAATGTCTATTATGTTTAATCATGAGCCGTTTAAAAGGTCGTATTTTGGCTTTAATTTCAGTTGAAAATAAAGACAAAAATTCTCCAACATTTGGATAACTTTTTATTTAGTTGGTTCTAAGCTTTCGGCTCATATGAGCCATCTTCAGAGAGGTTATTAAGACGGTAACACAATAATATCCACCATCACCGACGATTTTATTTTGTGTTGACATAAAACTCTGCTAGGCAACAGCAATAGTTACTAAAAATAACAAACGCAGTTCGCAAATTTACAATGCGGTTCTATGACGTCACACCGAGTGATAGCGCGAAATGGCAACAGAAGCATGTATTCAAATGCAATGTAATGTGTTATGACCGGATTTAAACGTGATTTTATTAAGTGTGGGTTGTTTGGATTTAAGCTTAGAGCCAAATTAATAAAAAATTATCCAGATGTTGGAGAATTTTTGTCTTTATTTTCAACTGAAATTAAAGCCAAAATACGACGTTTAGAACGGCTCGTGATTAAACATAATAGACATTAATTGTCTCTTATATTTAACAGGATATGTTTAGAAAATTATTTGCTGCCTCGATACACTATATATATATATATATATATATATAGAGAGAGAGAGAGAGAGAGAGGGAGAGAGAGATGGGTAGAGGAGAAAGAAGAGAGAGCCGATAAGCAACATTTTTTATCTGAAGTTCTGAGACGAACTAATGTCGTTATTTCGTAATTATTCGAACTATTATCCTCATCTTTATTTTTTTAATACCATCATGAGGATCATTTTCGCTTTATTCATGGGAATATCCTTATTTTTGTTGTTTCAACCAGTGCTTTCGGATGCTGCCGTTTTAGTTTTTCTCACGTGGAAAACGACTTTTGATTTGTTCTTTTTATTACGATTATTCTCATCTGAAATTTCTAGATGCCAACGTCATTTTAAAATGGCTGTCAGCAGCCTTATCGATTTACACCTTTTCTCTGCCTTAATATTTAACCATTCCTAGTATTAGTTAGTTAAGTTTCATACGTGAAACATGCTTGGGCGATCATGTCTCGAAAGAGACATGACTGACTGGGCAGAAACTTATCCCGCAGTAGGTTGCCATTGCTTTCTGCGGTAGACTGGTTGCCACCCACGGCTATAGAACCCAATCTGTCCTGTTATTTAACCCATAACTGGAAGGAGGAGACGGATTAATACCTTTCCCGAGGGTATTTGCGCGTAAGTGAATGCAATGAATTCAACTGGAATTCGAACTCGGCTCCCCGATTTCTCGCTCCGAGCTGATACCCAATGCACCACAACGCGCATCCATTTCTAGTTTAGGAACGCGAATATTGTTCATAGTACATCATTTATGAGACTGAAATCATTGGAAACCAAAGATGACCTTCCTCCTAACCTATTTTACCATTTTCGCCTTTTCATAAAACTCCGTTGTTTTTATAATGATGATCATGATCACCATTAGCAAGAGGAATATCTTCATCATCTTCATGACCATTACCATGGTCGTATGGTCGCTGTAGCGCTGAGCATCTTATCAGTTACATCTACAAAATTGAGTTGAAAGCCAGAGAGATTTAATTATGCGGTGTGTTTCTTGGAAAAGAGGACCTCTGAGCATCCGTTCCTCTCCAGTCTAAATCATAGCCGATACCCTCCAATTTGAAGGCTTATCTTAGTCACGGACATGTCATCGTTCATTCTACCGGGGAATATTCCACTGGTCGTCTAATAAAAACCTCCGCTCAGCAACGTATTGCCTGCCAGCCATAACTATGGCACCCATTTTACGACACTGTACTAGATGACCGTTGCTATAGAAAGGTTCATCCGCTCTTTGACAGGTCATGTTTGCAAATCTGTTGGGTTTACACACCCCACCTACTCACCAGAAATACCTGGTGTAGGAACCGGTGCGATCACCAGGTAGTACTGGGTTACATACTATCAGTAGCACGGAAGAGAAGAAAGTGAAAATAACGCACAACTCCATCAATATCAGTATCAAAACTTAATGCTTTAGTCAAACATCTGAAACAGATCCTTCAATATTTTGATTGGAGCACTTTTTTAACATTAGAATGTAATTATCTTACGTATTCGTGATGGAAAATAATTTTAGCACATTTCAAAAAATTCCCAAAACAAATGTTTTATTTTAAAACATTGTTTTCATTCCGTGAAACTTTTTTTTGTGGAGTGATGGCCATTTTTCTTTTTTCGCATAATGCAACTAACAAAATCAATTTACATCATGTTCTTTGACGTTACCACTGACACTCGATTCGTAATATTAGCTTGATTCATCCCTTGCGAAGTCGTTAACATTGGTTTGAATTCCGATAGCTTCACTGATATTATTTACTAATTGCTATTTAATTTCGGAGATTACAGTGTCTTGTTTCCTTCCAGAATAATTGGAGCTACATTTTGGTCAGTTGAACAAAATTTCTTGATATTCCAGGTTCATGACAAACTTTGCATTGACTCAGTTCTTGTGGCGATTGCATAATCTCGTCGAAACATTTACGGTTTTTGAATGAGAAACAAATCAATCTTTGGAGATCTTTATATATATAGTCATCCGCAAATATATCTGTTTCGCAGCTCAGCAATACAGTAAGACATCTGATTGATTTTTAACCAGGATTGAAACCCGACCAAATTGGCGCCAGTCGGTGATTCTACCTCTGAGCTATGGGCACTTGGTAGAAGGAGGCAGACTTTTAGTGTGTATATTATCACGCCCAATAGCTGAGAGTATTCTAATTCATTGCTCAATGAACGATGCGTAGATGCTAGAGTAGAGTAGCTACCGTTTTTCAAAGTCTAATATTCTTGCAGAGTGCTCAATCAGGGTGTGCGAGCGTAAATAGTCATCCGCAGACAGATCTGTTTCGCTGTATCACAGCTCATCAGTACGGTTAGACATGCGATTCCTTTTTACACAGGATTGAAACCCGACCGAATTAGCGTCAGTCGGCGATTATATATATATATATATATATATTTTAAACAAAGAATCAACATGCATATCTCAGTTCTGTAAGGAATCTAACGGGAGTTGCTATAGTGACTGAATTGTATATCATTTTCCTTTACCCCGAGTCTTTTTTTTGACCATTTGAAAATATGTCCTGAATGCTTAAAAGTAGTTTATTTTCTTGAGAAATGACTGCTTCCAAGTAAATGCTTCGTCAAAGTATGTTAAAGCTAACATCCCACCATATATATATCCACTAGCATTATAGCCCGGCGTTGCTCGGGTGTAATGAAAGCTTCAAAAACTAATCCATGGTCCTGGAGCTCAGACTCTTTGAACGTTGGCACGAAAGACTAGAAAGCAATAGTTGTTTCCAGTTAAAGCGAAACTGTAGACTGAAAGAAAAATGAACACACACACATCTTGGCTTATATATATATATATATATATATATATATATATATATATATATATTATCGATTTTCTGCACTATTGTAAGAACTGCAACCTTGAAACTTCTGAATATCATTTCTTATGTCTTTTTCTATGAGTGTATCAAATTTGATTAAAATCGGACCCCTCCTTCTATAACCCGATTTTTTCGATTATCTATTTTCGATATATATCGGGGGTACCTCGACACAAAACCTAGCTAAGAACACTCGCAGACGCTTATAATACAACTTTGTAAATTTTCAAGAAAATCGGTTCAGCCGTTTCTGAGTCTATAGGTAACGGACACACACACAGAGAGACACACACACATACACACAGTTCCATTTATAAATAAGTTTACATATATATATATATATATACATGTGTGTATGCGTGTGTGTGTGTGTGTGTGTGTGTGTGTGTGTGTGTGTGTGTGTGTGTGTGTGTGTGTGTGTGTGTGTGTGTGTGCTCTTATTTGCATTTCTAACAGGAGAAATTGATAATATTTCATGTAAGGAAAAAGGCTGAGGTTATTGTTCAAGTAAGATCCAGGTTTTTGAACACCGTTTTATATATTTATTTTTAGGTAAGCAGGTCAGCCATCTTTTCTTGTAAGATTGGTGCAACCTAATCTTTCTTTATTTGACCTCATGATAGTGGAAACTAAGCTTAGCAAATTTGTCTTTTAATCGCTCTCTCTCTCTCTCTCTCTCTCGTTCTCTCTCTCCGTTCTTTCTGTGTAGCCAACCCTTTTTCACATTGTTAAGTGCTTCTTCGTCACTTTCCTGCCATCACTCTCTGATTTTCACTTAATTTTCCCGCACGTTACAATTCATACTGTCCGGAATACTCATACGATTAAAATGGCCCCGAGGCAAATGACAGGTCAGAATGACAGACGGGACATTCTTTTGGAACGAGATTTTACACCGCGCCAATTATCGCCCACAACGAGATGTCAGTCAAACAACAATTGTAATGTACAACAGCCCTGAAGAAGACAAAAAGAAAAAAAAAATAAAGAAATGCCTCACGCCCTGAAGCTTAAATGTAGATTGGAAAACGCCAAGAAAAAAAAAAGTGGTATTCAGGTCTTTGTCGACAATAAAAGAAGCTAGATATAATTGACGAGGGAGACATCGCTTATCGCCTACTCTTTAAAAGGGAGGAAGGAAAAGACGTTTAAATAAACCAGTTCGGAATTAATCCATTATGTAAGGATCAGGGTCAATCTACTTAAAAGCATTAGATCAAAAGATCTTCTTTCCTTCCTTTTCCCGCTTACTTACATTTTAAAAGGGAACTTTAAGTGGTTTGCACTTGTTCAAGGGTTTCTTTCCGGGCAGGGATTTGATTGAAAGCCGAATTAAGAATTTGTAAAAAGGATAAATGTTTCCTTTCTTTGTCAAAGTCAGATATTGTTTAACTTCATATTTATTCTGCGCTGATGTCATAAATTTCCATCATGTAATTGTTATAAAACAAGTAGTTTCTCTTTAGCTAGAAGTGGCGTACTAGTTTCGCAAGTTGTTGATAGTAAGTTGCTACATCAACAGCTAAATCTATCCTCCTCCTACTTACGCTGATGGGCTTCTTGCAATTAACTATTTTACCCATACGCGAGTAACGAAAAAAATCTAAAGGAAATCGAAAATAGAAAGTCTTAAAATAAGAAAGAGTTGGAATTTATAGGAAGCATTTTGAGTTTTGCTTAACGGCATATCAACACCTCAGTGGGTTGTTTAATGCTTGATTTAGTCCGATTTTAATGAAATGTTTTTGTTTTTATTCTTTTTTTTAGAAAACTGAAGATGATTTCTAGTTATGTGTTCAAAAATGTTTTGTTGAGAATAATTTCTTTCCTTCAAAAATGTGTTATGGCAATAATTTTTCTTCAAAAGTCTATTTTTATGTATCAGTCAGTTAAGTGCAATCCGTGATACACGCTTGGGCGATCATGTCTCGAAAGAGACATGACTGACTGGGCAGAAGATTATCCCGCAGTAGGTTGCCATAGCTTTCTGCGGTAGACTGGTTGCCAACCAAGGCTATAAAACCCAATCTGTCCTGGAGAGAGAAGAGATAGTTTATATTACATGATTATATTAAGTATTAGTGGGGGATCAGTTTATTACTTCTTAACAATAGAAAACTGATCCCCCACTTTATGCCCAGTACAAATTTTAATTATATTTCCAAATATTATATTCAGTCAGTCAGTCAGTTAAGTGCCATACGTGAAGCACGTTTGGGCGATCATGTCTCGAAAGAGACATGACTGACTGGGCAGAAGATTATCCCGCAGTAGGTTGCCATAGCTTTCTGCGGTAGACTGGTTGCCAACCAAGGCTAGAGAACCCAATCTGTCCTGTTATTTGACCCATAACTGGAAGGAAGAGACAGATTAATACCTTTCCCAAGGGTATTTGCGCGTATATGATAGCAACGAATTCAACTGCAATTCGAACGCGGCTCTCCGATTTCTCGTTCCGAGTCGATATCCAATGTATATATTTCTATAAAAGTCTGTTTTTTTTATACTTTCATAGTGTTTTGACCCAAGTTTGGGTGTTAACTATTTGCCCATAGCTGGCACGCTAACAAGTGCTACCTCTTTGAGGCACGGTGGGCTTGAGAACAACAGCAATTAAGAGGTGGTTCCATGCTCCTCACAACCTCCCCATCAGAGACCTTGCTGCTAGATGCAGTTGGGAAGAAATGAGCTTGTGTAAATGATGACTGAGCATGGCCTGGTAGAGATAGTACAAAGGCAAATATTGCTAATAGTTACAAAGGATCGTCGCCGAGATAGAACTCACTACACCCCTCCAGTATTCCCTGTGCATTTGGAACCCTAGCGCAATTTGCAGCGAAATTCATAATCTTATCAAATACCTGAATACTTGATGCTTCGCCAGGGCTACCAAGGGTATTTATATTGTGACACCAACACTAGATGGGTTGCCTCCAGGCCCCATCCTGTTATTTAACCCATAACTGGAGAGAAGTGACGGATTAATTCCTTTCCCAAGGGTACCAGTGCTGAAGTGAATGTAGGGTTCTCGACTGGAATTCGAACTCGACTCACCGATTTCTCTTTCTAAGCCGATATCCACTGCACCACAACGCACATCCATCACTGAACGTTTACAGCGCCTGGTATTCCCAAGTGGTCACCCATCTAAGTACTGACCAGGCTCAACGTTGCTTAACTTCCGTGATCGAACGAGAACTGGTGTATTCAACGTGATATGCCGTAAGCTTACAAGGTTAAGGGTTAAATAAAAACACAATTTAGGATTACATTCGACCATTATTTTTTATATAGAAGAAGAAAAAAAATTATACTAAGCTCTTTGATTTATTCCTTTTAGTAATTAATCAACTAACGGATAATTTCTTGATAAACAAAGTCACCATCATATTACGTACGTTTCAGCTGCATATATTCATTACTCCACACTAACTCACCTGATATCTTAGCCCTAGGTGAAACTAACCTTAACCCTTCTATCCCCTCTTCTCTCCCATACTATCAAACACTCTTCCCATCTGCCCAACCCTCATCCTCGGTATCTATCCTTACCCATCTATCACCTTTCTCCTGACATTCCCTATGTCTAACCACTCCTTCTCTTTACCTTCCCTTCTGTAGCCCCATGCGCAATAGTGGCAGTGGAATGCCTTGCTAGGAGTGAAATGATTAAAAAAAGAAGAAGAATGTTTCAAAATGATTATGTTACAAAAGTGTAACAGTATTCAGTATTCTGTGTGACGTGGCCATAATTTATACGCCAACTAGTGACATTGTGAAAATCCTGTAAAATTTTCAGACATTTGTAACCTTGGAGGTTACACACATCTTTGTAACGTGTTTTTAATTCTAATGATTTAGCAAAAAGATTTCGTCACAGTGTGACAAAATTATAACATTTTTCTTAACAATATTATCAATATTTGCACCTTGACGTGGTATAATGTTACTAAGCTGCTCTCGCTTGAATCATTCCAATTGAGTAGTGAGTTTGATTCTCACTGTGTGCTCCATACTTATGCCACATTTAAGATGCACTTAAAAAATCACAATATTATCAAAAATTGTAATTTTTCAACACTCCACACAGAAATGCTTTTCACATTAAAATAACTTAGTTAGAAATAATCTTGTAATCTAGGTTAACAATATTTACTATACGATTTTGGGGTGTTTTCTCGTTGCCTACACCGCACAATTCTTGTGGTGCAGTGGATATCGGCTTGGAACGAGAAACCGGGGAGCCGAGTTCGAATTCCAGTTGAATCCATTGTATTCACTTACGCGCAAATACCCTTGTATTTGGTAAAGGTATTAATACGTCTCTTCCTTCCAGTTATGGGTTAAATAGCAGGACAGATTGGGTTCTATAGCCTTGGTCGGCAACCAGTCTACCGCAGAAAGTAATGGCAACCTACTGCGGGATAATCTTCTGCCCAGTCAGTCATGTCTCTTTCGAGACATGAACGCCCAAGCGTGTATCACGTATGGCACTTAACTGACTGACTGAGCTACAAAAGTTTTGTTTATCCTGCTATCCAACCCATAGCTAGAATGAAGAGAAAGAGAAAGTTTCATTCCTTTATTTTTTACATGTGAACTTTTGTGAAAGTGAATGCAATATTGTAAATTGTAATTTGAAATCCGCTGGTCGATTGGATTCTTCACGCTGACAACTGGCTACTGCATCTTTATATGCATTATATTTGTCAGAAGATATAGAGTGAAAGTAGTAATATTCGAACTAATATCCTCATCATCGTCTTTGGGTTTTTTTTTGTAAATTCCTTGTGGAGTATAGGGGTTCGACATCACTGAAAAAAATGATACTGTGATTGTTGCAGAAACAAATAGGTTTGAAGTGGTGTAGCTTCTAGTCACGTCCTTAACTTCTTTGAATTCGAAATTCTGGTCGATGGAGAGTCACATTTATGCTGCTATTTACCATAGAGTTGGAAACAGAAGGAAATGGTGTCAAGCCTTCTTCAACTGCGAAGTGAATATCAGTCAATCAGTCAAGTGCCATCCGTGATACATGCTGTGGGCGATCATGTCTCGAAATATATATATGATAAAATATATAACTAAATTCTACTTCTTATTGATCAGATAATGTTTGAATATTTGTGGGAATATCTTTGCATGGAAAAGTGTGTAATAAGTATGCGTGTGTGTGTGTGTGTGTGTGTGTGGAGAAACGCTTGTCCGTCTGGGAGTATGTTGGACGGTTATGTTAGTTCATATATGTGTATATGTGTGCGTAGGGGGGAGAGAGAGAGAGATATGTTTGTAGACGCCATTTCCTTGTAAGTCGGTGAAATGCAGTGATGATGTAGCGAGATGTTGCAATATATTTGTATTTGGTTGGAGATTTTCTCTATATATTCATGTATGTGTGGGTAAGTGTGTAGTGGGTGTTTCTGTGTGCTGTGTCGGTGTGCTACGTGAGGTATGTCTACTGCTGTTGTCACACAACTGTGGGAGTCACTGAGACGCAGCTAAATGTGATAATCTTATTTTATTTTTTATGCGTTTTTGAAGATATATTTGTAATATTTAATTTATTTTTATGAATTAAAGGGCGGCGCAATATGTCAAATACAGGTCGGGGTTACTAGAATTAAGCAGGTACAAAATTTTAAATACCCGGAAAGTGTTGTAACAGAAGACGGAAAGTGCAACACAGAGATCCGAAGGCGAATTGGCATGCGGAAGGAAGCATTCTAGAAGTTGAGTTAAGAATTATGAAACAGGACAATTTCGCTAGAAACAAGGAAGAGAATACTGGATTGCTACGTGCTGTCCGTCCTTCAATATGGCAGTGAATGCTGGACAATATCATCAAAGATGAAGGAAAAATTTGAAGCAACTGAAATGTGGTTCTACAGAAGGATGATGTGGATATCATGGATCGAGCATGTGAGCAATGATGAAGTCTTGGAAATGATGGAAAAAAAGTTAATTAATACTGAGCACCAGGAAGAAACAGCTGAAGTTCCTGGGACATGCAAAGAGGAAGGAGGGCTTGGAGAATTTGATACTAACAGGCCAGATAGAGGGAAAAAGAGTCAGGGGAAAGCAACGGATAACATATTTGAAGAACTTAATCAGTGGATGATGGAACGAGGATTGTATGGTGTAACAGGAGAAGGCGTGCTCAGAGCCACCAGGGATAGGGAAATCCATGATCGCCTACGTCCTGAAGGGACAGGGCACATAGAAGAAGACATACAATAGGTTTATGAAGAATGGATCTGTAGACAGATGGTGATGTAATGCAATGTTTTAAGTTCGTATTTATAGTTCACAGTAAGGCTATTATTGTTTTCATAATACTTTCGCTTTAAAGAAGATACCTCCACTCATATTCGATAACTAACTTTAAATTAAATTTTTTAAAATAAAAAAGTTTTCTTGAATGTTTTATTTTGGCTTTAATTAAAAGCTAAGTGACTAAATTTACTATTTTCATTAAGCAAAATACTCTGGTGTATTTCAATGTAAAAATTTTCTCATTTTTTAAACAAAAAATTAATTCTCCGTATTAAAAATCTTGCAAAAATAGGATATGCAAGTGTGACATATTAGTTTTGAAAAATTAGCAAATTTAATGTTGAATTAACCTGATTTACATAAGTATTACTTATTTATAGCATGAAATTTAGAATGAAACTATTTTTTAAACACAGAGTTTTACTTTCTAACCTCTCCACCGTATTTCAAAAGTGTTGACAGATTGACAGATGCGAGACAAGATAAGTGCATGGCGATAACAAGTGACAGAATAGTATAAAGTTTTTTCCTTTAGGGGGAAGAAACTCTATAACACATATCCTTTTAATGTACACATAGAAATTAGCATACAAAATAAGTCAAATACACAAAAAATAATTTTAAAAAATACGAAGATACAACGATTTGCATTAAACTTTTCAATTTTCGATTAGTAAATATGAACTTCAATTAATAAGTTAATAAACTAACAAGAACAAATATCTGAAGTATTTTAAAAATATGTTTTGAAACTTGATAAATTATTGTAATTTACAAATATGAAAACAATTCTTTTTAAAATTTCATTCGAAAAACAATTTTCTTCTGACTATAATGTCTTTAATATATATTATTTTTTAAAGCAATTAAAAGCTAATCAAATTAAATGTAAGAGTTTTATTGCATTTTTTCCGTTTTTCTATTAGAAGCAGATTTTTCGAAATTAAGGAAAAATGTTAAAAAAAAATCAACTGATTTACATTCCCCAATGAATGTTTGCGTTTAAATAATAAAACCAATTTTCTCAAGAAAATTTTTCTAAAATTTCATGAATTTACGTGGAATGGGGGAGTAATGGATGTAAAATAAATATTTCACCCTATCTTTTAGTAAGATTTTAAAAAAGATTTCATTCATTTATGAATAAGTCCTGAAAGTTCCATTAAAATCCAACAATTATTTGATTTTTGTAAGAATTTCGAAATTAATGTGTTTGTCACCGAAAAAACTGAGTTATGTAATATTACGTTTTACATTGTAAACTCTTGTAACGATTTGATTACCCGCTAACTAAAATCAAAAGAAGATTTTCATCAAAATTTCGAACGCGTTAAAAAGGAGAAAAAGTTTTCAGAAATAATTAAAAAATACTTTGGTCTTTTCTTTTAATAATAACAGAAATATTTTAATAGAAGAAATTCGTTTTATTTAAGTTTGGGAACTTTTTATTCATACTATTCTTGTTGTTTAGCGATTTCGTGTCGGTACCTACGTTAAAGGGTTATATTCTTTCTTGATTAGGCTGCCATTGGTGGAATCAAGAATATGTCCCTCTTTGCTTTGATATAAAACTATTCCAAAATATTTTTCACACATGTATTTAAAAAGGATGTGCGTTGTGGTACAGTGGATATCGGCTCGGAACGAGAAACCGGGGAGCCGAGTTCGAATTCCAGTTGAATCCATTGCATTCACTTACGCATAAATACCCTTGGGAAAGGTATTAATCCGTCTCTTCCCTCCAGTTATGGGTTAAATAGCAAGACAGATTGGGTTCTATAGCTTTGGCTGCTAACTAGTCTACCGCAGAAAGCAATGGCAAACCTACTGCGGGATAATCTTCTGCCCAGTCAGTTATGTCTCGAAAAAGACATGATCGCCCAAGCGTGTTTCACGTATGGCACTTAACTGACTGATTTAAAAATTGGTCTGAGGCTATATCGTGTTGAATACACCGGTTCCCGTCCGATCACCGAAGTTAAGCAACATCGAGTCCTGGTCAGTACTGAAATGGGTGACCATTTGGGAATGCCAGGTGCTGTAAACGTAAGGACCAAGAATGGTCCACCTGGTTTGGGGGTTTGGGGGTTTGGGTGCAGGGCTAACAAAAAAAACAGTTTGTTAGAGCAACAAAAAGTTGCTGCCCTGTGCACCATCTGGGTGTGATGGATAAATGATGATGATTTAAAAATTGTCTGTTGCTTTAATACTCGTAACAAGAATCTGACCAATAAGAACGAATTAAAAATCATAACATACCAGTATTTGCTGTCTCTTTGTTTTTTTCTCTCGATCTCTGACGAAACTTTAATAAAAGTGAAATATATTAGATTGAGATATGTTTCCTATTTGTGATTTATTTTATCATCTTGTCAGATTCGTATCCATATATTCAGCTCGTATATATATATATATATATATATATATATATATATATATATGAGTATGTAAATTCGTAAAACAGAGAGAATAACCCACCAAAAATTATCTAATTAATATAAAATATTAAATAGATAAAATAGAGAGCTCAATGGATATCATCCAGAGCAATATGGTATGCAAAAAAGAAAACTTAACACATATTTAAAGCGATTATAAATCCAGATTTATTTCAACAGGCTGGCGAAATATAGAATCTGTCTTTTATATTAAATATAAAATCTTTTGTGAAATATAAAATCTATCATTTATATCAAATATAAAATCTTTCGCGTTGTGAGGAGATGGGCGCTCATCCGCTTGTCGAAATGAATCAAGATTTATATTTGCTTTAAATCAGTGTTGAGTTTTGTTTTCTTATATATATATATATATATATATATATATATATATATATATATATATAATCATCCGTAGATAGATCTGTTTCGCTGTATCACAGCTCATCAGTATGGTTAGACTCCGACTGCTTTTTAACCAAGGATTGAAACTCGACCGAATTGGCGTCAGTGGGTGATTCTACCTCTAGGCTATGGGTGTTCGGTAGAAGAAGGCATACTTTTTAGCGTCTATATTATCATTATACGCGCCCAATCGCCAGAGTGCTCTAATTCATTTCACTGAATGAGCGATGCATGCATGCCAGAGTAGCTAATGTTTTTCAAAGTTTACCATTCTTCCAGAGTGCTAGAGAGAGAGAGAGAGAGAGAGAGAGAGACAGACAGACAGACAGACAGATAGTGAGAGAGAGGAAGGGAGGAAAAGAGAAGAAAATTCGACATATAATTAAACAGTTATAAATCCAGAATTTATTTCAGCAGTTGTAAAAATTACAGACTCCTTGGTCAAATCCGAAAAAAACTAATGTTACATTTAACTCAGAGTATTCAGAAAAAAAACAGGGCAACTCGGCGTGGTATAATGGTTAACAAGCTCGTCTCGCTAGAATCATTATAACTGAGTAGTGAGTTCGATCCTCACTGAGTAACTCCTGCTTTCGGCCGTGTGTCACGTCTAAACTACGCTTAGAAAATCACCTTCCTGCAGGTTTGGGGGTTGTGCGCAAGGCTAACAACCCTGCCCCATAAAAAACAGTTTGTTACGGAAGCAGCAAGAACGCTACCCTGCAACCCTTTGGGTGTAACGGACATTTTTTTTTTAATCTAGAAAAAAATATTGTACAGAAAGGAAATATGGTGAAGAGAAACGTAGAAAAACATTAATTTAAAACAGTGCTCGATATATGATGTATAGAGCTGTGAATAGTTATTATAAATTATGTTTTAGAACATGTACATAATTTCTTCTATATATGTCCATATATAGACATATATAGAAGAAAATTTATATATATATATATATATATATATATATATGTGTGTGTGTATTTTTTAAAAACTTTATAAAAAATTATAATTAAAGAAAATTGAAACAATTCCTTTTAAAATTTAATTATTAATAAAAGAAACAATGTAACATATGTTAAAATATATATATTTACTAAGATTTAAAAAAAAATAACAATTTAGAAATTGATTTCATTTGTTTCTGAAAAATCGTGAAAGTTTCATTAAACTCCAACAAATAATTGATTTTTGCAAAAAAATCTAAATTAATGTTTTTGTCACCGGTAAAACTGAGTTATATAATATTGCGTTTTCCATTGTCAACACTTGTAGCGATTGGGTTACCCTTTAACTAAAATCAAAACAAGAATTTCCCCAAAATTTCGAACGTGTTAGAAGGGATAACATTTTTTTAAAATAATAAAAAAATATTTTGAACTTTTCTTTTAATAATAACAAACATTTTGAGAGAAAAAGTTCGTTTTTATTAAGTTTGGAACATTTTAATTCATACTAAGCTGTTTTTTTTGGGGGGGGGGTGCGATTTATTGGCAAGACCTACCTTATGGAGTGATATTCTTTTTTTTAATTAGGCTGGAATTAATGAAATAAAATATATGCTCCTCTTTGTTTCGATGTATAATTATCCCAAAATATTTTTCACACATCTATTTAAAAATTGTCTGTTGCTTTAATACAAGTATCTGACCAAAATGAACTAATCAAATATCATAGCCTACAAGTATTCTGTGTCTCTTTGTTTTTGTTTTTTTTTTATTTTTTCATTTCTCTCTCGATTTCTGACGAAATTTTAATAAAAGTGAAAAATGTTAAATTGAGATATCTTTCCTCTTTGTTCTTTGTTTTATTATCTCGTCGGATTTTTATCCATATATTCAACTCGCATATATATATATATATATATATATATATATATATATATGAATATGTAAATTCGTAAAACGGATAGAAAAACCTCGCAAAATTATATAATTAATATAAAATATTAAATAGATAAAATACAGAGTTCAATGGATATTTTACAGAGCAATATGGAATGCAAAAAGACAATTCAACGGATATTTAAATCGAATCCAGATTTATTTCGACAAGCAGGCGAGTGCCCATCTTCTCTGATAGCGAAATATAACATTTACATTTTATATTAAATCTAAAATCTTTCGTGTTATGAGTAGATGGGCGCTCACCTGCTTGTCAAAATAACTGAGGATTTATAATCGCTTTAAATATGTATTTACCGGGATTTTTTTAAGAACGTTCACGTAACGGCGTTTTTTTTTAATGTTCACGTCGCAGGAAATTTTTGAACGCGCAATTTCTAAAACTAAAACGAATTATGGCATTTTCATCTATGGTTGTATTAACCTAATGCTTTTTTTGAGAACGATAGATTTTACTAGACTGATTGTAGTTATTATTGGGGTATATGGAATTATTTAGATTCCTACTGCTTGATTGAAACTGGCAGAGAACTTGTTAAAGATGCGTTGTGTTTATCGGAAGATATTTTATACACACGCATACAGAAATCCCTGAACCCCATTGAAAATGATGTCAGCAGCTTTAAACGAGATGACATGGCTACAGGGTTCTTCTGCATTTCTCAATCTAGTTTTACAGGTTTTAGTCTAAAGATAATTATTATCTTCATCATTAACCTTCTTTTTTATATTTTTTGATGGGTTGAGGGTGCTTTTCCCGTTTGCCTGAACTTTGAACGGCAATTTTGGGCTCCTGAACAACTTTCATTATCTCTTCAAGCTCGTAATTAAAGCTTGAGAAATCGACGCTCTACGCGATCCCTGTAAACGACCAGGTTTTATCCACTGGCAAAATGGCTTCGTTAATTGCCAAACAAAACACATTTCAGCAGCGCAAGGCAAACACGGATGAAGAATTCTGTGCTATTAACGATTGTTTTTGTGTTTTTTGCCGGTGTAAGTTTCTTTTACAATGAATAATGAATAGAAAATAGACGCGCATGATAGCCTCTTTGGGATGGAGACAAAAGTGCCATTTTGATTTGAGCAGGTAAGATGAGCGTCAGTGGAAACAGAAAGAGAAGTTAATCGAAAAATCTATTGAAAGACATTCGGTTAAGCAAGGTTTGCCTGAGGTTAGCATTCTATTAAACACACACATATATATGTATATATATATATATATATATATATATATATATAAAAGAATGCTATTGAGTAGCCCTATGCTCATATATATATATATATATATATATATATATATATATGGGCATAGGGCTACTCAAACGGGCTCACGACTCTATGAACCTTAGTAAATTTTGTGAAATAGCTAAATGCCAGAGGTTTACAGCACCCCCGTATATATATTGATCTCTATGCCTACATCGTTCCATCTCACTTTCTTTCTATATATATATATATATAGAGAGAGAGAGAGAGAGAGAGAGAAAGAGAGAGAGAAAGTGACAGAGACAGAGACAGATAGCCAAACAGATAAACGGCGTTGGTGTATAAACCAAAACTGCATTGCATTGCCAATTTCCCATCTAAAGCTTTCACGAGAAATTGTCTATATCTACAAAGGAATGCTCTTAACAAAAATGAATAATATTCTATCCATAAATATACCAAGTTTTTTTTAAAAAAACACACACACACACACACACACACACACATATATATATATATATATATATATATATATGCATACATATATATAATTAATATGAGTAAAAGGGTGTCACTTAGCTGATTGGTGTTACCTTGAATGATGCTAAATCGCTAATATATATATATATATATATATATATACACGAATGTATATATATGAAATATCAAATATCACGGCAAAATATTTGAGAAGTTCATATACATATATTCTTCATTACTCGACGACAAAATCATTGCAGACAATTAAAATTATAAGGCTCTCTTAAAGAGCAAACACTCGGCAAGAGCTTTCATAACTGGTAGTAAAGTTTAATAACTGCTAGTAAAGTGAATATACTGGACCGACACTGCCTCCTTATTGTCTCTCACTCTCCCTGAGCATGACAGGAGGGAACTATATATATATATATATATATATATATATGTAATTACACAACAGTCTTTATTGTAACTGGGATATATATATATATATATATATATATATATATATATAAATATATTTATGTAAAAAATTAATGTGTAAGAATAAATGTATATTTCATTCTTGCCGTTCAATGCTACTTGGAGTTCGTCCATATCGCATGAAACTTTGCGTAACGTTGAGCTATAAGAAGCAAATATATAATTATTCTTAGTATATATTTCAAGTCTTCTATTTAACATCGAGTACTGCTTATCATTCCTTCGAGCTATCACTGATATATTTATCTAAAAGTGGTACATTGAAGTCAGGACCCAGAGGCGTCAGTCTGTTTCATGCTGAAACGCAATCTGTTTGCCTCAAGATTGTGCTTAAGCATGACACAGACTTTCGCCTCTGGCTATTGACTTCAATGTACCACTTTTAGATTCACATACGCTCTATCCCTGAAATGGAACATTTAACCCATAAATATAGCAGACCTTAAAAGTAATTCTTATCGTATACTCACTCACACATACACACATACAGCCTCTCATATATATATATATATATATATATATATATACAATTTCTGTCTGACCAATTTTTTTTTATTAACTTTTTCAAATTCTCCGAATTAGTTGTTTTTTATAATCGCTAAATTTATCAAAGTTAATTATCATTATATCTTGTTTGTTTTAGTTTTCGCCGAGGACATTAGAACGTTGCTACATTCGTTTTCAAGGATTTTATTCTTTGTGTGTGTCTTTGTGTCAATGATTTTATTAATCCCCCCAACCCCCCAAAAAAACCCTAAAACAAAGAAACGAAATACTTAAATAGGAATGAAGCAATATTCGAAATTACACCGGGAAAAAAAAAAATGAACTTAGATAAATTTACCGATTATGTCAAACAATTGATCCGTAAATTTCAAAAAGTTTATAAAAAATTAGATAGACAGAACTTGTCGATATTATTCAAGAATGTTTATAAGAATTCAGCTTATACACACATACACAGACATCACACACACACACACATATATATAGGTGTGTGCATATATATATATATATATATATATATATATATATATATAATCATTAAATATACAAAAATGCTTTTTATTTTTGTTAGCTTAATCCGTTATCTATCTATCTATCTATCTATCTATCTATCTATCTATCTATCTATCTATTCCAGTCTGTTTCTATCTATCTCGGTTTGTTCGCATCTATCTATCTATCTATCTATCTATCTATCTATCTATCTATCTATCTATCTATCTATCTATCTATCCCAGTCTGTTCATTATCTATCTATCTATCTATCTATGTATTTCAATCAGTTCATATCTATCTATCTATCTATCTATCTATCTATCTATCTATCTATCTATCTACACTCTCTACATCTATATGTATATGCCTGTTCCTATGTTTTTCTTCTCATAGTCATAAGCTCTATGGTTCTCTCTCTCTGCGTCTCTCTCTCTTTTTGCGTCTCTATCTCCGGATCTTTTAGACTAAACTATCGCCCGGTTCACACTCCACCCACGTCTATTGAACAGGTGAAGAGGCTCATCCCTTGTTTCCTGTTTGGGTTGTGGTTTCCGGTTTTTCTCTTTGCCAATCTTTTCACTCTTTTTTTTATTTTATTTTTTTTCAATTGGAGTAGATAGACTAAACTATCGCCCGGTTCACACTCCACCCACGTCTATTGAACAGGTGAAGAGGCTCATCCCTTTTTCCTGTTTAGGTTGTGGTTTTTCTCTTTTCCAATCTTTTCACTCTTACGTAGCCCCCTGCGCATCAGTGGCGTTTTCGCCTTCCTTGGGGTGATATGATTAAAAAAAAAACTCTTTACTTTTCCACTTTTCACTATTTCTTTTTCACTTTTCTCTAATCTTCCTCCTTCTCTCTCTCTCTCTCTCTCTCTCTTTCTCTCTCTCTATCGCTTACTATGTATATTTTAATATAGTTATTGTTAATTCTTGATGTGTGTACAGATGTATTGGATGAGATACAATTTTTGTAAATGTATTCAATATATAAAGACACTTCACACATATCGATCACTTATTTGAGTATGTCTGTAGTCAAGGAATTTTGCATCCGCTGTTAGTCAATGTTTGATGATGCATTTATAATAGGATTGTGAAAACTTAATTTCTTAGCTCCAAATCTTCTCAACCTAAACTTTACCAGGAGTTTTTTTTTTTAAATTTTAATTAATATTTTTTTGATATATTAATGATGAGATCTTTGGAATACTTTTTCGTACTGTTTGTCGTTTAGGCATTAAAGAGAGGAAGAAATGGTCACCAAATTCTAGGCGTTTTATTTTAAGAGATAAGCCACAGTTCTTCAAGGCCCCTAAACCCATCTTGGACGGTTCTTCAAGATATTGTTACATTTCCTTTCAATTTTCAATTTTTACAGGTAGATTCGGTTGGCTGAAAACAAAGTTTAAACTAATGACTTCACACTAACAAATTCTCAAGACTTATTTACACTATTTACATGGTTATGGACTGTTGTACTCATCTTCGTTGCCATATTCACAGTCTTTGTATGTTCTAACCTTCTTCAGTTGACTGGAATTTCGAACTGAACCCCTTATTTCGTCCACCGGGTTCGCGTTCCACATGCCATGATTCTTCCATGTATCCTAGATTCAGTTATCTCCCTTAATTTAATAAAATCCTTAAATTTTTGGAGGCATGTGACAGAAGCATGGCAAGTGGAACGAGAACAATTCAGTTCGAAATTTCACTCACCTGAAGAAAGCCGGAGCATACAACGGCCAAAATGTTATGGTACCCCATCTACACTGGAATGAACTCTTCCTCCTTCATAAATACTAACCTGCGAGACTTACTAAAGGGGGCAGTCGAGGTTACTGGGAGTGAAAGAGAATAAAAAACTTTAGAGAAAGTCCTAAGCTAGCGACAAATTCTAATCCTGTTCAAAAAATAGGCGAAAGAGAGTAAATAGGAATTTCGCCGATGATCCAATTCACAGTGTTTGATTCACACACACACACACACACACACACACACACACACACACACACACACACACACACACACGCGCGCGCGCGCGCACACACACACGCACACACACACACACACACAAATATCGATATATATATATATATATATATATATATATATACATTGTATTACACATACACTCACATATAAATTTATTATACTATATATATATTTGTTTATGACAGCCACCCAAGATTATATAAGCATGTAATTTATTTTGGTTGCGCACAAACACACCATCAAGTCAGGAAGCAATCAATAAAGAACAAATTTACAATTAATCTATCTATCTATCTATCTATCTATCTATCTATCTATCTATCTATCTATTTCAATCGGTTCTTAATTTCTCTATCTATCTATCTATCTATCTATCTATCTATCTATCTATCTATCTATTTCAATCGGTTCTTATTTCTCTATCTATCTATCTATCTATCTATCTATCTATCTATCTATCTATTTCAATCGGTTCTTATCTATCTATCTATCTATCTATCTATCTATTTCAATCGGTTCTTATTTCTCTATCTATCTATCTATCTATCTATCTATCTATCTATCTATCTATCTATCTATCTATTTCAATCGGTTCTTATTTCTCTATCTATCTATCTATCTATCTATCTATCTATCTATCTATCTATCTATCTATTTCAATCGGTTCTTATCATCTATCTATCTATCTATCTATCTATCTATCTATCTATCTATTTCAATCGGTTTCTTATTTATCTATCTATCTATCTATCTATCTATCTATCTATCTATCTATCTATTTCAATCGGTTTTTATCTATCTATCTATCTATCTATCTATCTATCTATCTATCTATCTATCTATCTATTTATTTCAATCGGTCTATCTATCTATCTATCTATCTATCTATCTATCTATCTATTTCAATCGGTTTCTTATCTATCTATCTATCTATCTATCTATCTATCTATCTATCTATCTATCTATCTATCTGCCAAACCTCTCGCATAATGCATAATACATAACCATGGCATATCTAAAAATAAAGGCTATAAATTACAGCATTATCTCTGCGAATGGTGTATGCGCATCGGCCACTTTGCACTAATTGTGATTAAGGCTGAATATGTCAGTTATGAGCGAATGTTGAGCAGGCGTGCCTTTCCCTGAATTCCGCCAACTCCTTCCGGAGACGAGATCCATCTGCTTCATGTTGGAGTCTCATTTTCCCCCTGATGGAAGAGTCAAAGCCTCTGAGCCAGTTATTGAAGTGGACTTACACGGACGTGTTTAGTAATATATGATAATGCTTTCCAACGGCATCGGAATTAAAACGGACAGAATTGAATGGGGTTAGGGTCATAAAGAGATAATGAAAGACAAGGGAACAGGAATAGATTGTTGAACACCCTTACCACTTGTGCATTTACATATCTATCTATCTATCTATCTATCTATCTATCTATCTATCTATCTATCTATTAAAATATATTTATTATGTATGTATGTATGTATATATGTATGTATGTATGTATGTATGTATGTATCTATCTATCGTAAGAAATAGTAATACAAATGTAATATTTGCTTATTGCATGTGTATTGTCCAAATATATGTCTGAATAACTGATATACATTCGTCATCTGAAGGTCTTTTTTAAGGTAAATGAAATGATTTTATTTTGCACAATGTAACTATAAACAAAAGCAAAATGTTGTTAATTACTTAAAATTTTAGTAAATTACAAAACGCTCATAAATATTCATGAGGTTAACTGAAATCTAATAATAAATTACCTCACTCAAAATCTTCGAAACTTTTAAAAATGTAAAAGTGAGCTTTTGTTTATATTTACATTGTGCAAAATAAAATCATTTTAGTTGCTCTGAAAAAGTTCATCAGATGAAATAACACTCTGAAAAGGTCCGTCAGATGACGAAAGACTAATATAGTTTTCTTTCCGTCTGTTTTTTTTATTCATATTGTTTTCTACGAATTAAATCAGATAAATCAGAGAAGATAAATAAAGAAACAATTCTCCAACATTTGGATAATTTTTTATTAATTTGCTTCTAAGCTTTCGGCTCACATGCGTCATCTTCAGAGAGGTTCATTTGTGTGCGTTAAAGTAAGTTTTTTATAACATCTAACTTATATCGTTGAGGACATTCAATATTATAATTAGGAAGGTACGATTTTATGCTAGTTGGTTTCCTATATAGAGAAGTAGTAAATCTATGTGTTCTAGAATCAATGAATACATCAAGGAATCCATCACTCCAGATGAAATAGAATTCCTTAATCTTGGACCAAATTTTCATGTCGCACAGAAACCTAATTCAATGTTTAAACAAATGGAAATTGAAGCTTTATACCAATAAATACTTCAACTCGAACAAGACAACCATATTACTACACAGGTTGGCTTAAAAGATTTACTCAAAGCTGAATCAATCAAACACCGTTACCATAAAAATCCTAATGATATTATAAATACGCCTCTCATAAAAGCAGCCACACATCTAAAAAATAACAAAAATATTTATCTATATACACAGTTGTACTATAAGCGTCTGCGACTGTTCTTAGCTAGGCTTTGTGTCGAGGTACCCACGATAAATATGTATAAATATAAATTGCCAACGTCCAAAGAGTCTGAGCTCCAGGACCATGGATTAGTTTTAAAGCTTTCATTACACCCGAGCAACGCCGGGCTATACTGCTAGTTTAAAATAATTGTAGATAACAAAAAACAAAACAAAAAAAAACAAAGAAAAAAAAGGCAACTAAACAAATTAAAAACAAGAAATAATCAAATATTCAATAATAAGTAAAAAATAACTAAAATTTTCTATTCTTGATCTGAAGTATGGACATGTCTGCAGTGGAGATTTTTTCAAGTGGATTCGTTTTAGTGCCTACCATTTTGTCAACACGACATCCAAATGTACGTGAATCAGAAGATAAAGTGATGACACACTTTCTTGGACGGTGTTCCATAATTAATTTCATATCATACGCCTTATTGTTGCAACTGGGCGCAGCTGTACGGCAACAAGATGCGTTTCTTACGAAGGAAAAGAGCAAACGCTTGAGCTTCGGCCGATGGTGGTAATAACGAGACAGACACGTTCGTTTTCTTATTACCACTTTCTTGTCTATTATCGTTCGCACAGTTATCAAAAAGGCGACGGAAACACAAGTGCCTAGCTTGGTTAGCAGTGTTGGGCAGAGTCGGAGGAATAAGGTTCTTCTGTTCCTAATTTGTCAGACAGTAATTTGACTGGAGGACGCGGACGACATGATGTCCGGAGGAACAGCCAACTGAGACTAGGGCAATTAACATGACCAAATCACAAGTAGCTATCGATCGCATTTGTTTATCTATCTCAACACACACACACACACACACACACACACACACACACACACACACACACACATTACATAACGTAATACTTATAAAAACATTTTTGAGACCAGCAAATACATAGCAATATGTTCTTAAAAAGCAGAGGAGAAATCACCGCTTTAAATAATCTCTGCGGTATATATATATGTATATATATATATAGTCATCCGCAGACAGATCTGTTTTGCTGTATCACAGCTCATCAGTACGGTTAGACTCCGATTGCTTTTAACCAAGGATTGAAGCTCGACCTAATTTGCGTCAGTCAGTCGGTGATTTTACCTCTGAGCTATGGGCGCTCGGTAGAAGGATGCAGCTTTTTTAGCGTGTATGTTATCATTATACACGCCCAATAGCCAGAGTGCTCTAATTCATTACTGAATGAGCAATGCGTACACACACACACACACACACACACACACACACACACACAGATATATATATATATGTATACACATACAAGCCACTTTCGCTGTATCACAGCTCATCGGTGTGGCTATATATATATATATATATATATATATATATATATATATATCCAGGTGAAAAGAACCATTAGTTCTAGAATTCTAAGTTCTCCGGCATTTACCTTTTTAGAAAGTTCTCAATACAACAGAATATCGGAGAGAATAACATAATTATAATTATTTGTTATTTAAAATCAATTTAATTGACTTTACGACTCGGAAATTTCGATGTTTCGAGACTTTATCTTGTCATCAGGCAATATAAATATAGAAAATCATCGTGTCGCAATGTAAATTGAATTAGTTAAAAAAACAATTTTACTTGTAATTATATATATATATATATATATATATATATATATATATATATATATATTTTAATCACCGGTTGCACAACTCTTTCATGCACAAATCAATCAACTGAAAAATACATATTTATTTTTAAGAAATGCATATTCAATATTATATTCAATAAAATAAAATATAGGTCTGTTATTATGCATCGAGCACCAGTACTGAATGTCCGACATTATATATATATATATATATATATATATATATGCATGCGGTGTGGATATAGAAAAATCCAAAGGAGTATCCTGTACATACAGTGGTAAGATAGCTCTAAATATATATGTATATAAATACATATAGAGCAAATATAAGAAAAATTAAGGCAGACGCGTTATTTCATGTAAACCGGATGTATAGGCCTATTTCAGGCAAACCATCATCAGCTTCCGTCTTCAGTGTATAAATCGTTTGTACAATAAAGACTAAAGCTGATGATGGTTCGCCTGAAATAGGCCTATACATCCGATTTACCATGAAATAACATGTCTGCCTTAATTTTTCTTATATATATATATATATATATATATATATATATATATATATATATATATATATATAATTTCTCATGAATCTTATATAAAAGCAAAATGTTAAATTTATAAACGTTTCCTTTGTGTTCCTTATCCCATCCTAATTCTTATTTGATGCCTAAGCGAAACGCTTCTTTATAAATTGCCTGAAAGAAAACTAAAAAAATTCATAACTAAAAATATTATTAAAGTTTTAGACACCTTTGTGACTTTTAGCCGCTCTCTATTTAAATATGAAACGCATTGCAGACTAAAAGCCGATGATAATTTTTCTTCGTTTATATTAAGCTCAAAACTGGATTTCACCTTGAATTGGAAATCGTCTGCTTCTCTTTTCAATATTTTCTTTTCTCTTCTTCTTTTACTTCATTCGATTTCAATAACAAGAAAAATCAATCAGGCCGTTTAATTCAATAAAAACAACGCAAAAATAATGACCTTTTTTTTTCTTGTGGGTAAAGAAAAACGTGATAGGAATTCTTAAAACACATTCTCCATGAAAATTTTATTTTTGAAAAAAGAAAAAGAGAAATTCTAAGAAGATGAAAATATTATCTGCTGGCAAATTGAAATAACCGAATGTCCGTGGGCAAAAAAGCGCTTACATCGACTTCCGCTTCCTGTCAAAGCATTATCTTATTTAGTGAAGTTCTCTTTCATCCTTTCGGCTTTGTCAAGAACACGTCACTTAGCGGCAGGTCATTTCTTTAGTATCTCTCCTCTCTCTTGCAGATCACTACCAGTAATAATAATAATATTATCAATGGGAAGTAGTAAAATAAATAAAATTTTAAATCGATCATAATAAAAGCGAAAAGAAAAAACAAAAAAAAATAGACAACAACGACAAAATTAATCATATAAAATATATTGAAGTGTCAAAACTTACAGACATATGTGCGTTATGGTGTAGTAGAACGAGAAATCAGAGAACCGAGTTCGAATTCCAGTTGAATTCGTTGCATTCACTTACGCGCAAATACTCTTGGGAAATATATTAATCTATCTGTTCTCTCCAGTTATGGGTTAAATAACAGACAGACTAGGTTCTATAGCCTTGGCTGGCAAACAGTCTACCGCAGAAAGCAATGGCAACCTACTGCGGGATAATCTTTAACCCAGTCAGTCATGTCTCTTTCGAGACATGATCGCTCAAGCGTGTATCACGTATGGCACTTGACTGACTGACTGAGTAATATAATAGTTGGAAACATGATTAAGACTTCTATTGGTCATAAAATGGGTGATCAGTTTATTACTTCATAACAATATTAAACTGATCCCCCACTAATTAATACTTAATAATAGTCAAATAACAGGACAGATTGGGTTCTATAGCCTTGGCTGGAAACCAATCTAGCGCAGAAAGCAATGGCAACCTACTGCGGGATAATCTTCTACCCAGTCAGTCATGTCTCTTTTGAGACATGATCGCCCAAGCGTGTATCACGTATGGCACTTCACTGACTGAGATAACTGGATAGCCAATGCATCGAGTAATTATACAATTAGTATAAACTGGGCAGCGTTTGTATTGCATAACAGGTAAAGACGTAGTGTAGCTGTGACAATGTAGCAATGATTTCCAAGTGGTCTTTTTGATCATGGATAGATTGCTGAAACCATAAATTCGGGCAAATCCGTAATGGCAGCTATTTTCAGATTTTTTTAATAACAGCACGTTAACAAGAATATACGAGGAATAATTGATTTTTGGATATGTATAAAAAAAACACTGTGGCACTGCCAGTGATTGAAATTGAAAAATGGTAAACATTTAAAGCAGGCGAACATTGTTGTATCAGCTTATGTCTTAATTAAACAGTGGTATAGCTGAATCCATCAGTCAGAACACTGTGTTGCAAATAATACGTTTAATGAATACTAGAAATGAATACTATGCTGTCAACTATTACGTCTCATTGGAGAACATTGTCAACGGACTGTGTAAGAGTGTTGACATGCCTGACATGTGGTCAGAGGGATCATATTTCTAGCTAGTTTGGGTAGGGAACAGAATTCATGTTTATAGCAAACTGCACATGAATATCGATCCAGTGTCTTAATAGGGTGTTGTTTAAGCTTGGATTAAATCTGTTAATTGTGTAGGGAGTGTCCTTTTAGAGTTTACAATACTAATACGTGTGATGTTTGTTTGTTTTGTTTTTGAGGCTTAACGACCTATCAATCCTTATGTGATCATTTAAGGTCATAACCAGTGATTTTGGGTAAGGTTGTTTTATTTTTACAACATTTTTCTTTTCACGATTCATTGGGATTTGTTTTTAAGAGCAGGGTCCCCAAGTCCTACCCTTGTTATTTAATTCATAACTGGAGGGAATGGACGGGTTAATACCTTTCCCAAGGGTACAAGTGCTTAAGTTAATGCAGGGTATTCAACTGGAATTCGAACTCGGCTCACCAATTTCTCTTTCCGAGCCGATATCCACTGCACCACAACGCACATCCGTCACTATACGCTTACAGCACCTGGTATTACCAAGCGGTCACCTATCTAAGTACTGACCAGGCTCAACGTTGCTTAACTTCTGTGATCGAACGAGAACCGGTGTATTCAACGTGATAGGCCGTAAGCCAATACATGTGAAGTTCGTCTTGAGAGTTATGACATGCACATATGTTTACCGTGTTTTCATTCACAGGTTACACCAAAATGGTTTCATATATATATATATATATATATATATATATATATATATATAATTAAAAAAATTTTTTTTTAATTTTAAATTACTTTAAAATTTTCTTTATTTCTATTGCCTGATTACAAGGTAAAATCTCGAAACATAGAAATTTCCGTGTCGCAATGTAAATTAAATTTATTTTCAATTAAAAAAATAATTATAATTATGTTATTCTCTCCGATGTATGTTGTATCGAGCACTTTCTAAAAAAGTAAATGCCGGAGAACTTAGAATTCTAAACCTGATGGTTCTCTTCACCTGAATATATATATATATATATATATATATATATATATATATTATTGTCATCCGCAGACAGATCTGTTTCGCTGTATCACGGCTCATCAGTACGGTTAGACTCCGATTGCTACACAACCCGACCGATTTGGTGTCAGTCGGCGATATATATAGCCACACTGATGAGCTGTGATACAGCGAAAGAGGCTTGTATGTGGATGACTATGTTTATATATATATATATATATATATATAGATAGATAGATAGATAGATAGATAGATAGATAATGACATTTACTGCAGAGATCATTCCAAGCGCTGATTTCTCCTCTGCTTGTTAAGAAAAAGGGAAAATCGGCTGATTTTCAGTGTTCGTTTGTCACCATCTTAGTATATTCAAACCTCAATGGACATGTATGGAACAGGTTTCCTACCTAACCAAATTCACGTTAACCACACCTAGCAAATACAACTAATCCCCAGAGGTTATTGCAGACACTGGTTGTGTGGATTCACCAGAGAAACGCGTAATCTCTTACTAGCGTGGGAAGTTAACGAAAAGAAACTAATTAAAATTATATCACTCTCCAAGACAGGGTTTGTTGTAAAGACATAAAAATACCCCCAATCGAATCGGACCATTTCGTCAGACGGCAGTTTTTAGAGAAAGGGAGAGCAAGTGGTAAAATTTGAAAATCTTAGTAGAAAATAGAAAATGGTAAGAGACGTATCGATAATCTTTGGGGCACTAGGATTGTTCTAAAAGCCCTTATTAAGAGATTGGGATAAGTAGGAGACCAAAGAAGAAATTGCGATGATTCAGATTCTTGTAATGTTTAAATGAGAGAGAATGCATAATAGAATACTGAAAATTGAAGAAGACATGATATCATTTGCTTCAACAAAGGTGAACATTAGACGAAGCTAATAAATTCTAAAATTAATTAATTGATCTGTTTTCTACGGCATGAACCGAGCCTTTTGGAGTTTTTTTTTTAAATCGTATCACCCCGAGCAAGGCGGTAATGCCGCTGATGTGCAGGGGACTACGTAATAGTGAAAAGATCGGAAAAGAGAAAGCCGGAAACCACACCCTAAACAGGGAACAAGGGACAAGCCTCTTAACCTGTTCAATAGACGATTAAGAGGATTGTCCCTTGTTTAAACTAGAAAATAAATTTAGATACCAGTGGTAAAGTAAATGCAGGGGATTCGAACTCGGCTCACTGATTTCTCTTTCCGAACCGATATCCACTGCACCACAATGCACATCCTTCACTAAACGCTTACAGCACCTGGTATTCCCAAGCGGTCACCCATCTAAGTACTGACCAGGATCAACGTTGCTTAACTTCGGTGATCGAGCGAGACCCGGTGTATTCAACGTGATATGGCCGTAAGCCGGATACAATGGGGGTGAGTAAACTGATGCCAGTAATTCCAAAAAGAAAATATTGATAAGATCGTTTATATAGTTGGCCCAGAACGTAGAGACTGTTTTAAATAAATCTTTGATATGCAAATATCGACTTCATATGATTTCAAATTCGAGCTGATAGATTTATTAATTAACTTTAAAAGAAAATTCTCCCCAAGCCAATAAATATTATAACGAACAGGAATTAAGAAGAGAGAAGATAACAATTTACCTTAAATTTTTGAAGATCAAAGTTGACTGGAAAGCAATAAGCTGGAAGAGAGATCTACAAGCTAGGAGTGCGAATGAAGAAACTGTTAGCATAGTATTGAGCTTAAATTCGTAAAGTTGGGGTACCTAAGGGGAAATCTCACCAGAACAATTACAATTAAAATATTTATAGAAAAGGCGAATGGAAATTGAGTTTCTCAATGACAACAATTTAGGAAAGATGTTTGATGTTATAAAAATAAAGTTTAAACTTATTTATAAATGGAATTTTGTGCGTGTGTGTCTCTGTGTGTGTCCGTTACCTATAGACTCAGAAACGGCTGAACCGATTTTCTTGAAACTTTACACAGTTGTATTATAACCGTCTGCGAGTGTTCTTAGCTAGGTTTTGTGTCGAGGTACCTCCGATAAATATCGAAAATCGATAATCGAAAAAATCGGGTTATACAACGAGGGGTCCGATTTTAATCAAATTTGATACACTCGTAGACAAAGACATAAGAAACGATATTCAGAAGTTTCAAGGTTGCAGGTTTTACAATAGTGCAGAAAATCGATAATATATATACATATATAAAAGGCAAGATGTTTGTGTGTGTGTGTCTGTTTATCTGCCTGTATGTCTGTAATTTTTTCAGCCCTTTTATTTTAGATTTTGCTTTGGGTTTGGCTCTAAGTAGGTATAATTATAGTTCTTAGTCTCAACCATTATACCATTTACTCAGAGGACTTATTTAGCCTTCAAAATTCAGTTTACGACGAAAAAACCTTATTTGATATCGATACCAGGAAATTAAAATTTGACTTACATCCATTCATTTTTCTTTCAGTCTACGGTTTCGCTTTAACTGGAAACAACTATTGCATTTTAGTCTTTCGTGCCAACGTCCAAAGTGTCTGAGCTCCAGGATCATGGATTAATTTTAAAGCTTTCATTGCACCGGAGCAACACCGGGCTATACTGCTAGTATATATATGTATACATATATATATATATTAGGTGCGATCGGTAAATTGTCGCAATTATTTTATTATTTCAAATATTCTTTAGGCTGAGTCTGAGCTCCAGGACCATGGATTAGTTTTAAAGCTTTCATTGCACCGGAGCAACACCGGACTATACTGCTAGTATATATATGTATACATATATATATATATATTAGGTGCGATCGGTAAATTGTCGCAATTATTTTATTATTTCAAATATTCTTTAGGCTGAGTCTGAGCTCCAGGACCATGGATTAGTTTTAAAGCTTTCATTACACCCGAGAAACGCCGGGCTATACTGCTAGTAATTTCATAATTAAATAGAGTTTCGGGTTTTCATTTTTTACCTCCATCATGAAATACTGAGCTACAATTCTCTCGTAATGTTGAGAGATTTTAAAGCAAACATCTCCATGTGCGTACTTTTTCCTACAGTATCCTGTCTTTACTACTTTTCTCAGATGAAGAGCAATCTTTTATAACTGCGAAATAACTCTATCGTCACTGTCCCGGCAAATGTTCATACCAGCTCCATTTATTAGTTCCACTAGTTCAGACCTTTACAGCCAAAATCCCTCTTGTTACCTCCACAGTGTTGAATCACCCTCATTCCCTACGTATTCCTTTGGTTAAAAAGTCGTTCCACTCCGATTGCATCTTCCCAAGTTCAACTATTAACTCAATTGCTACTTCCATGGCAAATGTTCAGATGAGCTCCATTCTTTTTTTCCACCAGCAAGATCTTTACAGCCCAGAAACGCTAACTCCTAATTCCATAGACTTAAATCACCATAATTCCCTATGTATTTTATTGGTAAGCAGAATGTTTCATTAGGATAGCTTTTTCCCAAGAACTCCATTTTGTGGAACAGTTTTCCAGTCAGCCTCTTCAAGTGTACAGTCAGTCGTTCTCCGCTATATCTTCATAATATTCTCTTCTTAGTTCATTTTCTTACGTTAATATTCTCATTAAGTAAACCACACTCTTGAGCGGCGCTTGAGCCTTACATTGGGTTAGAATTAGCATAAATAGAATATACATTAGAGTTGAGACTATACAAAAATAAATACAAGTTGTAAAACTTCTTTTACGTTCAATTTCTCTTTAGAAAGTTGGCGATCATCATTGCCTACAATTTTCTATCCTTTCTAGATTTTATTAATTTTAGTCTTTTTACTAATCCTCGTACTTCTCTATATTTCTGGGATGAGGTATTATTTACATTATTTACATTATTCGGACAATACTCCTTATTTTTTTATCATTTGTAATGCGGCACGGCCGTTGTACGCTCCGGCCTTCTTCATGTGCTAGGAATTTTAAACCGTTCCCTTTATTACAATCACTGGGATATATGATCATTCTTTGCGTAGAGCCTCTTTTGGTAGTCAAGAGTTATCTCCCTCTAACCCTCTAACTTACTTGTTCACCACTGCTGTAGCCTGGTATTGAACTCACTACTCTTTGGGTCAAGTCACAGGAACTAACCAACATCTATATCCACTAGGCGATGTGTCCTTAAGACGTTGGTCATATGTCCTTAAGACGTTGGTTTGTTCCTGTGACTTGACCTAAAGAGTTGTGAGTTCAATACCAGGCTCCAGCAGTGGTGACATGTAACGTACAGGATTAAATGGAGATAAGTCGTGACTACCAGAAGAGGCAAAGAATGATGATCATATACTCTAGTAACTGTCATAAAATGTTAGATTCAAAATTCATAGTACCTGAAGAAGTCCGGAGCGTACAATGGCCTAAACGTCGTACAAATGGCAACAAAGATGAGGACAATAGTCCGAATATTGTAAATATTGTAATCCTCATACACCCACTGTACTGCCATACATTTACACGGATTTGTTAGGTAGATAACTCGCTGTTTTTTCTATCCTTTTTATCTTAAGTACGCCCCATGAGTGTCAAATTCTCCAAGCACCTTTTCTTTTTTATATACTCCATTATTTCAACTCTCCTTTTCTGATGTTTAGTATACGGGTTTATTTTTCCTAATTTTTTCTCTTGAAAGTAATTCTGAAAATTTACATATATAGACACTGTTCGGTTTCGAACCTACATCTCATGTTGAACATTTTCCGCCGCTAGCCTCAGTAATTGTGATAATAGATGTTGATATTAATGCTGTGGTCGTTGCGGGCTGACCGTTTTCACTGAGCGGAGTTATTTTCTTTTGATGTCCGAAGATGGATACGATAACAGAAATCGGAGAATTGAAATGAACGAATTGAATTATTGAATTAATTTCGCCATGTCCTTTCGAGTCATACCGATTGGAACAAGGCTGATCGCTCGTAAAGTGGACAACATTTTCATTATCATGGAGCGTAGGCCTTTTGCCTTCTTCATTCGATTCAGCCACCAGTGGCAATTAAACTCTATCAAACGTAATTATATATTACTTTGGACGAAGGGCATTCATTTCGCCCAAATAGATGCCGGAATAAAAGCTAAAATAATGCAACAAACATGAAGTATTGATCGCAAGTTATAGAGGCTATTTATTTCCGACGGTATATTGTCTTCGAGTGCGAAAGACCAGCCTAAAGCAGGCTGAGAGAAAGCGATTTTCGGCCATACTTGTTTATAATAACATGCTTGTTTAAATATGGGGTGGTGTTGATCACGTGTTTTCTTGAGTCTTAGCTACTTTGTCGGAGAAAGGATTTCTTAATTGTTTATAAGATGCCTGCTTAAATTAGAAGACAGTAACTTATATAGACTTGTATTTACGGCTGATGCCAGAAGTTGGTGTTCAAATCCAACAAAGAAGCCATGATTTCGCTTATTTATTTTAAATAAGGGATATTGTGGTGCAGTGGATATCGGCTTGGCACGAGATATTGGGGAGCCGAGTTCGAATTATAGTTGAATTCACTTAAGCCGAAAATACCTCTGGGAAAGGTATTAATCCGCATCTTCCTTCCAGTTATGGGTTAAATAACAGGACAGATTGGGTTCTATTGATTTGGTCGGCAATCTACTGCGGGATAATTTTCTGCCCAGTCAGTCATATTTTTTTCGAGACATGATCGCCCAAACGTGTATTACGTGTGGCACTTAATTGACTGAATGATTTTGAATAAAACATGCTCTCACATACTTGGCGTGACAAAAATCATTTTACCTCAAGGAAGGGAACAAAGCCACTAAGACGCAAGAGGGGGGGGTTAAATAGTGTTAGTGAATTCGAAAAAAAAACTACTACTAAGGAGAGAAGACAATAAAAGATCTATAAATAAGAAGAAAGAAGATAACGATTAGCATCGCATTTAAGTTTTTGAACATCAATTTTGACAAAAAAGCAACGAGACGGAAAAGAGTTCCACAGGTGAGAAGTACGTGAAAAAAACTGTTAGTATAGAACTTAAGGTAACATCTAGCCATTTCAAGAATAAAATGGTCAAAACAAACTAGTCAGTAAGTCAGTTAAGTGCCATACGTGATACACGCTTTGAGCGATCATGTCTCAAAAGAGACATGACTGAATGGGCAAAAGATTATCCCGCAGTAGGTTGCCACTACTTTCTACGGTAGACTGCATTCACTTACGCACAAATACCCTTCTCCCCATATTCTTAGACAGACTGGGTTCTTTAGACTTGGTTGGCAACCAGTCTACTGCTGAAAATAATGGCAACCTACTGCGGAAAATATTCTATCCAGTCAGTCATGTCTCGAAAGAGACACGATCACTTAAACGTGTATCACGTATGATGCTTAACAGACTGACTGGCGAGTGATATATATAAAATTAAAACTTTATTCTAAATACAACTTTAACTTATCGTATAAATTTTGAATTTGTTACTAAATAAATTCAATAAATTTCTTTGTCGGTTATAAACTTTCCCTGATCTTTTCATGACAAAACACATATAATTTGATTAGATCCTCTATCTGATCGTCTATCAATTTTTGGGTCATCGACGTGAACACTAAAATATTTCGATTAATCATTCATGACAGTAGAAATGACAAGCTAAATATTTCTTTACTGTTACAGACAGACACACAAACATACACACACACACGTGAAAAGAAAAAACGAAAACAGTGAAAGAAGGAAAGGTTTCGTAAAAGGAAGAACGCGAATAATATATTTTATAACTGTTTGTACATTTCGTAAAATCTTTGCTGAATGGCTTCGATCGACTGGCTGTCTTGGGTTGGGTGAGGTGAATGTGTAATTAATGTCTTGCGACCAGGAATCCTCTTCAATAGTTTAGCAGGTCTGTTTAAACACTAACTCTCCAGGAAAGATTTAAAGTGGCGACATTCGCTGAAAAGAAATAATACTTGTCTATAATATCAAGTTCGAGCCTTCTATGTTTAAACCAGAACAAATGATAAAACATTGTTATTGATTACAGTTTCAAGATAATGCATATTTGATTGATTTAATCGTGGTAAACTGATTCGCCTTCTTTGGACGTTGAGTCAGAACTAGTCATGCTTAGAGAAACTTGTCTTTCAAAGAAAAAATGCTTTATATGATCTCTGTAACAAATGGTCATTTGATAAATCTGTAACAGAAATACTCAGTGGGCTGCTAATTAATAATAGTAGACTGATTAAAAATAAAAAAGGGTAGAGTAAATGATCACGTATATCGTAACATAGGATGTGCATTGTGGTACAGTGGATATTGGCTCGGAACGAGAAATCGGGGAGCCGAGTTCGAATTCCAGTTGAATCCATTGTATTCACTTACGCGCAAATACCCTTGGGAAAGGTATTAATCCGTCTCTTCCTTCCAGTTATGGGTTAAATAGCAGGACAGATTGGGTTCTATAGCCTTGGTCGGCAACCAGTCTACCGCAGAAAGCAATGGCAACATAATGCGGGATAACCTTTTGCCCATTCAGTCATGTCTCTTTCGAGACATGATCGCCCAAGCGTGTATCACGTATGGCACTTAACTGACTGATATCGTAAAATACTCTTTTTAATAATAAATTTAAAATAAAACACGGCTCAACATTTATTCAAAGAAAAGGGTTAGTGTTGAAATGTTTATTATGAAAATCTGTGACTAGCATCATAACCCGTCGTTGCCCGTGCAACTCAGAACATTTTTAATTAAATGATTAATGCAGCGTTCAAAAATTTCATAAAAAAATCTATTTTTTGTTGTTTTCCGTAAACGTAATTTGATGTTTTTGTGACATTGTAAACAACGTTGCGTTTTTTTTTGTTTCAAAATTACGGGGGAAAATATTTACATTTTTTGTTGACTAAATAAATTTTTAAAACGTCGGAATAAAAATTAAATATAAAGGCTCATTTTTTTTAGTCACGTTTGACACGTGTGATTTGATTTATGTGACGTAATGTAGCAACCATCTTAGATCTTAGATGTTTTACGGAACAAATGTAAACAATTTGCACCATTGGCCAAAAAGTTCGAAAGGGAAAATTGCTGAACTTAAACTCAAAAATTATGTGTCGACCTGGCTTGTCTGTAGATATGCGTCCCTTGAAAGTTTGAATGGCGTAGCTTAAAAAATGTAGGCGTGCATAGGGAACAGTCACACACGGACTCACAGATTGCCTTTTATATATATAGATATCAATGAAAGCGGAAGTGGTAAGAAATGAAGAATGCGAGGATAAGGAGGATAGATAATTATTGACACCTCACTTTTAAAGATGCTAAATTTGTAGTGTTCTGGAAAGCACCTTAACGAAAGTCCATTTCAGCAAGGAACATTTTAGAGGGAAAATTCTCTGAATAGAACATACTCTTTATGGAGCATCCCCTTGGGAGTCGGTTCCAGCAAGTAGCAGTTCTTAGGGAAAAAACAATCTGAATAGAACATTCTCGTTATAGAGCGTCTTCGTTGAAGTCAGTTTCACTAAATGGTAAAAACAGGCTCACTTAACTGAACAAATTTTAAATAGCACTTTTATGGAAAAAAAAACTCTCTGAATAAAATATACTCTTCATAAAGCAATCTCTTGGCAGTCGGTTATATTAAGCAGTAGTTATTGGGGAAGAAACTCTCTGAATAGAGAATACTCTTTCCGGGGCATCTCCTTGAAAGTCAGTTCTACAAAGTAGCAGTTCTTTGGGAAAAATCGCTCTTAACAGAACATGCTCTTTATACAGCATCTTCTTTGGAAGCGATTCCTCTAACTAGAAATTCTATAAAGAAAAAACTCTCTGCAAAGATTATAGTCTTTCTATAACATTCTCTTCGGAGTTCGTTCCATTAAGTAGCTGCTCTTCTGAAGAAACTATTCGAAGGGAATTTTTCCTTTCCGATGAATTACAAACAGAATGAGAATGTTTCATCGCTGTCTGATATTGCAATGTTCAATTGGATCATCAATATAAAATTATATCATTAAATAAAAAAACGAATCAAGCAATGTAAAACGTTGTCGTCCCAAACGACTACAATTACGACTATTTTAGAACTTTCACTTAATATTAAGTTGAACTCCTTGAGAATTTGCAATATCTGCGGTTTTCATTGAAGATCAAGTGACAACAAATCTCCTCAAGACGAATTCACCAAGGCAAAAAAAAACAACCTATATTTAACACCTGAAATCTATAATTTGTCCTTGCATTGAATAGCTTTGCCATATGGTTATCTTTTCCTTACAGATGGTGTCTAACAAACTCTGCTATACTGTGCAGTCACCAGAATAATAGACAAACAACACAGGCTAAATTAAAAATGTAAACTGGCGACAATTTACCGATCGCACACTGTATTTAGATGCTGTCAATGAGACAAATCTCTTGATGGAATAAAAGCTATATTTACATTATACACGGCATTCTGACAGTGGCGAAGTTTGGTAGGAAAAGAACGAAACACGGAGGATAGGCATAGGGGACACTTGTTTGATTCGCCTGGAAATGACGAGACAAAAGGCGCCACAGGAAGACGTGACAATGAATTCGTTAAACAAGATGGTTCTCACAGTGAAGATATATATATATATATATAGAGAGAGAGAGAGAGACAGAGACAGAGACAGAGAGAGACAGAGAGAGAGAGACAGACAGACAGACAGAGAGAGAATATGGGGGGTGCTGAAAACTGAAATCAGACCGAAACTATAAAATCTGACCAAATATCTTATTTTCGAAAAAGCTATTTTGTACAGCCCAAAATATGTCATTACTCTTTCTTACACACACACACACACACACACACACACACAGAGAGAGAGAGAGAGAGAGAGAGAGAGAGAGAGAGAGAGAGAGAGAGAGAGATATTATTGTAATCTCTTCCCTCTTCAGGGTCGTTGCCTTTTCTGCAGACCCTGAAGAGTGAAGACATTACAAAAATGCCTTCAAAAACTCTGAAGTCAGGATGAAATGTCACTGTTCAATAAAGTGAGTAACTTTTTTATATTATATATATATATATATATGCGTTGGTTACTTCCACTGACTTGACCCAAACAGTAGTGAGTTCAATACCTGGCTAGAGCAGTGGTAAACAAATAACTTAAAGAGTTGAGTTAAAGCGTTTGTTAGTTCCAGTGACTTGACCCAAAGAGTTGTGAGTTCAATACCTGGGTACAGTAGTGGTAAACAAATAACTTAGAGAGTTGAGTTAAAGCGTTGGTTAGTTCCAGTGACTTGACCCAAAGAGTTGTGTGTTCAATACCTGGCAACGGCAGTGGTGAACAAATAACAAAGAGAGTTGAGTTAAAGGGAGATAACTAAATGACATCCGGAAGTAGCATCTCACATAGACTGAGAATGATATGGTAATTATATGATCGAAATAAAGGGTTAGGTTAAAAATTCTTAGCACCTGAAAAAGGTCACTACGTACAACGACCGAAACGTTGTAAACATGGAAATAAAGATGAGGACAACAATCCGACATTGTAAATAATATATATATATATATATATATATATATATATATATATGTATGTGTGTGTGTATGTGTGTGTGTGTATTACAGTGAGGGAGATAAAGAGAGAAAGAGGGAGGGAGCAGGGGGTGTTAGAAAGGTTTTGTGAGATAATGCCTCTAGTACGTAAATAAGATTCTCGACAAGTCCTGTCCTCTCTTCTTCCGTCTCCAAGGCTTTACTCCATCCGCGATTTGAGACTGGCGATCAATAAACTCTAAGTGTCCAGGTTAGCTTACTCGAGAATTATGCTGCTTTCAGCGTTCGAGGCTACTGCACCTTTCTTGTTAAATCCTTACTCAGTCGACCCTTTCCGACTTATTGACCAAACCCACTTTCTCACTCTTCTAATGCTTTTCTTCTGTCTCGCTTGATACCCCTTTCTCTTTGGACTCATTTCTTCCGAGCTTAGAGGTAAAGACCATTTTAATGGATGAGAAGGGCAAGGGTCGAAATGAGATTCACGATGGTCCACTTAGAACACAATGCAAAGAGGAACAACGATAAAATATTAAATGTTAATTTTTTTCACCGGCAAAGTTACTTTTTTAGCATACATCTTCGGAAACGAACTTACCCACTTTAATAGTGTCACAACTTGTCACTTGAGAAGGCTTTTGAATCAACCTCTCATACTTCGGTCAACAAATAATTTGATTTTTATATTTCTTCTTGATTTCAAGCTTTCCGTTAGAATCTATCCCCCTCGGTTATTCAGTAGACTTCAAATTAATAAGGGGAAAGAGATGTATTATATTATTAAGTAGTAATTAGTCGAGGATCAGTTTATTACTTCATAACAATATAAAACTGATCCCCCACTTTATGCCCAAGAGAAACCTTAATTATGTTTCCAACTATTATATTCGGTCAGTCAGTTAAGTGCCATACGTGATACACGCTTTGGGCGATCATGTCTCGAAAAAGACATGACTGACTGGGCAGAAGATTATCCCGCAGTAGGTTGCCTTTGCTTTCTGCGGTAGACTGGCTGCCAGGTAAGGCTATAAAATCCAATCTGTTATATTATTTGATTCATAGATAGAGGGGAAAGAGATGTATTATATTATTAAGTTGTAATTAATGGGGGGATCAGTTTATTACTTCATAACAATATAAAACTGATCCCCCACTTTATGCCCAGTAGAAGCCTTAATTATGTTTCCGATTATTATATTTAGTCATTCAGTTAAGTGACATACGTTATCCACGCTTTGAGCGATCATGTCTCGAAAAAGACATGACTGACTGGGCAGAAGATTATCCCGCAGTAGGTTGTCATTGCTTTCTGCGGTAGACTGGTTGCGAGCCAAGGCTATAGAACACAATCTGTCCTGTTATTTAACCCATAACTGGAGAGAAGAGACGGATTAATACCTTACCTAAGGGAATTTGTGCGTAAGTGAATGCAAGGAATTCGACTGGAATTCGAACTCAGCTCCCTGATTCGTCGTTCCGAGTCGATATCCACTGTACTACAAGGCACATCGTTGTCATATCCGTACATATAGACATTAATAGGCATGTCCCAATCCTCATAAATACGTTAGACACTATTGTGAGTGGAGTAATATTGCTGTTAGCCATATATATATCCATTTGTCTTTGGTTAAAATTTCTACCCAACTTTCAGGGGACCATCACCCAGACTTTACCTCTCCCTCAGGAGGGGGCTTTGACATCCCCAAAAAAGAAAATGCTGATGGGGTTTGGAAATTTTTCTAAGGTACTGCCGCCAAACCCTCTTTAAACAGACCTTACGCCACTATCTGTTGCATGCTGGAAGCCACGGTGAGTATCTATATTGCTGTCTAGTGGTTAACTACTTCACGCACGTGTTATGAAGATTACTATTTCTTTTTCCAACCTCTGTTTTAGTTATGTCAGAACAGAGGTAACTAAAGAATGGTGGTCATCATTAGTCATCGAAATAGCGATAAAGAAGAGATAGGCTGGTCACTGAGATAGGAGATGACTATTCTTGGAGATAGTAGCTGTAGGGGAACCAAGTAAACGGAATGGAATTTCACAGGCGGGAAGTGCGAGAAAAGAAGCCCTATGAAGTAGAATTTCGTATGCTCAAGTTGCTGACAGTAAAGTCTGGCACTGATGGCACGACCATTCGGAACCAACTCAAAATGCACGATTCCTTTAAAGTTCCACCAAACGCACAACATGACTTTCTTGCCGAATCGATCTTGTTTTGGAACCGACGGTGTCTCTTGCACTTTCTGAACCCATCGCTTGTCTCGATTGTACTAGACCAGATAGACCCATTTCGCGAGTGTTTACGAACTTTTGGGACAAACTTATATTTTGTGGGTGTATGAAGAAATTTGTTTGGCCTTGAAAAATATTGTATCACCCGAGATTACATTATATGTTTGTCAAGCCCAGACACTATTGTCTTGATTGTCGACTATTTGTACTACTGCTGTTGTTTGCGATGGGCATTACCCCAAGGAAGCGTATGAAAATTGTAACACTGCATGAACAAACTAGTAAGCCTTGTAGAGAAATCGCGGATATTATTTGTGTCAGCCTTTTAACTGTCAGTCGTGTCATCAAGGCAAAGAAAGCAGCTGGAGCCATCAGTACAAAACATAAAGGAAAATGCATTCGAAGAGAATAACAACGCTAAATGACGACGTATACGTGACCAGTAAAAGTGTGAAAGATCCTAGGGAGACATTATATGTTTTGCTATCAATTAATTTGCACAAGGGTGTATAACAAGAAGTGGGTGTGCTTTTCCAGCAGAATATCCGGATTTTTTCCATTCTACTCAACATGTCCTAGAAGATGCTCGACAACTTCTTTGGTCGACACGGTCGCCAGACCTGTGTATGATGGAACTGCGCTTGACTCATAGATTTGGCTCACCTACATCTGTTAGTATATCGTAGCCTGAACGTCAGGTTGCATCGAATCAATATGGGGTCCGAGTACTGCTGAACCACCGCGTATCTTGAAATATAATTTATGACTTTCACTCATTTCGTTAGACTTTGAGAAGTGGATGATTACCAAAATGTTTCAGGTAAACACAACTGAACACACACACACACACACACACACACACACACACATATATATATATATATATATATATATATATATATATATATATATATGCGCGTGTGTGTATGTTTGTGTGTGTGTGAGAGCATGTGTGCATACATAGTTATTTTGTAAGTTCTGTTTATTGTGCCACAACCGGTTATAATGTAGCGAGCATTATCGCGATTATATTCGACTGTTCATTTTTATCTATCTATCTATCTATCTATCTATCTATCTATCTATCTATCTATGCTTGGATGATGGAAAGTTCTCTTCTCTTTTCAAGATATGGAAAACACCAAAATTAGTTTTGGATATCTTCTTAGTCCGGTTAAGAATTTTTCAACATCACACACACACACACACACACACACACACGTGTGTGTATATACTATGATATGCATGTCTTGATTTGATTGTGTGTCTAGGCTTTTATGGTGGCCTGCATATAGGACATGTACGTTGTTCCCAAAGAGAGTCGTCATCGTTTCTTCTTCGTCTTTCAAACTGGGAATGGTTCAATCAGTCTTAATGGTGCAAGACAAGCATAAAACTCCGTGCTTTTGGCGTAAGTACTTCTGAAGAAGTATCCACTCCCTACAGCATACCCTACATTAACATACTCACCCAAACACATAAATCCGTCACTCTCCCCCTTCAAATACACACACGCGCGCGCGTATATATATATAATCTAGAGAGCATATCCTGGTTCTTATTGGCTGCAGATTTGAAAATAAATAAAAGCAAAGTTTTCTTAGTTTGCATTATAGAAAGAAAATCTTTAAACGCAATGCAGGGAAGCGCATATTGTAAATTGGTTTTTTGACGTTTTTATGCTTGCCTTTTCATTTTAACTTCGGAAACAAATAGAAGAAAAATCGTCTACCTCCAAAGATTCATTAAAAATGAGCATAGACGATCAAAAATGCCCCCCCCCCAAAAAGAAAAAAAGTTCTATCGTCAAAATCTTTTACGAGAAAAGATCATAGAATTTTTATGTAAAAATTATTTTTTTAAATTAATTTTAGAACAATTGAAATTTCGGCATCAATGATTTACCGTAAATTAATATGAGAAATTTTATCGTTTTTTGCTGTTCAAAACACATTGATTTGGAAATTCTTATATCATATACTCGACGAATTTTAATGAAACCTTCAGGATTTATTCACAAATGAATTAAAATATTTTTGAAATTTCCTCTTTTAAAACATCTTTGTAAAAGAGTTTCTTAATATAGGTCAGCCCCACCATAATAATGTTGATGAGAAACAAGTTTCATTTTTAAATATTTTGACACTATTATGACTCGTACTTATCTGTTAGAATATAATGTTTCGCTTAGGATAGTCACCGTGATGTCACTAGAAATCTTTCTAGACTGACTCCAACGATTCCATTGACTCACTTTGAAATTCTTTATTTAAGGCGTCTTGCCTAGTTCAGTTGTGTTTCTTTGGGTGTTCTATTTATTCCTCATAATGAGGAATTTTCTTCACACTTGACTCACAATAGGAATGGAAACATTGACAAGAGAATTGGTAGAAACCTCCAAGCAAACTACTTGGCAAGTTTGAACAAATGGATGCCAGAAGAAAAGTAGAATATATCATTGAGAATGAGATAAGAAATGAAAATGCGGAGAACCGTGATCACCCACACCCACATTTCCAATTAAACGAATAACTAAATTCTTTTACTGTTTAATGAAACATGAATAATTCCAAAGATGTCGGGATTATGGAGCAAAAAAACCCGGCCTGTTCAGAAGTTTCATTTTGCTATTAGACAAGCACAGCGTCTTTTAACTTGACTAACACACACACACACACACACACACACACACACACACACACACACACAATGAGTTCTCACATAAAGCGCTTGAACAAATATGACTGTAATCTAAAAACATAGTAATAAAAGAACGGAATTTCAACATACCAAAACCTATTTACCTCCCTTACATGTCTGAAATGCATTTTTTAAAAATTTCTTTTTATAGAAAAACATCTGACATTTGTGATAAATTAAGTTTTGCTATTTAATTGGAGTAGATAGATCTATCTATCACCCGGTTCACGCTCCACCCACGTCTATTGAACAGGTTAAGAGGCTCATCCCTTGTTCCCTGTTTAGGATGTGGTTTCCGGCTTTCTCTTTTCTAATCTTCTCAATTTGTTTTTTTTTTCAATTAGAGTAGATAGATATATCTATCGCCCGGTTCTCGCTCCACCCACGTCTATTGAACAGGTTAAGAGGCTCATACCTTGTTCCCTGTTTAGGATGTGGTTTCCGGCTTTCTCTTTTCTAATCTTCTCACTTTGTTTTTTTTTTTCAAGAGATCTATCTATCGCTCGGTTCACACTCCACCCACGTCTATTGAACAGGTTAACTTGTTCCCTGTTTAGGATATGGTTTCCGGCTTTCTCTTTTCCAATCTTTTCACTATTATGTAGCCCCCTGCACATCAGTGGCGTTACCGCCTTGCTCGGGGTGATACGATTAAAAAAAAAAATTAATCGGTTCATTTTACAAAAAGAGTCAGTTATGTGCCATACGTGATACATGCTTGGGCGATCATGTCTCGAAAGAGACATGACTAACTGGGCAGAAGAATATCTCGCAGTAGGTTGCCATTACTTTCTGCGGTAGACTGGCCGCCGACCAAAACTATAGAACCCAGTCTGTTCTGTTATTTAACCCATAGCAACGAGGGAAGAGACGGATTATTACCTTTCCGAAGCGTATTTGGGCGTAAGTGAATGCAAGGAATTCAACTAGAATTCGAACTCGGTTCTTGTCAAAATAAAGATAGGTATTTTATTTGTATAGATTATTAAAATGACTAAGGGAAATAATCATTCGGAAAATTTGTCTTAAATTGATTTATCTCCCTTTTCCCTATAGGGAATGACACGATAGATATAAATATATAGACAAGGTAATTGTCATATAGCATTTTTTTATTTACGTTCTTTTCCTGTTGGGGCTAAGATCAGAATGGTGTATCTGTGGATATTTGTTTAACGAAATCTAAAACTTGATGCTTACCATTTGTGAGAATTATTGTCTTTTTTGGGCTTTAAGAATTCTTTAAGTGAATTGGAACTTTCTCATCATCACAGCGGAAGATTGAATGACAAGATTAGCTTCTTGATATTCCCGATTAACGAAACTCAGCAGAGATATGCGGAGAAGGCTTCAAAACTGTCTTCAGATTTGGATATTTCTTGTGCACGCCATTTTGGAGATTTAACCTTTGCAAAGAAATGAAATAAACAACAACAACAACAAACAGACTGGTTTGATTAGTCGTTGAGTTATGGAAACACATACACGGGGACACACACATTCGCAGACATATATACTTATGGGAACACACAAATACACAGTATTCTTCTATAAAAATGCACACGAGCATTCTCAGGTAATCCTATATATATATATATATATATACAAATATGGTTATAAGCAAGCATATGAAGACTCATTCTTCTATAAACATTGATATAAACATTCTCAGATGCGTATATATACAGTATGTGTGTGTGAGTGTGTGTATGTGTATACATGGGTATTATCAAAATAGATTATATAATTCTTCTTAATACTTTAGCGAATGGGAAAATCTCTCTATATATGTAGGTATTATGTATTTATGCATATATATATATATATATATATATATGCATATCATGTTTCCTGAATAAGGTTTTAAGAGAAAGCTGAAATGAGCTAAAAATTACTGAAAAATACAAATAATAAAAATTCTCTGATACGTTTCAGATTACGAATCAATTTTTCCGTATCGAACCTTTTCAATCAACTTCATACTTTTCTCTTTTCTCTTTTCTCTTTTCCTTTTCCTTACTATGTCGAAATTAGTTTTGTATATTTGCTTTATCTTCTTATTCGGATGAAATAGCAAAGTTTCCCGAATTCCATCTCGGCGTTCGATATTCAATCGCATGTTTATCTGTCGTCTAAATCCTTCCTTGACTTTGCCAGATTTACAAGCAATGGAAGTTCTTGGAGAGTATTTGTAATGTTACTGGAGTTTTCTCTCTTTTTCTCTCTCTTTTTCGCACCGAGTTTAATTTGGTTTGTTTTTTCTATCTTTCTTTAATATCATTTTCCATTTTCGTCCATATTATCCATCTATCTATTGACACCATGTTTAAATGGAGAGGAAATCAGGGACGAATATAACAAGCATGCCAAGTCACTGAAATGAAAAAAAAAAAAATAAACGGAGTTTACACATTTATATACATACATATATGCATCCATATATATCAATATATATTTGGGTAGCAATCTTTCATTTAAACAGGTTTCGTTAAATACGACCGAAAAGTAAGTTTTTATTAATGTCCAATTTAATTATTTTTCGAGCATTCCTTTCATGTTGGACGTAAGACAATTTTCTCCTACCATGATTTAACAGTGTAAATAAAGTCATGAAATTAAAAAATAAACGCGCGTCATGTAATAGCTTTGAAGAATTCTCCTTTTCAAACACACACACACACACACACACACACACACACACACACACACACACACACACACAAACAAAAAAAAACACTACAAAAATTACGTTGCCGTCAAACATGAGGACAAAATAACAATATCGGAAAAATAGCATCTTTGAAAATGGCAAGTGAAGTGGCTGAAAACGCTTGAAATGTCAAAAATTATAGAACATTTTTACACTCATTATTTCTAGCAAAAAAGAAAAATATAAGAATAATAGAAAATATCTAAATCAAAAATTAATAAATTCTTCCTTGTCGTCGGTCGTTTTCAACGAAAGATGTTTAATACACACACGTATATATATATATATATATATATATATGATTAAATTCAACTGACAAGATATAGCCATTATGAATTTTATTCAATTTTTCTAGGATTCGTATAAATATTTTTCTTTCTAGACATGAGATGCATAAAAACAGTCCGAATGTTCTCGATATCCCAGCGCATTCTGCTATTCTGTTAGACTTTATAAAAGTTTTTTTTCAGTTTTTAATTGAATATGTAAATCTCTAGTGTATCTATAAGGATGAGAATGTTTTTTTTTCCAAACTTGATCAGAAATGTATGGCTATGTTGAGATTTGATATTATTGAGTGTTGTCTTTTCTTTATTATTAATAATAATTTTATTTTCCAAAAAGACACACGAATGCAAAGAAAACTAAATAAAAAACTTATTCGTATTATCTTCTCAGTGGTTTTTAATGAAACTATATAATTAATTTTTTAAAACTTGTAATACATTGCGACACGGAAATTTCTGTTTCGATATTTCGACCTCGTCATCAGGAAAAGTTAGATCCTAATTGCCTGACGATGAGATAGAAATCTCGAAACAAAAATTTCCCTGTCGCAATGTATTTTTAATTAAAAAACTTTAAAGTTTAAAGTTAAAATTAAACTTTTTGCCTCTGGATATGCTTTCCAGCTTCATACTTTCCAGCTAACTTTAATCTGCAAAAATTTAATTGCAATGTTAATTGCTATCTGCTGTCCTAGTAATAACTCTCTTCTCTTTCTGCTCACTTTTGCTGTTTTTGCTACTAATTTTTCCACATCTTGTAACATCATGCATCTTAGTGGCTTTGCTACCTTTCTTGGGGGTGAAACGATTAATATATATATATATATATATATATAACATAAAGATAATCCAGCTATACTGCCTTAATATGTATAGAAAAAACTACTAAAAAGTTGTAAGTTAAAAATATTTTTTTTGACAGCATTTATTTATTTCTATTATATATATAAGCAACGTTGAGCCTGGTCAGTACTTAGGTGGGTGACCACTTGGGAATAACAGGTGCTGTTAGCGTTCACGGATGTGCGTTGTGGTGCGGTGGATGTCGGCTTGGAGGGGGAAATCGGTGAGCCGAGTTCCAATTTCAGTCAAGCACACTTGCGCACTAGTACCCTTGGGAAAGGTATTAATCCGTCCGTTCCCTCCAATTATGGGTTAAATAATTGAGGTCTGCTGTTTATGCGATCTGTGGCGGATTTCTGCACCGATTGTTTGTTATCAGCAGTTCCAAAAAGTGTGGATGGTACTACACAATGCCTTCACCGCTATAAACAAATCTTTGTGTGGATGTCTTACTAAGGTTAGACCCTCATACATCGAAATCGATGGAGAGAGTCCATTATATATATATTTGATATTTCAGACCGGCCTCGGCCTTTCATCAGAAACATGAAAGGCTGAGGCTGGTCTAAAATATCAAATATATATATATATATATATATATATATATATATATATATATATATATAATAGAAATAAATAAATACTGTCAAAAAGCATTTTTAACTTACAACTTTTTAGTAGTTTTATATATATATAATGAACAGTTACTCGTTTCAGAGTATACCTAACTACGGTGGTTAACTGATCCCTGTTACAGACGCTTTCTCAGGCACATTTTTATTTGTTACGCACCCACGGACCCTACCAACTATGCTAAGCAGACTTAATTTTACAGTTTCTATATACATGTTATAAAGTATGGTGCGATCGACAGTTTTCTAACAAGACCAGTACGCTCAAACCTTCGGTCACGATGACTTGTGACGTCATGTTAGCGCGTATAATCGATGATCTACTCAATTTCACATCCATTGATTAATTCAACATGTTATATGGTTTTCGAACACTTTCCAACGATACTACACGCTTAGATTGTCACCCTTCAAGAATTCACCTCTCTGATAAATCTATCAGGGCGAGATTTGAAAACACCAGGAAAATATTAAAGTACCAGTCATAAGTTTTTATATATAAAAAGAAAATGAGCAGCAATACAGATTTATAATAGAATGACCAGCAATACAGATTTATAATAGAATGACCAGCAATACATATTTATAATAGAATGACCAGCAATACATATTTATAATAGAATGACCAGCAATACATATTTATAATAGAATGACCAGCAATACATATTTATAATAAAATGAGCAGCAATACATATTTATAATAGAATGACCAGCAATACATATTTATAATAGAATGACCAGCAATACATATTTATAATAGAATGACCAGCAATACATATTTATAATAGAATGACCAACAATACATATTTATAATAGAATGACCAGCAATACATATTTATAATAGAATGACCAGCAATACATATTTATAATAGAATGACCAGCAATACATATTTATAATAGAATGACCAGCAATACATATTTATAATAGAATGACCAGCAATACATATTTATAATAGAATGACCAGCAATACATATTTATAATAGAATGACCAGCAATACATCTTTATAATAAAATGACCAGCAATAAATATTTATAATAAAATGACCAACAATACATATCTATACAAATAAAAATGTAATTGTCCGTTTGTTACTATCCGCTAATCTAGAAAACAGTTGAACCAATTGTTTTGAAATGTTACTAAACCATTTAAATCGAATACAAGCCTGTTTTTATACACCTTATTTTGAAAAATATTACAATATTAAAAAATATATATTTTGCAAAGTCGATTAGAGCCGATGAGAGCCGAATCAAAAAATTTCATTTTCAATATGGACGACTTTAAAGAAAACGTTTTTATTTCATAGAAAAACGCCAAAGGTTAACAAAGCTTTGTTATAGTGATTATTTCTATTTTGGCGGGCGTAAACAGCAGAAATCCCTTCCTTTAAAAAAAAAAAAGTTCTCTATTCATTTTTTTCAACGAATTATTATCGATGTTCCAGTTATTTCGTTGGTTTAGTAAATAAATGTTTTCTTTTTTTTTAACCTAAGAGGACAGACTCTCCGAGCGTGTTTTTATTTACCTTATATTAAAAAATATTACAATATCAAAAAATATATATTTGCAAATCTATTAGAGCCGACGAGAGCCGAACCAAAAACCTTTCATTTTCAATACGGACGCGTTTACTATTTTATTTCATAGAAAACATAAGAAAACTGCACATTTAAGGTAAACGAAGCCTTTTTTTATTATTATTTGTATTATGGCGGACGTAAACAACAGAAATCCCTTCTCTTTTTTTAAAAAAAAATTCTATTCATTTTTTTTAATGAATTATTATCGATATCCCATTTATTTCGTTGGTTTAGTAAATAAATTTTTCTTTTATTTCCATTTAACCAAACTGAGCCACAGCAACGCGTGGCCGGGTACAGCTAGTTTATAATAAAATAACCAACAATACATTTTATATACGAAGGCCATTCAATAAATATGTTGAATTTTTCTAAGGTGAATTTTTGTAATACAAATATAAGCTTACTTTTTTTTTCACCGTAGTCTCCCAGCAGTGTCACATACTTTTCCCATCTGTACACAAGCTTCCGTATTTCTTCAGCGTAAAAATCGTTGGACTGATGTCTCAGCCAATCGCTCACAGCACTTTTGACTTCATCGTCACTTTCAAACTTCTTTAAACAATTTAGCCCACTTGTATATATTTTTGGCTGAAACATGTGGCACCATACACAGTTGACATTCTGCTATGAATTACAACTGGTTTTCACCTTTCAGCAACCAAAAATTTGATAACTGACCTCTGTTCAATCCTGGAGCATGCTTCTTGGTCGGCCATCTTTGTTAATCTCCAAAACTCTCAAAGTTTTTTTCAATCTGAAAAAAAAAAAAAAAAAATCCCTTTGAAAAAGAAGTAAAGGAAAAAAAAAATTAAAAAAACTCAGCTTCTATCTGTATTAGTAGTCCTTATACTGAAAAATTCACCTTATTTATTGAATGACTCTCGTATATAAAAAAAAATTAACAAAAGTACCTATTTATAGAAAAATGACCAACAATAAATTATATATGTAGTTGAAGCCATAAAATTGTATTCAAAATATTTACGTTTCGATATTAACGCATAGAGATATGCCGTTAAAGAAATTGAACCAACCATCGTCAGGTTCTTTCGTATTCAAGAATGTAATTTCTTCTTTTTCTGATTGCTTTCCTTATGATGTTGGTGTTGATGACTACGTTCGCCCCCAACGTGTAGATCCAGGACTAGAAGCTTTCAGATTCACGAAAACATGCTCCCGTCATTCAATCCTTATAACCAACCAACATATATAGAATAATTTTGTGACGTTATTAACGAAACTCGAGCTACAGTGTTAAGAATTTCAAATTTGAAAGTAAAGATGATCCTGATTAACTCAGAAAGAGAAATCTGCCGAGGCTGACAAAGCAAACTTCGCTACCGAGACCTTCAATCCGTGGCGGACTAGGGTAATAAATGGCTCGTTCCTGATTCACTCAGAAAGAGAAATCTGCCGAGGCTGACAAAGCAAACTTCGCTACCGAGACCTTCAATCCGTGGCGGACTAGGGTAATAAATGGCTCGTGAATTTTAATGCTTCCAAAACGAAGCTGCAATATATTAACCATCAGAGACAATCGTTCCTACCCACTTTAACATGGCTCAAGCTAGTCTCCCTGAAAGCAAAACACTGCTCCTCTTCGGGTTAACTCTCATAACAGACCTAAAATAGAATGATTATATAGAATCCATAGCTAAATCCGCTGCTAAGAAAGTCTGTTCTCTGTGTAGGGCCAGGAAGTTTTTGCCGTCAAAACAATCCTGCACATATATAAATCTATCATCCCCCCGTGCATTGAATACTGCTACCATATCTGGTCTGCTGCTCCTGCTATCCACTTAGGGGTCCTTGAAAAACTCTAACCCTGAATCTGTAATGTGATCGATCCCGACTTGGTAGCTCGGATACAGTCACTTTCTCACCGGCGTAATGTGGCTTCCTTGTGTCTCTTCTACAAATATTTTCACGGCTTCTGCTCCGATGAACTTAGCTCACTGATGCCACCTATATATGAATTTTCTCGAGCCACAAGATTAGCAACTAGGCCCCACCCTTTTACTGTCAAACCAATAAAATGTAAACTGAAATTCTACTTCACAGCTTCTTTTCTCGCACTTCCCGCCTGTGGGATTCCCTTCCACATACTTGCTTCCTCGACGGCTACAATCTCCAAGAATTTAAATGTAAAGCCAGTATTCATCTCCTATCTCACCAACCTGCATCCTCTCTCTCGTGCTCCTTTCTCTGTTCACTCCACTCTCATCAGTATTCTCATCATTCTCTTACCCACTTCCTGACACCCCCTATAACCTGCCACTCTTTCTCATAACTTTCCTCCTATGTAACCCCCTGCAAAACAGTGGCAGTAAAATGTCAAGTATATTATCTGTTGCTTTCCCCTGGCTCTCTTTCCCTCTATTTGCACCTACGAGTATCAGGTTCTCTAAGCCCTTTTCCTCATTATATGTCCTAGGAACGTTAGCTGTCTTTTCTTGATGCCAAGTATTAGTTTCCTTTTCGTTTCCATCCTTTCAAAAACCTCATCATTGCTCCTATGCTCGGTCCATGGTATCCGCAGCATCCTTCTGCAGAACCACATTACGGTTGCTTCATCTTTGATGAGATTGTCCAGCATTTACTGCATATTGAAGAACCGACATCACATAGCAATCCAGTACTCTCTTCTTTGTTTCTAGCGAATTTTTCTGTCTCTCCATATTCTACTCAGCTTCTAGAATGCATCCTTGCCTATGCCAACGGATAAGGGGCGGGGGGGGGGTTAAACATCAAACAACGCATGAGTAAATCTTGTCATTAATATTGATGAAAAAATCTGACGGGAAGAAAATGTCAAAGAACCTCTTGTCAAGTTGTGAGTATCGTTGTTCTAAAAATCCATGATCCCCACGAGGCTTGATTATACATTTCCACTTTTTTCTTAATCGCTTTCATCTTTGCTGTGTTTTTTTAAAGTTTTCTTTACATTTAGAGTTTTGCTTTTTCTCTCCATTCTTGATTTTGCTTAAATGTTGTTTTTTTTGCTGTTTATTTTATTTTATTTTTTTAATTCTGCATTCGTTTGTAGTTTTCACTTTTTTTAACGCTTTAAGTTCTGTGTTCATTTGCTTTTTCATTTCAGTCAAAATCTAAATTTTCTTTCTTTTTTATCTTTACTCATTCTGTTTTGGGTTTGAAACTTTACTCTTTCTTTTTAGTTTTTCTTCCTTTGTATAAGTTTTCTTCTTTCTTTCTTTCTTTCTTTCTTTGCCGCTAATTTTTCTGTTTTAGCATTTACTCTTATTTTCTTCCTTTGGCTAAGTTATTATTGTTTGTTTGTTTCTTTTTTTCGCTCTTTCTGTCTCTTTTTCTTTCTTTCGTTTTTTCTTTCATTTTTTTCTTCATGACTTTCTTTCTTTCTTTCTTCTTTTTTCTTTTTTCTTTCTTTCTTTTTTCTTTCATTCTTTCATTCTTTCTGTCTTTATTCTTTCTTTCTTTCGTTTTTTCTTTCATTTTTTCTTCATGACTTTCTTTCTTTCTTATTTTTTCTTTCTTTCTTTCTTTTTTCTTTCATTCTTTCATTCTTTCTGTCTTTATTCTTTCTTTCTTTCGTGCTTTCTTTTTTCTTTCTTTCCTTCTTTTCGTTCTTTCTTTCTTTCTTTCTTTCTTTCTTTTAAGAGCATTCCCTCAATCGAACTATCGAATTGATTATCTCCCTCAATTTACCATCCCCAACACCATCGCCACTATCGACAAACCCTCTTTCGTTTAGTTCTTCCTCCTCTTGTGCTGCTCTCTAAAAATCCCCAAATTGAAAATCTCTCCCTTCTGCAACGCTTCCGCTTCCGCCGGCCAAGAGCCGCACGGACTAAGCCTCTTTGCTTCGAATTGACTCGATACGGCGCAACAAATCCGACGTCACGTGACGAGCCAATGACAGATCGGCTTGCACGGATTTGCCTCTTCCTGCTTGCAACTCATTTCATTAGACAAGTAATCCAATCGCAACGACTTCCTCGTGTGCAAAGGCTAACCAACACCAACAGTCGTGTATTTCCACTCACATGAAACTAATAGGTATATACTTGGACGTAAGTACACACTTTCGCGCGCGCGCGCGCACACACACACACACACACACACACACACACATACACCACGGTTCTGCAAGAATATGGTGCGGTTGTGAAATGTTCTCGGCCTAAATACGAATCCTTTCATCCAAAAATAGGGTATTTGGTCATTCGTTCTGATTTCAGAAAACTTTTCGGAGGGAGAAATGATTTTTAGCCTATACTATTGTATGCATGTATATCTGGGCAGCAAACTTTCTTGTAAACATGTTCCATTAAAAACGAATGACAAGGAAGATTTCATTAATTTTTTATTTAATTTTTCCAATATTCTTATGTTTCCTTTTCGCTGGAGATAAAGAATTGAAAGATATTCCATATAAGAATACTGGAAAAATTAAATTAATAAAATTCCTTGTCGGTTCTTAATGAAACATGTTTACACACACACACACACACACACACACACATACACACACACACACACACACACACACACACACACATATATATATATATATATATATATATATATATATTGATTATTTAATGACTTAGTTTCTGGTCATAATAAGATTAAACCAGTACACATTTGAATTAAAAAGTGTTCAATATATATATACACTACCGGCCATAATTATTAGGTCACCCCAGTATTTTAAAAGAAATTATGTATTTCATAGTATTTTAGTGTTTATTGCCAAGTGGATAATTCTAAATGAAAATATAATGGTTCTTTTGTTAATACTCCACAACAACATGTACATCAAACTAACTGCTCTGGCGTCCCGTTTTTGTGCTGTATTCCCTATGCTAGTCTCTTCTTATTGGCTGGTCGAAGCAAAGGCTTCCTGGCTACCTTGTCAAATTTTGCAAAGTAATAATAACAAAAGAAGCATTCTATTGTAGGAAGATTGAAAATAATTAAGTAAATCATCGACTTTTTATTAGACCTCAAAAGAATGCAGAAAGGACTGGAGAGCGTTTCATCCTATACTTGATACTCATTAGCAGTGCCAAATCACAACTAGAAATTGAAACCCAGAGAGTTACATTATTAAGCAAACGTCATTACAGCTGTACTACGGTCCCCAGTGGCGAAGAGGTAACGAATTAAACTCGATATAGCGCCGCTCATTCACATATTCCGTGGTGGAAATCTGCTGAGCTCCTTTTACCCATAGGACTGTGCCTCCAGGGCTTATAATGCACCAATGTGAGCGGCTTGGTGATAGTAGTCGAAACGGCATTCTGTTGAGGTTTAATAAAAACTCGTTAAATTACTTACTTTATATATATATATATATATATATATATATATACTGTCATCCGCAGACAGTCCTAATTCGCTGTATCACAGCTAATCAGTACGGTTAGACATCCGATTGCTTCTAGCCAGGATTGAAACCTGACCGATTTGACATCAGTCAGCGATTCTACCTCTATGGACGCTTGGTAGAGGAAGGTAGCCTTTAGCGTGTTATATACACGATCTAAACACAAGACGAGGATGTTCCAATACATTACTGAATGAACGATGCGTAAATAGGGGTTAGTAGCTACTGTTGTTAAAGTACACTATTTCTTCATAGTGTACAATCAGCAAACGAAACATTGTTTGTTTCTTCTGTTCCACGAATACATATAATCTCATGTACACATATATACATGCATGTATGCCCACTCCTTGGCCTCACCTTTTTAAACCGATCTGGAGTAAAACGACTACAATGAGAGTTATCCTACCACTGTATGTACAGGATACTCCTTTGGATTCTTCTATACCCACACTGCATGCTGATATATATATATATATATATATAACCGTACACACATGCATACATATATACAGAGAGCTTTTTTTGCTGCGTGTGGTGTTTTTCCTTGAGATTATGACTTGCCTAGCTTGTTTGGTTGTTTGTTTACATACACACAAACACACGCACACATAGATATATATATACTATTCCTTCAAATATTATTTTTAAAGGATATCCCTATTTGAGTAGACGTTCTGTTATTTTTTAAACAGTGTATTATTTCGTCATACAACCGGCTCATATGAGAAAACCTATTAAAGAAAATTTGCCCTCAAAGCATTACTGTCAACCGCTAAATTTGAAGGAAAAAGAAAAAATATAGTAATTTTTAGCAATGCAGTTTTTTGTTCCTACAAATTACAAATTATACTCCTGAAGATGATCACAGAAGAAGATTGAAAGTACTTGAAAACATTAGAAAATGGTTAATAAAATCAGCTGTAAAAGTTACAGCGCATTTCTTACATTTTTCATTTATAATACACGAAAGATTATCCTTGAGTACAAACGGATGTTATTAAAAATAGCCAGACATAATGTTTGCAATTTATTTAATCTGACATGCCTAAAAGAGAATTTGCTACCTAAACACACACACACACACACACACACACACACACACACACACACACACACATATATATATATATATTTTTTCTTTTTGTAGTTAAGCAGCAAATTTTCTTTTAGACATGCCAGATTAAATAAATTGCAAACATTGTGTCTGCTTATTTTTAATAAAATCCGTTCATACTCACGGATAATCTTTTATATAATTGAAAGATGTCAGAAATGAGCTGTAACGTTGAAAGATGTTTTTATCATTCATTTCTTAAGTTACCCAAGTACTTTCAATCTCTTTCCGAGATCATCTTCAGGGCTCTGAGTTATGGTACCAAAAAAAAAAAAAAAAAAAAGTTGAAAAATTGCTAAATAACAAATAACTCATCTATCTATCTATCTATCTATCTATCTATCTATCTATCTATCTATCTATCTAATGCTTTGTCTGAAAGTTATATATATATATATATATATATATATAACTTTCAGAAAGACTTGCGTATTGAGTACTTTTTGTTTTAGGTTACTCGTCTCGGGTTTTTTTTTACCACCATTTTTTCCTTCCGCATATGTGCTCGGAGGGTTTTTCGAAACGAGTATAACGATAATTTTACATTTATATATATATATATATATATATATATATATATATATATATAAAACCTTCAGAGAGACTTTTTTGTAAAAGGACAATATTCACATATGTATATACACACATACGTACGTACATATATATATATATATATATATATATATATATATATATATGTGTGTGCGTGTGCGTGTATGTGTGTGTGTATCTGTGTCTGTGTTTGTGTCTGTGTGTGGTTTGTTTTTCAGTTGAGCTCAAGTTTCAGCAGTAATTTGAAGCTATTAGTGTATTTGACTATTTGTTTTTCCTGGAGAAAAAAATAGTGAGAGAAGTGGCGAGGAGAGAGAGAGAGAGTGAGAGCAAGAGAGGTAAAGACACTGATTGAAAGGAAAGAGAAGAGAGTACGAAACTAGGGTAAACTGTGGTTTATGTGTGGGGGTGTGGGGTGAGAGAGAGAGAGAGAGTGAGTGGTTAGAATGAGTTGGAGATTATCTGGATTCTCGTGGGTGCACAAAGGACTTTTTGCAAACGAATCGAGCAGGACTCGCTGGGATTGGTGAACATAACGGGATAGGAAAGAACTTATTCAGCGAAGATGAGTTGAGACAGACTTTGAACATCGAGAGAAGGAAAGAAAGAGAGATAGAGATGAAAAGATAGAGAGAGAGTGATGTCAAATGTGGGCGCATGATTGAAACGTTAAATGGTTTCTTTGGTCGAATTCTTTATGGAACTAGAGATCGAAAGCAGAGAAAAATCTTAAATGCATCTATCTTTTTATCGCAATCTCTTACTATCACTTTCACAGTGAATGATCCATTCGCCTCTTATCTTGCGGTCTTAAAATCTTTTTTCTGTCTGCTTTATCTGTCAGTCAATCTGTGTTAATCTGGAATTATTTCCAGTCTGTTTAATGGCTGAAATAGTTGTGCCTTTACCCCTCTACCTCACCCCATCCCAGCAACCATTTTAGACCGGACAAAAGAAAGAAAAATCATTAGAGTCATCTCGTATCAATTTATCTAAACTGCATTTATGATTTTTACTTATACAAGTCTTCAAAATCAATTTAAGGCCAGTTATTTAACCCTTAAACAAGGGAAAGGCTGCACAAAGAAGCATACCTAGTAGAAAACAAACAAGAAAATTCATTTTTAAAGTGTAAAACTTAATCTGGTTTTTGCTTTAATTATATATCAAACTATAAGAATTATATTTTTAATCTTTAATCTGATAAATATATTCAGTCAGTTAAGTGCCATACGTGAAACACGCTTGGGCGATCATGTATCGAAAGTGACATGACTGACTAGCAAGAAGATTATCCCTGCAGTAGGTTGCCATTGCATTCCGCGGTAGACTAGTTGCCAGCCAAGACTATAGAACCCACTCTGTCCTGTTATTTAACCCATAGCTGGAGAGAAGAGACGGATTAATACTTTTCCCAAGGGTATTTGCGCGTAGGTGAATGCAATGAATTCAACTGGAATTTAAACTCAGCTCCCCGATTCAAATTCCAGTTGAAATCGAGGAGCCGATAAATATATTCACAAAGAGAAAAAAAACTTCAAAACTCTTAAATTAAATATTTTTAACCGATACGCCTATCCATGCGTCATGGAATTGTATATTCTTTGCACCAAGTTGGCATCATTCTTTAATCTTGGAGAATTATCATGCAAACATAGCCATAAGGGGGGGGGACGTGTTCTTTAATCATCAATATCAATGCTCCCGACCTGGTGTCTCGATTTAGTAACATTCTCACCACCGTAAATTTCCTTTCCTGTGCCTTTTTTAATAAATACTTTCACGGTAATTGTTCGGGTGAACTCTTGTACATAGACTTTATGAATTTAAGCACAATACTAGATTGGCAAAAGGGTTTCATTAATTTACTGTTGAATTGGCGAAATGTAATCGTAAGTTCGATACTGAAAGCTTCTTTTCTCGCACTTCTAGATTGCGAAACCCTATTTCAATTCCATGCTTTCCGGCCAACTTTGATCTCCCAAAATTTGAATCGTTATCTACTGTCATCCTGATCACTCTTCTATTGTTCCTTTTCATTAGAATATCTTCTGGTTTCAAATTCTTTCACACCTTGCAACCTGTTGCATCTTTATATCTTTGCTACCATAATTGGGGTGATTAAAAACAAAAACAAGAAAACCTTAACATGTCATAATCGCTGACTAGAAAGAGGAGTAATAAAAATTGGACAGAATAATATGGATAACTGTTACTACCTCTGATTTTTTAATGACCGCTTTCTTAGTGATCTTATACAATCATTGGTGTGTGACACTGCCATCATGAGACATTCGAGGACTGTTTTTTCATATCGAAAAAAAATTTCACCCAGTTTTCTCAACACAGGAAATGGGACTGCAAATATTTCGCTAATTTGAATGACATTATTTTAAATATTTTTTGTACAACTACACTACCGGCCATAATTATTAGGCAACTCCAGTTTTTTTTTAAAAGAGATGCATTTAGTACTAATGTTTAGTATTTATTGCCAAGTGAATAATTGTAAATGAAAATAGAATGGTTATTTTGTTAATACTGAATAATGACATGTGCATTAAATGAATTTATAAATATTTAATAATTACCTATATTGCTGTTTCATCAATGAAAGAATGAAGAAAATTTAGGGTGATTCGGCTGAGTTCATCTTTGCTTCGTTGCCTTGTAAAATTTTGCAAAGTCATAATAACAAGAGAACCATTATATTTTCATTTAGAATTATCCACTTGGAAATAAATACTAAAAATAGTATGAAATACATCATTTCGTTTAAAAAAAACTGGGGTGGCCTAATAATTATGGCTGGTAGTGTACTTTTATATTTTTCTAATTCTATCATAATGTTTGAGCCGATATATTTTCAGCCTTCCGTTAATGTAGAACGAACTGAAATTAAGCATTTTGTTTGCATATTTTTGGACAGTTTCTTTCAGCAAGAATATTTCGGTATCTTCCAACCAATATATTTTCTAGTCTTCTGTATCGCTTATTCTAGGTACAAATGAATTATTTTAATGATTGTTTTGTATTTTCGAACATATTTCTTTGTCCTTATTGTCTCTAACAAGGATTGTATCGATGAATTATTCAGCCTTTCTTTATTGTCTAAAATGCCGACATGAAGTTTTGGATAATTCATTTGTTTTTTTACCATTTTCTAATCCTTTTATTTATCAACAATTTTAACAAATCCGTCAATGATATATTCTTCGTTGTTTACGACTTCTTGCCAACGTTCCACTCGCTCGAAATCACAGGTTCTTGACCCATCGAGCCAAGTTTTCAACTCTACGGCATTGCCGAACAAAAAGCCTCACGGACTGAGAAAGGTGATAATCTGAAGCCGCTAACTCAGGAGAATACGGTTTATGAGGAAGAATTTCCACACCAAAAGCACTTGGATAGCATTAGTCGTCAAATTATCGATGTTCAGGCGAGCGGTCTCATGTGAATTGAAAACGAAGAGAAGAAGGTGTTGAAAATGTTCATATTTGCCTACTTGGAACTCCAATTTGGCTGAGTTACAATTCCCTTTGGGCTCGGCATATTCACTTACAAGAGAATACCTTCGAGAAAGGTACGAATCTACCTCTTCTCTCCATATTTTTGGGTTAATTAGTGATACTTGTATCACTAAATTATTATCATAAAAAATACAAAAAAACCCCAAACAAACTTACAATCTAAAAATATTTTTTGGCTTTAAATAACCTGGGTTCATAAGCCGTAGAAAATTAATCAATCAACCAATCAAATTAATTTATTTATATTATAAACAAATAATGTTTTTATATGTTTTCGGACACTTTTTTTTCATCATCAATATTTTTTTGATTTTTGACAACATTTCTGTCGATATAATCTTCGGCCTTCCTCTGTCGCCTGAGATCCTAAGGTTGATTATTTCCACTATTTTCAGCACTATTGTGAATGTCACTTACATCTTTTTGGATCTCAGTCGATTTTACTTAAAATTTGAAAAGACGTAAGACGGGAACTGAGGATCTTCAAAGAAATCACAGATTACAAAGAACTAAGATTCTTTTTCTCGTTGAAATGACGTCGCGAGACACAACTGGGAGGGGAAAATGTATTAGCCGGAACATTAATAAAAATTGAAACATGTAAGCATGCTGAATGTTCTGATGTTCATTCACGTTGGTTTGCTCAGAACTGAGCAAGGCCAGGCGTGTGTTTCCAAGGAAAGCGAAAGGCGAAATACTGTCACGTTGAGAAATGATACCACAAAGGCTGTTTCTGATATATTTAGTTGTTTAATCAGAGATTAATTTTTAAGGATAGGTGAATATTCTCCGAGACTTGGGAGAATTCCGCTGCTTCTCTCTTAACGGACCAGTTTTTTTTCGGTTAGCCAGTGAGAACATTGAATCTCTCCTACCACTCTTTATTTTCATAACTATTAGATTGTCCCAAAAGTTCGTAAACTCTTGCGAAATGGGTCTATCTGGTCCAGCACAATCGAGACAAGCGATGGGCTAAGAAAGGGCAAGAAACACCTTCGGTTCCAAAACAAGCTGTGCGTTTGGTGGAACTTTGAAGGAATCGTGTATTTTGAGTTGGTTCTGAATGGTCGTGCCATCAGTGCCAAACTTTACTGTCAGCAACTTGAGCGGGTCCTCGAAAAGTCGAAGCAAAAGTACCCGGCTCTGATCAACCGAAAGCGCGCTTTGATGCAGCAGGACAATGCCATGCCAAACACCGTCAGGAAGACCAAAGACAAGTTTGAAGGGCTGGACGGCGTTGAGTTTCTGCCACATCCAGCTTACAGTCCTGACTGTGCTCCATCAGATTACGGCCTCTATGCTCAATGCAACACTTTCTGAAGGGCTGCCGATTCAACTCGTTTGATGAAGTCGAGGAAGCGTATCAAGAATTCTTTGATTCGAAGTCGGCTGAATGTTACTTTGACTAGTTCCAAAAGCATGCAGATCGATGGCAGAAAGTCTTGGAAAATGACGGTCTTTATTTTGAGCAATAATTTTTGTTGTTTTTGCGAGTAAAATTTCAATTTTTTGCAAGTGTTTTCTGGTAACCTTAGATTACTTGGCGAGTAAAATTTTAATTTTTTTACAAGTATTTACGAACTTTTGGGACAACCTAATACATCACGAGCAATTGATAACTCGGCCACGTTTGACTGGAAAATTACTGGCTGTATCAGAACTCGATATTTACCCGAGCCTTTCTTACAAAGGCGAGATGTAGCAAAAGTTCGATTTTATCTTGAGGCATTTCGTTGCGTACACTTTGGCCAAAATTCCCCGTAGACACCGCATGGGCCTCTAATCACCCCAGGCGAGACTCTCCCCTTCGGCATAACCTCATCTGATTTTCTCTCCGCCCGAATGCAGAGAGTCCGACAAGAATAGAATTTTGGTGAACTCTATATCAAAACTCTCTATTCTTACCGTAAATATTCATATAAATCTGCAAGTCGAGTTTTCCAACGAGGGACACTTGTTCCCAATTTTTTTCATTAATTTTTCTATTTATTTTTTCCTTTTTTAGTCAGTCGGTGACCGCTTTTTAATATCCTACTTCGCAATATTTACTGCTGGTCATAAAAACACCAAGCACTTAAGACTCAGTTTAAGAACTCTATCAATTGTAGAAATTGTAAATTTCAGGATGCTATAGATCGGGTTCTTTACTTTTTGTGTTCAGAAGAAACAAGAACAAATGTAATCGATTTCTCCAACTCATTCACTCAAATCAGAATAATCTGTTTGGTCATTACAATCTTCTTATCTTTCTAGTCAGTAAAATTTGATATAAACTTGTCATTCATATGCTTTCCCGTTATAAAGCCTATAATAACGCAAGACCTTTATTATTCGTATTGTGCCTGAAATTGGCATCCTTTGAAGTTAATAAGTTTTAAGCTCATACAGAGAGATGTTGGTTGAGCGTAAGTCGATATATGAACGAATTAAATTTTTTTCATATCTCGGGGCAATGAAAGAAATTGAAGGTGGTGCCTGAGAGATATCGCTAAACTTCCGCGTTAAGGTGTTTTTCTGAATATATGGCGTTGAAATATGAGAGTCAGTTTCGATACCCTGGCTATTGAAAGAAAACAAAAAATAAAAATTAAAAAAAAGTACGATAAAACAAAACCAACAAAAAAAAAAATCTACTTGCATAAAATCCTGTTTTGTTTTGAGGCGTGAATAATTAAATTCAAAATTTAGTTCAATGCTTTGCCCTGAGAGACAACGGTGTATCTCATCGACCCCACCTTGAATTTGTTAAGTGTTTTTATTTGTGAGAAAACGCCCTAAGTTATTACAGATAAATTCAGTAGCGCCGTTATTATAGAAAACTACAAAAGCATTTAAGCCAGAGAATTTTATTATTATGTATGTAGCCAGTGTCGATTTCAACGAAGTTTCTTTACTCTACAGGCACGAGGCAGGGAATCTTTCGTTAAATGAAGAGAACGGAGAAAATTCTTGTATATAAATGATTTGTATACGCATTGCAAAAATGGAATATACTTATATTGCGAACGTTACTGCGAAAGTTTTACATATCCTGTTTCTTATACACTTTTTCTTTAAACTATCGGAAGTGGCATCACCTCTTTGCAATCACTCGCAGAAAGACGTAGAATGAATAGACCAAAATGCTGTGGAAGAAATGAGTTTAAATGTCCGAATAATTATTTTTGACCATTCTGAAATTCTGAGAATAAATATTTTCATTATTATCAGTCAGTTAAGTGCCATAATTGAGACACGTTTTGGGCGATCATGTCTCTTTTGAGACATGACTTACTGGGCAGAAGATTATACCGCAGTAAGTTGCCATTACTTTCTGCGTTAGGCTGGTTGCCAGCCAAAGCTATAAAACCCAATCTGTCCTATTATTTAACACATAAGAGGAGGAAGAAAAGATATATTATATTACATTATTATATTAAGTATGAATAGTGGGGGACCAGTTTATTACTTTATAACAATAGAAAACCGACCCCCCCCCACTTTATGCCCAGTAGAAGTTTTAATTATGTTTCTAACTATTATCTTCAGTCAGTGAAGTGCGATACGTGATACACGCTTGGGCGATCACGTCTCTTTCGAGACATGGCTGACTGGGCAGAAGATTATCCCGCAATAGGTTGCAATTGCTTTCTGCGGTAGACTGGTTGCCAGCCAAGGCTATAGAACCCAATCCGTCCTGTTATTTGACTCATAGCTAGAGATGGATTATATTATTAAGTAGTAATTAGTGGGGAATCAGTTTATTACTTCATAACAATATAAAACTGATCTCCCACTTTATGCCCAGTAGAAGCCTTGATCATGTTTCCAACTATTATATTCAGTCAGTCAGTTAAGTGCTATACGTGATACACGCTTTGGGCGATCATGTCTCGAAAGAGACATGAGTAACTGGGCAGAAGATTATCCCGCAGTAGGTTGCCATTGCTTTCTGCGGTAGTCTGGTTGCCAGCCAACGCTATAGAACTTAATCTGTCCTGTTATTTAACCCATAACTGGAGGATATCTGTGCGTAAGTGAATGCGAGGAATTCAACTGGAATTCGAACGCGTTTTTCATGCACCGAAAAATACTGAACTGATTATCATTTATATGGGCAAGTGGCTCGAATGTTTTCGTTTCGACTTTGAGAAACTATCCAGGTTTGTTATAAAAGGTAATTCCTTAATAATATTGGCCTGTAGTGACGGTCCAAGCGTGCTGGAACACTTGAAAGCTCGTGAGACTCACAGTTAACCCAAGAATTTTGGTCAATATCACGTTTTGAAAGTCGTCGATAGGTGTACTAACTCGAAATCACAAGTCATTGCGACCAATTGTTTGGGTATTATACACGGGTCTTCTTTTAACAATGAATCGCACCAGATGATACTCTCTCCAACGAACAGTAACCTAGGTCCGTACAGAAAGAAAAATATGTCTGAGCGGACGTCTGCAACAAGGATTAGCTAACCACCAAAGCATAATTTCAATCATTTTGTTTCTTTTTTTTTATTTCAATTCCGAGATCGCTATTCTTTCATGAGGTAAACATCGGAAATAAAAATTAAATTCCCAGCGTGATTTGAACTTGTGCCGCAAACACTTCTTTTTTGTGTCATGTTTTTTAAGGGCGTATGTGTTCATAGCTCTTCACAACTTCTTATCCTTCGTAGCTCTGTCACTCATTTATACACAAGCTCGTTATCCAGGTGATCATTTCTGTCCACAGCTTCCTAACCTTTGTAAATCTTAACAATGTTTGTCTTTTTACTATCTCTCCCATTCTTTGTTCTGTCATTCATTTACATACAAGCTCATTAGGGAGGAGATCATAACCCTTCACAACTTCCTATCCTTTGTAGCTCAATTTTTGTCATTTTACTATTCTTTTCTCTTTGTTTTTGTTTTTTATCTTCACACATCTGCGAAGAATTTGTCCAGCATTCACTGACATAAAGGAACATCGATATTACATAGAAGTTTAGCGTTCTTTGTAAGGAAACTTTTCTGTTTCTTAATACTTTTTGAGAGGCACCTTTTGCTAATCCAATGGATCTTCGTTTTTTGACGTCACATTTTTAAAACGTTCCCAGGGTTTATGAACTTCTGTAATTATTTGATTTTGACATCGAATTTATTGCTTGGATCGTTGTTTTTATTTTTCTCTTGCTAACGACGAGATGTTGTCTTCTTTGAATTGATCCGTAGTCTTTTCTCTTTCTCGCTTTCTTTTCCTACCTTCGGTAAAAATACCTGAACTTTTCTTTCTTGGCACCAGTAAAATAGTTGACATTGTTATAGTTGCATAGTTGTGCTCACCGTTAATAAATCCGTGAAAGATTCTTGAACGCTCTTAGAAGAGTCTCACTGTAAATGTTGAATAAATCCGGAAAGACATAGAGACAAGACGAGAAGAGAGGAGAAGAATTGTGTATATATATATATATATATATATATATATATATATATATATATTTGAGTTTCAGTTTTATTTAACGGCATATCTTTGGGTTATTTAATGCCAAAAGGTGGGGTTTTAAGGTATTTTTTTAAATGTTCGATGATAGTGAGAAAGTTGATTTAGTCAGAATTTAAATGAAGATTTTTTTGTTTTAATCATTTTTATTTTAGAAAACTCAAAATGTCTTCTAGTTTTGTATTAAAAAATGTTTTGCTGAGAATTTTTCTTTCAAAAATGTGTTACGGTAATAATTTTTTCTTCAAAAATATGTTGTTGGTAATATTTTTCTATACAAGTCTATTTTTATGTATATATTTCTATAAAAGTTTATTTTTTATACTTTTATAGTGTTTTGACCCCAGTTTGGGGGTGATTAACTATTTACATATAGCTGGAAGCCTAAACACTCAGGATCAGGGTGGACCTGAGAACAACAGCAGTTAAGAGGTGGTTTGATGTTCCTAACAACCTCCCATCCAGAGGCCTTGCCGAATACAGTTTACCGTCATGCCCAGGACCTATATATATAGCCATCCGCAGAGAGATCTGTTTCGCTGTATCACAGTACGGATAGACTCCGATTGCTTTTAACCCAGGATTGAAACCCGACCAAATTGGCGTCAGTCGGCGATTCTACCTCTGAGCTATGGGCACTCGGTAGAAGACTTTTTAGCGAGTATATTATCATTATACACGCCCAATTCATTGCTGAATTTACGATGCGTAAATGCTAGAGTAGCTACTGTTTTTCAAAGTCTACCATATATAAAGAGAGAGAGAGAGAGAGAGAGAGAGAGAGAGAGAGAGAGAGAGAGAGAGAAGTATTAGATATGGAATTTCTTAGATCGCGATTTTTTATTATAATTAATTTTTTATTTTTGTTATATTTCATTTTCTTAGCTTTTTAATGCAACCCCGAGGATTGCTCCTCTATGACTGTAGCATTAGCAGATCAGATCGGAAATTAATAAAAAAAAATAAAAAATAAAAAAGACAGGCTTCTAAGAATCTCGAAAATGAATAAATTCTATATTTGTTTTTGAGTTTTAAACTTGATCATTTTTCTTACAGAACAAAAATCACTGAGAAGAAGAAAAATATTCTTCAGATTATTTATATATTTTGATTGTCGAGAAGTTATTAAAAACTCTCAGTTGATCCACGTTTTTATAGACAAAGCATATATATTATTTTGTTCTTATAACTTCAGCAAAGTAAAATATTATTATTTGCAAAGGTATAGTTTTGTAAATGCCACATTCCTTGCTGGCTTCGTTTCAATGCTATTCCTGACCTTAAAAAAAATCGATGAAGCCAAATGGGAAAGAAGAGACTTAGGTGGAAAATTATGTGTCTTATATTTCAATTGTCGTTAATAATCTTATTAAAGAAACCTTAGAAAACAGAAAAGAACGACAATATATGACAAAAATGCTATAAAAATCTTGTATAATTTAGAATAAAATATACTGTTGGTTGGCACGAAGCCATAAAATCTCTTTATCGAACACACGCATATCCATATGAGCATGCTAAGGATGACTCGTACGAATGTACGCACGCACGCAGACACACACACACACACACACACACACACATATATATATATATATATATTAGAGAGGTTATAGTCATCCGTATCTATTTTAATCTGTTCCTATCAATCTATAGACAAGCTTTCATAAACGGCTTGGTTACATGCATAATTCCTAGCGACATAAGTTTTCCGGTTCGAACCCAACTATATAACAAGATGTTTATTCTTTCCTAACATCACCTAGAGGTTTCACGCAATACAATCTTTCAATTCGTTTTTCTTGTTTTCTACCGCATCGCATAATGCTACATATATATATATATATATATATATATATATATATATATATATATATATTCCATTTGTAAACGAGTCATTACGCGACCTACGTTTATACCATGAGTGGTATCTTCAGCTTGAAGACACCACTCATAGGAGAAACCTAGGTCGCGTAATAACTCGTTTACAAATGGAAAATATTCGAAAGTTTTACAATATAACTGGATTGAGCACTTTTTAATTCAAATGTGTACTGGTTTAATCTTATTATGACCAGAAACTAAGTAATTAAATAATCAATATATATATATATATATATATATATATATATATATATATATAATTTCTAAACGAGTTATTACGCGACTTAGCTTTCTACTATATGTTGTCTTCAGGCGATTGGCAATAACTGATTTTACCGATTTTTATGGACACTCATGTAACAGGGATTTTTTGAACGCTCACGTAACGGGAAATTTTTGAACGCGCAATTTTTAAAATTACAAGAAATTATAACGTTTTGATCCATGGTTGTATGAAACTAATTGATATTTTATGGCATGGTTAGACTTAGTCACAATTTCTCTTTCATTCAGTAATTCATTTTTGTTTGGGAATATGGGGGTCGTACATTGATGTGTGTCGATAAACGACAATTACGAAAGAATACACTCGAAAAACAAAGAGTGTCCCATACCGACCAGAGAATTTCTGGTCACCTCACGAGAAAGAGGATGTAGAATTAAACTAAAAAATGTGGACAAAAATAAAAGGGGCTAAAGACCATATATCTCCTACCTAAGTTAATTTGAAGCAAAAAATACCAAAAAAAAAAAAAAAAAAAAAAACACGTTTAAAATAGCATGTTTTGGGCGAAGTTGTTAATATTTAATACACGGCTTCTAATATCCTGATGTATTAATGCACAACTCTGACAGCTTTTTACTCCACAGATTCTCGCAAGATTCACCCATCTATTGCCAAATTCTGATGGTGGGAGTCATCACTTTTCAGTCTTGATCTTGATTTTAAGCTGTGCTTAAAGAACAAGATTAGTTGAGAAGAGGTAAAAATTCACGTCCTCATAGAATTCCTTCTGTCGTGTCGTCCATATCACGACTGGCATAACACTTAGTAATGGACTCTCCCTCTTATATTAATAAGCGTTAACAGGAAGTTAACTCGAGAAGTTCTTGGGAAGTTCTTAGGAGTTCTTAGAAGTTCTAGAAAGTTCTTTAGAGTTCTGTTTGAGTTCAGTAGAACTATTAGTTCTAGTTTGGACATCGTTTGACTAAGGCAGTTGATATTAGTCGGCAGTTAGCCGAATACTAAGGAGTCAGCTTACAGTGGAAGATTACCAAGTTTCTAACATTTTGAGTGCGTAAAGTGGATTAGCAACTGTCATAGCACGATTATTACCTTCAGTGCGAAAACTACTCCACAACAACAAGCAAAGAACACTTAGCGCTTAGTGAACGACAAAAATAATTGGCCTCAAGAACAAAGAATTTTCCGCGCAGCATGCGAACCATGATGTCTTCAATAAACTTGCTAAAAAGCTGTACGAACTGTACGAACAGTGGAAGAAGGCAACGTCCGGAGTCTACACCGACTCACAGCTGCGTACGCAGTTGGGAGAATTACCTGAGCCTGTTGCAGAAAGTTTTTCTCGACCTACTGGGCCTTTCACATGTGGGTGATGGCTCAAATTTTTAATGAGGAATTTCAACTCAGGCACCGAAGGCCATATTGAGCAAGCCTCCTGCTTTGCTAAAGGCCTGGGTTCTTATCCAGTGACGATATTCTAGTTCGGAGTCAGACGTGATAGTTTCTCTGGACAGTAGATTAGCCATTATCAAAATGATTAACAATAAGAATTCATTTAAATTAAAGTTGATATTTCAGAGACAATTCGCATTGGCATAAATGTTAAATTTATTGAACTCTGAATAAAAGCAGAGTTATCCTTTATAAATGTATTCAGGACATATCCATTAATTGGTGAAATGGATTGTACCAAAGCAAAATTTGAAAGTTCTGGGTAAGGGAAATAATATCAAATAAAATTAATAATAGTTTTTGCAAATTTACTAATAACACAAAACAACTTATTCGGAAATTTGAAATATAAATAACAGTGTTAATTTTAATCTGGATCATAAATAATAAATCTTCCTAGTTTTTTTTAACAGGATTAGAGGTTTATCCCTTGTTTCCTGCTTAGTATTTCGTTTCTGGTTTCTTTCAGCTCTGTACTTCTGATCTCTTTGCCTGAAGTCTGAATTTTTTCTGTATTTTTTTCTCCTCACCCAATAGGAGTAGATAGGTTCGCCTATCCTTTGGTTCACACTGCTGTCCAGTCTTTTGAACAGGAGTAGAGGTTTATCCCTTGTTTCCTTTTTAGGTTTGTGTTTCCGTTTCTTTCTACACTATATTTTTTAATGTCTCCGTTAGAAACTCTGAAATGTTATTCAATAATTGAATTTTGAGCCAGTCAATCTAGAATTAGCTATCTTTCTCGCATAGCCCCAAAACTTCTCTTATTGCTCTTTCTTACAATAATACAACATCATACGTTAACCTTCTACCTTGAGTTCCTTTTGGGCCTTGTATTGGGTAAAAATTAGTAAAAAATATGTTTTTGCTGATCGATTTGATTATTTAAAAAATGAAGTGAATTTAAAATTGATTCGATGATTCACTAATATTTGCAATCACATGTTACCACTTAACAGACAGCTTTTCGATATCTTTTGAGTAAAATTCTGCAGGCTTTGATGTGAAACAGTTTTCGATGAATCTTGAATCTGGTTTTTATTACAAAATGTTTTCCCTATCGAGGCTTTTTTGCAGCGATCAAAAAAGAGGTAATCATCGGTGGGTGCAAGTTCAGATGAATAGGGACGGTTGGACTCGAACAGATTAAGTTCCAATTTGTTTTGCTTTCATATATATGGCCTTACATTGTCAAGAGGGACAAGAATACCTTTTCCCTAAGTAACCCTGTGTATCCTAACATTACCAAGAAAAAAAAAACTATGTTTAAGTGAGTGTGTTACAAATATATTCTTAGCTGCTATGCATGATTAGTAATTAAGATGGTGCATTCGTTATTATAATCGGTTCCCCGAAACAAAATTTACATAGAATTCAAACTAACTTCTGACAATACTTTTTCCAACTGCCTTTCGTTTCATATTATTTGCTCGAGTGGATGTTAGGAACGTTTAGCTTAAAGTTATATTCCAATTCTTGTATCACATCAACAGGAATAAGAAACCTGATACCAGGTTTGACATGACGGTATTCGTTATCTAAGGACGATTGTATGTTGGCAAAGTACAAGCCTGTATTTAGCCCAGTGCAGAGAGTCAGTATATAATTATGGAATTTAATTTATATTAGAGCCGAGGTCGATTTTGGAGCTGTGGTATTGCGTTCTTTTTAAATTTGGGGTTTGACCTAATAAATAATAGATACAAGATATATTTTTTTTACAAATTGTCATGGTGGCATCACCCATTCAACAGATTGAACTCTTCCATCTACTATATATACTTACCCTCAAGAGGTGGTAGCAGAAGAGCAGCAGTGAGCGGTACATAGAGATAGAAGAGAGACAGAGTGAAATAGCTAAAACTGCTTTCGTACGGCAATTGCGAGTCCCAGTTCTAGTATTACTACCTAACCTGTATTTATCGTACCATGAACAGAGTTTCAAGCATTTGTATTATTTTTCTGTGTTTAATATATATATATATATATATATATATATATATATATATATATATATATATATCGTTATTTCCTATTTTGGTTATTGTATTATTTTCTTGCTGGACTTTTTAGTCTTTCGTGCCAACGTCCAAAGAGTCTGAGCTTCAGGACCATGGATTAGTTTTAAAGCTTTCATTAAACCCGAGCAACTCCGGGCTATACTGCTATACTTTTAGTGTAATTTTCTATAAACAATTTATCTTTAAATTTTGTCTTATAATTTCTGCATAGCATTATTATGGTGTTATATACACTTTTGTCTATACTTTGCTTTTATTAATTTTGACGTAACAGATGATCTGACAAATCTAATTTCCTAAGTAGGCTTTCCTGTAATCGTTTACATTTTTTACGCTATGTTTACTAAGAGAATACCGTAAAAATTGCATTTTATGTTTGTAATGATTCATAATTAGAATTCTGGTTTGAATATATTTCCCATTCAATGTGTCTAATACAAAACATATCAACTTTATTTGAATTTATTCTTGTAATAGTAACATTTTGAAGTGTGTTTGTATGCAAAAACCTGTGGAATGTAGGTATTTCTGTACATTTTGCAGATGATCTATGAAGTTAAATGCTCACAAATTGCGAAAAGCTATGAATCTTATTCTTGGTGTCAATGCATACCATATCAAATCCCAGCAATGACCATGAGTGAAACGCTGATTTTCTAAAACAAAGTGAAAAACCGACTAGTCCTACTGTAGATAGAGACCGTTTTTTATCGTGTCGCCCCAAGCAAGGCATTTTACTGCCACTGTTGTGCAGGGGTTACATAGGAGGAATGTTATGAAGGATGAGAGGTTGCAGTGGGTGTCAGGAAGAGAGTAGGAGAGGAAAGAGAGTACTGATAAGAGTGGGGTGGATGTAGAAAAGCATGTTATGTAAGTTAGTGTGACAGGAGATGACTATTGACTTTCCATTTAAATTCTTGGAGATTGTAACTTTCAGAAAAGGAAGTATGCGGAAGAGAATTCCACAGGCGGGAAGTTCGAGAAAAGAAGCTGCTGGAATAAAATTTGCGTTTATAATTTATTGGCTTCTCAATAACCTTGTTTTGCAGCTTGTGCATGTTTGCATGTATTGTCTTGTAAATGAACAAGAAAATGTCAAGTGGAACAGTGGCTTGTATTGTGCAAATATTTTAAGCTAAACAACGAACTCCATTAAGAAAAATGAACAATAATAAACGCAATATTTGTGAGTAGATCTCGTATTACACTAACAATCAGCATTCACCCAATTCCAGATCGATCTTACGACCTGTTTGTCCAGAAAATCCTTCATATATCAAGGTATTTTGATAGCTATGAGTAACTTGGCAGCTCAGATACAGTAGTTTTCTCACCGGCGCAACGTGGCTTCACTCTGTCTCTTCTACAAATACTTTCACGGCTTCTGCTCAGATGAACTTAGCTCACTGGTGCCTCTTATATATAAATTTACTCGAGCCACAAGATTAGCAACTAGGTCCCACCCTTTTACCGTGAAACCAATAAATTGTAAACGCAAATTCTACTCCAGCAGCTTCTTTTCTTGTACTTCCCGCCTGTGGAATTCCCTTCCATTTACTTGCTTTCCCGACAGCTACAATCTCCAAGAATTTAAATGTAAAGTCAATAGTCATCTCTTATCCCACTAACCTGCATCCTCTCTCTCCCATGCTTCTTTCTCCGTCCACTTCACTCTCATCACTATTCTCATTCTTCTCTTACCCACTTCCTGACACCTCATATAACCTGTCACTCTTTCTCATAACTTTCCTCCTATGTAACCCCCTGCAAAACAGTGGCAGTAAACTGCCTTGCTTGGGGCGATATGGTTATAAAAAAGTTTCGATACATTTATATTCTAGAGACTGTAAATAAATCTAAAAGACATGCATGTGTAGCTAATCAGTATGTTATTGATTGATTGTTTTTTATGGCTTATAAATTGGCAAGAAAGTATAATGTGGATAGAAAGCGGGGGATCAATTCTACATTATAATCAGTATATAAATTGATCCCTCACTTTATGGCCACAGTCTTCTTTCTATTACCCACTTCCTAACACCTTTTATAACCTGTCTCACACTTTCTCATAACTTTCCTCCTATGTAACCCCCTGCAAAACAGTGGCAGTAAAATGCCTTGTTTGGTGCGATATGATTAAAAAAAAAGATTGGTTGTACCATCACTGTCTTGTTAAGTCTGACGCTTAGCTTACAACGGTCACCCATCTGAGTGCTGACCAAGCTCACCGTTGTTTAAAATTGGTGAACGGACGCACAGACACACACATAGAATCACACACATACACACACACGCACATGATTCCATGTAGATTTTGTGACTTCTCATCTAAAGTCACCTTCGCATAATGAGGTAGTATAAATAGTAGGTTGTATTCAGCACCAGTTTACTAGTCCCTTTCTGTAGCTCACAGAACCTCCTATACAAAGCGGTCACCCTTCTGAGTCCTGATAAAGCTCAGCGTTGATTAACAACATTGATCAGACGAGACCCGGAGACAACAAAAAAATGTGATAGACATGTACAGGAGCCACGGAATAGGGAACGATGCCTCCCAGAAACTAATTAAAATATAGCAAAATTTCGTCAGAAATAAAGAAACGTATGGTAGACTATTACGGCTATATCGTGTTGAATACACCGGTTCCCGCTCGATCACCGAAGTTAAGCAACATCGAGCCTCGTCAGTACTTAAATGGGTCACCATTTGTGAATACCAGGCGCTGTAAACGTAAGGACCAAGAATGGTCCATCGGTTCGACAGGTTTGGGGTTTGGGTGTTGGGTGCAGAGTTAACAACCCTGCCCCGTAAAAAACATTTTGTTACAGAAACAGCAACAAAAAGTTGCTGCCCTATGCCCTAGGTGTGGTGGATAAATGATGATGATGGTGGACTACTATGTCATACCAAGTCTTCTACATGACAGTGTATATTAGGCAATTAACTCCGTCACAAAGCGACTGAGATGTGGCTCTCAGCAAGAATACTGCAAATACCATCGACTGAGGAAGTTTTAGGACAAAATGGGAACAAAAACTACGCTTATAATTCATGTGAGAAAGTGACTGTTGAAATATGGAGACGGCATAATGAGATTAGACGGTGTGGGAAATTGAACGCTCATGTGCTCATGTGCTAGATTGAAGGCAGAATAGATTGAAGAAAAAAGAGTTTTGTGTGAATGGATGACAGAGCGGGGACAAACGAAGACCGACAAATAGTCAAATTAACTTAGAATTATAAAGAAAAGAATTTGGAGAGCAATGTCTCTCCTCGTCCTGAAGAGACGCATGAAAGAGTATAAGACTGCCAGTAAGTCCATGTGCTCCAATCACTACTGGAACTGAGTTTTAATAAATTATATTTTAATCAAATCGAATTCCAATTAAATTCTTTGCATTCAATTACGCACAAATACTCCTGGGGAGGTACAAATTCCCCCTCCCCATCTATGTGTTAAATATCACGACACATTGGGTTATGTAACCTTGGGTGGAAACCAGTTTCCCGCAGAAAGAAATGGCAAGCAACCGCGGGAAAATCTTCTGCCTAGTCGCTTTTGAGGCATGATCGCCCAAGCGTGCATCACGTATGGCACTTAACTGACTGACTGTTATAATAGTGATAATAGAATTCGAACTGCATTTATATAAATTCCAAACAACTTATATTTTTATTAGTTAAAAAATAATATTCAAATCCTGAGGACGTTAATGTTAGCAGGTGGGGGCGAACCTTGGGCTTTATGGTAACCATTCTACTCTACTGACAAACGATGTTATCATATCGAGAACATTTAAGAACAATGGGTGTAGATGGCATGGAAAAATAATTCTTCAGAAAACAATACTGTAGTTCTTTTTATGATAAAAGCAAATACAATAAAGTCTCATTAAAATTCTATTGTTTAGAAATAAAGCTACGCTAGAAGTGCGAGGTGTAAAGAAAAAAAAAGAAAAAATTATAAGAAATATTTCCCAGCATGCCTTTTTTTAAAGAATAAAAATCAGTCAATAGACCGTAAGATTTTTTAAAAGAAATATTCCCTCCTCCCACAAAAAAGAAAGAAAAAAAGAATGAAAAAAAACGCTAGAAAAATATACAAGGATTTAAAGAGAGTGTCTTAGCAAATCTAATTAAATCAATGTTTAATCAAGACGAAAGTTGAGTGAAATCATCATGTCTGCGTATTCACCTGTGTACAGCATCGTCTGCTCGAGGTTTTCCCCACTTCTCTTAACAAAATATGCAAACATTTCGTGGAAAGAGGAACTGATAAAATTGCTGACATGATTGTCAAAAGTGATTGGCATTGTGAAACTAGGAAATAGCTAAGTGTTTTGCTTTGTTAGTTGCGAGCAAATATATAATATTGAATTACAATAATGAACTTCAATAATAATCTACAAGAATAATTCATTATTAATAGCCTTGAATATTAATAACGCTTCGAAATAAGAATAAAATATGGAGACACAAACTATTACTAGCTTTATATTAATAGCAAATATTAACCATAACTTAATATTACATTATTAGCTAATATTAATTACAACTTAATATTTTATTTTAGTTATATTATAATGGCATTATAATAATAGCTAATATTAACCATAACTTAATATTACATTATTAGCTAATATTAATTATAACTTAATATTTTATTTTAGTTATATTATAATGGCATTATAATAATAGCTAATATTAACCATAACTTAATATTACATTATTAGCTAATATCAATTACAACTTAATATTTTATTTTAGTTATATTATAATGGCATTATAATAATAGCTAATATTAACCATAACTTAATATTACATTATTAGCTAATATTAATTACAACTTAATATTTTATTTTAGTTATATTATAATGGCATTATAATAATAGCTAATATTAACCATAACTTAATATTACATTATTAGCTAATATTAATTATAACTTAATATTTTATTTTAGTTATATTATAATGGCATTATAATAATAGCTAATATTAACCATAACTTAATATTACATTATTAGCTAATATCAATTACAACTTAATATTTTATTTTAGTTATATTATAATGGCATTATAATAATAGCTAATATTAACCATAACTTAATATTACATTATTAGCTAATATTAATTACAACTTAATATTTTATTTTAGTTATATTATAATGGCATTATAATAATAGCTAATATTAACCATAACTTAATATTACATTATTAGCTAATATTAATTATAACTTAATATTTTATTTTAGTTATATTATAATGGCATTATAATAATAGCTAATATTAACCATAACTTAATATTACATTATTAGCTAATATTAATCATAACTTATAAATAGGTGACCGCTTGGGATAACCATGTGTTATAAGCGTTTAGTGACGGATGTGCATTGTGATGCAGTGGATATCTGTTCGGAAAGAGAAATCGGTGTGCCGAGTTCGAATTCCAGTTGAATACCCTGCATTCACAGAAGCACTGGTACCCTTGGGAAAGGTATTAATCCGTCCCTTCCCTCAAGTTATAGGTTAAATAACAGTGTAGAACTTAGGGACCCTGCCCTTAAAAAACAAATCCCAATGAATCTTGATACTTGAAAATAAAAGTATTACTAGAAACAAAACTTATATAAAAACAACAATAAATTGTTGAAAGAAAAAGGTATTACCAGCAATAAATAAATAAAATTTAGTTGGCAATAAATGACCCGCCGAGGTGTTGATATGCCATAAACACAAAACAACCAACCAAACATAAGATACTTCCCTCTAACGTGTGCGCACACATTTTTCAAAACGAAATTAATATGTACAAAAAAGTTGCTTTTTAATGCCGTCTCTTCACGACGAAACTAGTTGTAACTATTCACTGTTGCATTACTGTGAGTTCCTATTATTTATTGGAAAAAAATAGAATGCTTTTCATCTTTTAAATGCAAAGTCAATACTCATCTTTTTTAAATGCAAAGTCAATACTCATCTACTAACCACTGGACACTAGCTCTCTCCCCACCCCTGTATAAGCTTCTCTATCTCTCCACCTATGTATCTGTCATCGCACCTGCTTTCTCAGCTTTCTATTGTCCCTTTCTAACTAGTTTGTACTCCTCACTCTTTTCTAATTAATCTTTTTACATTTATGTAGTCCCCTGCACATCAGTGGCGTTTCCGCCTTGCTCGGGGTGAAATGATTAAAAAAAAAAAAAAATTCCGAGTTATCCTTGTCCCAAGCTTGCTAGTATCCTAGGCAGATGAAAATCTTTCCTGTTATTTAACAGTATTTATTACAGTTGAATAGACAATAAAGGTATTCATGTCTTTCGCAACGGTATCCGTGCAAAAGACAAAACCAGAACCTGAATTCAACTCTCCGATTCCCTATTCCATACTGATAAATAATAAGCTGTTCACACATCTTCGAAAAATGGTAGGTAACTCGAAATATATATTACTCTAAAAAGAAAGGACCTCATACTTATCCCAAAACCCGAGGAACCTTTCGGCCAACACTTTTTCAAGGGCTCCGTTGGCAATAATTATGAAGAGGGCTAAACGAAGACAATATCAATAGGGGAATTACTCACAGTACAAGGAGAAAGTGGAATACGTTTCAAAATAAACTTTAATGAAAAATACATTAAAATGTGAGGGGGTTGTAAATTTGATTCCACAAGAGTGATAAAAAAGAAAAAAAATTCAGTCACAATTTAATTTATAATGTTGGTGATAATCTATTATAATTATTGGAAATAATATTTTAGTTGTATTTCATTTCATTCATATTTCATTTCGTTCATATTTCATTGATACCCTGTTCCGTTTTCTACAACGGTTTAGTGCGCCACAAACATTTGTCATAGGGAAAAATTAACAATATAAGACTTGTAAGCCACTAAGGATTAGAGGGAATGTTGAGGGTTATGAATAAGATACTTAGGAACGTGATTGATCAAAGAAAAATATTACACTACAAGTCGCGAATCCTTTGGCCAGCTAATGACGTCATACTGATGTGGCTTTGGCTACAAAACATTAAACTAAAGCAATCAGTGTCAACTTAGTGTCAACAAAAAAAAAAAGGATATTTTTAGCAGACACTTTTGCTGAGTCTCGTCTTGTCTTCCGTGACTTGGACAATGTGCTGTTACTTAAATTTTTGTAAGAAAGCGATTTGAAATAATGAAACTTTTATCTTGTGCCCTTAGGCATTTTCTCTCCATTTTCAGACAGTTAAGTGCGAGATCGTGTCTCGAAAGAGACATGACTAACTAGGCAGAAGATTTTCCCACGGTAGGTTGCGAGTATTTTCTGCGGTAAACAGAATGCCAACCAAGGTTACAAAACCCAATCTGTTCTGTTATTTAACCCATCTACCGGCCATTTTACATGTCAATAAATGAAAGGTATTTTTCAGCGACGGAATAACGAGCCATTTTGTATTTTTACTTTTTTAGTCTGATTTTATTACTACTATAATTTAGTCGTTTATATTATCTTTCACGCATTAATAAGCTTAATGAAAATACGCTTTGTTGCTACACAAGACAAAGCTAGCATGGCTTTGATGTTAATTGATATGAGCTTTGAAAACGTACATATTTTGTTTTGGTAAATTAAAATGTTCTAAGATGGTTTCCAGTAATTTAGATTTGCTTGTCAGTTTCCTGGTCGGCAAACACACCAGGGGCTAACATAATAGACATCTATCTTCATAAACGCAATGAACATAGGTGTCGAGGGTTTCTTTTTTAAGTTTAAAAGCTGAAGCGGCTTGGGTGTCGCATCTAGATACTTAGGGCCAACTTCAATGAGAGACCGTCAGTGAGGTCTGGGTTAATCAGCTTGAAAATATTTCTAATTGGGTTTCACATGCAAAACAACTCATCATATAGTACACATTTAATTGTGATGCAAGTTCGTTGTCGAAAGTTATCAGACTTCGGGTCGCGATGGGTATATTCGACGTGATATATTTGTACGGTCTAGTCAATTTGTGAGTGGCTTGTCTTTCACTCAACAACAACAACAACAACAGCAGCAGCAGCAACAACAACAACAACAACAGCAACAACAACAACAACAACAATAATAATAATAATAATAATAAATCACTGACGCACAACATAGAGCGAGGTCAGCTGAACACTTTTTGCAGGTCGATTAGCAAGTATTCAGTCGTCACTTGCGTAGATTGTTTCCTTAACAAACAAAATAGAGTAATTTTTTTATAAATGTTATTCTTCATATTTTACTTTTTATTTCATCCTTTGACGATAAACGACATTCGACAGCAAGGATAGAGATAGATAGATAGATAGATAGATAGATAGATAGATAGATAGATAGATAGATAGATAGATATGAAAAGAACGAGATAGATAGATAGATAGATATGAAAAGAACGAGATAGATAGATAGATAGATATGAAAAGAACGAGATAGATAGATAGATAGATAGATAGATAGATAGATAGATAGATAGATATGAAGAGAATGAGATAGATAGATAGATAGATAGATAGATAGATAGATAGATAGATAGATAGATAGATAGATAGATCTAAATTTATTTATCAATGGAACTTTTTGTGTGTGTATCTGTGTGTGTGTCTGTTACCTATAGACTCCAAAACGGCTGAACCGATTTTCATGAAAATTTACACAGTTGTACTATAAGCGTCTGCCAGTGTTCTTAGCTAGGTTTTGTTTCGAGGTACCCCAGATAAATATCGAAAATCGATAATCGAAAAAGTCGGGGTATAGAAGGAGTGGTCAGATTTTAATGTAATTTGATACACTCATAGACAAAGACATGAAAAACGATATTCAGAAGTTTCAAGGTTGCAGCTCTTGCAATAGTGCAGAAAATCCATAATATATATATATATATATATATATATATATATATATATATATATATATATATATATATAAGGCAAGATGTTTGAGTGTGTATGTCTTTTTATATGTCTGTATGTCTGTATTTTTTCAGCCCTTTTATTTTAGCTTTTGAATCGGGTTTTGCTTTAAGTAGGTATAATTGTAGTTCTTAGTCTCAGCCATGATACCATTTACTCAGAGGACTTTTTTAGTCTTCAAAATTCAGTTTACGACGAAAAAAACTTATTTGATATCGATACCAGGAAATCAAAATTTGACTTACATCCATTCATTTTTCTTTCAGTCTACAGTTTTGCTTTAACTGGAAACAACTATTGCTTTTTAGTCTTTCGTGCCAACGTCCAAAGAGTCTGAGCTCCAGGACCATGGATTAGTTTTAAAGCTTTCATTAAACCCGAGCAACGCCGGGCTATCCTGCTAGTAGATAGATATGAAAAGGTTTTGAGGAGCGTAGAACAACCTCTTTACTGATGAACAGTAGTGATAGCATATGTTAGGGTCCCAACTATAGGCATTTTTAATTAACCCCCAACCTGGGGTCAAAACATTATGAAAATATAAAAATACATTTTTACAATAAAAAATACCAGCATTACATTAAAAAACAAAAACAAATTCCTGCAATAAATATTTGCAAAGCTCCTATAAAAATTAAATTTTTGAATTAAATGACACGTATGGTATTGATATGCTTTTAAAACACACACACACACACACACACACACACACACACACACACACACACACACACACAAGGCTTTTACGGAAATATACTCGCCGTCCTTTACTCTTTACTTTACATAGCAGTGATATTTCGTTAAAACAGAGACAAATGTATAAATTAATAAGAAAAAAAAACATATGACTGAAGTGTAGAAATATAATTGATAAGGGCAGGGAAAATATCAGTTATGATGTACTCAAGGTCCTTCTTAGACAGGGCAAGACAATCGATGGAACGAATGACCTGTAGTACACATAGTGTTATACATCAGATAAACGATACTGACGGTTTTTTTACGCAGAAAAGAAAAACGTATATGATTCATCGACATCGAAGATCAGTCCAGACTGAGTGCCCGGTGCATGTAGCTTTGTGCTAGAGATCTACTTAATAAATATTGATAATAGCTATATTTTCATTCATATCTCTTTGCTAATCATCAAACTGATGGAAAAAAAGAAATGGTTAATTTGAGTGAGACAGAACATGATAGATAGATAGATAGATAGATAGATAGATAGATAGATAGATATGAATAGATAGATAGAACAGGATAAGATAGATAGATAGATAGATAGATAGAATAGATAGATAGATAGAAGAGAATGAGATAGATAGATAGATAGATAGATAGATAGATAGATATGAAGAGAATGAGATAGATAGATAGATAGAAAAAAATAGATAGATAGATAGATAGATAGAAAAAAATAGATAGATAGATAGATAGATAGAAATAGATAGATAGATAGATAGATAGATATGAACAGGATAAGATAAATAGATAGATAGATAGATATGAAAAGAATTAGATAGATATGAAGAGAATAGATAGATAGATAGATAGATAGATATGAAGAGAATGAGATAGATAGATATGAAGAGAATGACATAGATAGATAGATAGATAGATAGATAGATAGATAGATAGATAGATAGACTGATATGAAAAGAATTAGATAGATAGATAGATAGATAGATAGATAGATAGACAGATATGAAAAGAATGAGATAGATAGATAGATAGATAGATAGATAGATAGATAGATATGAAAAGAATTAGATAGATAGATAGATAGATCGATAGATAGATAGATATGAAAAGAATTAGATAGATAGATAGATAGATAGATAGATAGATAGATAGATATGAAGAGAATGAGATAGATAGATATGAAGAGAATGACATAGATAGATAGATAGATAGACTGATATGAAAAGAATTAGATAGATAGATAGATATATAGATAGATAGATAGATAGATAGATATGAAAAGAATGAAAAGAATAGATAGATAGATAGATAGATAGATAGATAGATAGATAGATATGAAGAGAATGAGATAGATATGAAGAGAATGACATAGATAGATAGATAGATAGATAGATAGATAGATAGATATGAAGAGAATGAGATAGATATGAAGAGAATGACATAGATAGATTGATTAGATAGATAGATAGATAGATAGATAGATAGATAGATAGATAGATAATGTATAAAATAAATAGAATAAATATTAGAAATAAAAAGAATGTGAAATAAGGTGAGTGAGAATTATGAAAGAATCTTCAAGAATGAAATAAAGAGAGGAATGATATGGGAGAGAGTGAAAGGAGGAAAGGAAGAAAGAAGAAAGGAGTGGGGAAGAGAGAATAACTTGAGCGTATACAAAAATCGATTCTTTTCGTCCCCTATTCACGTGATTATCCTGAAATCAATATGGTTGTTATCCACTTGTTTCCTCGATATACCTTACAATGACACCCATTACTGGCCAGTAGATGTGACCTGATGACCCTTGGGTTAATGGACAGAACCATGTTATCAATTAGAGTTGCGGCCAATCAAACCTTACGACGAGATCTTGCCTGCATTTTCTTCAAATCGAGAAGAAAGTTGCGACGAAAGAAATATAGTTGTCCTCTTGGAACTTTAGAGGAATCTGGCTATTTGCAGGAATTATCGCTGATTCTACAAGTAAAAGACTGGTATCAATATCCCAAGGCTCTTTGCACTTAGCTGAAATTAAGACACTCTTAAGGTGTCTCAAAAACGTTTTTGTTTTGAAACTCTTGGGAGCGATTCTGTGAAGTTACAGCTGATGTCAGGTTCGAGATGCAATATTTTCCAGTTATCCAAACACTCGTGAAAATTACCCAATGTTTCCAGCTAATATACGACATTTTTGAAACGTTGCTAACGCCTTGTGTTTCACTTGGGGTGGAGGATATGTAATGTTGTGGTGGCTTTACTGTAATGTTGCAACCAAATATTTTCCTGACCACAAACTGATTGCTCATCCCAGCATAATGGTGGCTTTATCAACCTTTGCATAACATGAAAACAGTTACCCAGTTAAGTGCCATACGTGATACACGTTTGGGTGATCATGTCTCGAAAGAGACATGACTGACTGGGCAGAAGATAATCTCGCAGTAGGTTGTCATTGAATCCTGTGGTAGACTATCGGGCTAGTAATTAGTGGGGGATCAGTTTATTACTTCATAACAACAGAAAACAGATCCCCCCTTTATGCCCAGTAGAAGTTTTAATTGTTTTCAACTATTATATTCAGTCAGTCAGTCAGTCAGTCAGTCAGTTAAGTGCCATACGTGATACACGTTTGGGTGATCATGTCTCAGAAAAGAGATGAGTGACTTAGCAGAAGATTTTCCCGCAGTAGTTTGACATTACTTTCTGCGGTAGACTGATTGCCAACAAAAGCTATATAACTAATCTGTCTTGCTATTTAACCCATAGCTGGGGGAAGAAGAGACAATTAATACCTTTCCCGATGATATCTAAAATAGAATAAACCGAAATATTTGGCTATTTGAATCTTTTTTGTCACTTTTGCATTTAAATTGAATCTTTTTTCTGATAAACATATTTATATATTGGGACAAAAAAATTTCGGTATGAAATTTGAACATCGTACCGTCAGTGAATCAACGTGTATCGTGTAGATTACGCAAAAGTGAGTAATAAGGGAAAACCTTCTAGAAAAACAAGTTTGTTTGAAATTGCAAAGAAGCGAAAATGCTTTGGTGCATCTCTGATGGATGTGCGGGTAGCGTAATTGTTATCGACGCCGAAAGAATGGATGGCGAGTTGATTCAGAACTCCATTAAAGTCTATTGAGGTTTGGTTTCGTTCAAATATTCTTCGGAAAGGTATTAATCAATCTTTATCTATTAAATAGATTATTAAATAAATGAGCGATAATAATTTCTGCCAACGGCTTAGATGACGAAAGTCTTATAGTTATTACCACTTTTAATCGCAAAATCCGATTGTCAAGATTGTGAGTCTCATTGGAAATTGATTTTCCTTCTAAAATTCTGATATTTATTTGAGATTAAAATATAGAAATAAATAGTTAGAAAAAAGAAAGTTAAAAAATAGGATATTATTGGTCGTTAACTTTTGTCTCCCCAGTTATCAGATTGCTATTATTGTAGTGATAAAAACCAGTCTTGAAGTGTCGGGAGCTGGTTAATGTTTCTTTTGTTCGGCCTTGTGTCTTACTTAACCGAACTCCCTACAGCTTACAGGATTTTATGCAGAATAATATTCATCAGAATGTTTTCATCGTTATCAGAAGGCTGGTAGTCAGTTGGAATGTGTGGATTAGTGTAGAAGAGTAGAAAAATAATATATACATTTTGTATTTTAAAATAGAAATTTATAAAAAGAAGAAATAATAAGAGTTGTAGAAATTAATGTTCATTGAGAAAGTTAAATGTATCAAGAGTTCGTGTTCAATGATAAAGTTGAGGTATTAAGAGTTCGTACAAAATGTTTGTAGCAGTAATTGTTAATAGAGATAACGAGAAAGAGAACAAGGTGCGACCTGACCTTATCTCCGGGTTGATAGGTTACATTTTAGATGTGTGTCAGCAAACCGCCTCCTCTGACTGACTACCGTGACCGGTTAGAGATCATCCTTAAATATTCAATCCATTCACGTGGGGTGGTTCGAAGAACGATTTTTTCTTTAACTGTGGAAAAGCCGTTTCTCTTACGTACTTTGAAATTTTGCGATTTGATGACCAATCAGGATCCAGAGTTCCACTACATTCTAAAGCAAACAGCATGGCTGACACAAGTTTTCTTTAATAGCAACACACTCTGTCTCCTTGGTATCATTTTTTTTCAACCGATCTGGTGTAAAACCACCACATCGAATCTGTAGCAGCATCTACTACTAGGAAAATTGGATCTCTGTGTCGAACCAGAAAGTATTTTTCGTCAGGATCCAATTTGCACATTTATAAGCTATCATTCGTCCGTGCATTGAATACTGTTGCCATATCTGGTCGGGTTCTCCTATTCATCTTGAGGTTCTCGTCAGAATCCATCTGGCTCATTTATAAATCTACCATTCATCCGTGTATTGAATACTGTTGCCATATCTGGTCGGGTTCTCCTACTATTCATCTTGAGGTTCTCGTCAGAATCCATCTTGCTCATTTATAAATCTACCATTCATCCGTGTATTGAATACTGCTGCCATATCTGGTCGGGTTCTACTAGTATTCATCTCGAGGATCTAGATAAAATCCAAAGAATGATCTGCAAAGTAATAGATCCTGACTTGTCATCGCAAATGGACTCCCCTTCTCACCGAGACGTCGTGGCTTCCCTCTGCCTTTTCTACAAATATTTTCACGGCAACTGCTCTGGTGATCTTTTATCCTTGGTGTTTCGACTACATGGATTTAAGTGTGATACTAGAGTGTGATATAAATCCCACCCGTTTACCGTTGAACCAGTTAAATTTAACCGTCACTTCTACTCCAACAGGTTCTTTTCTCGCCCTTCCCGCCTGTGAAACTTCCTTCTGTTTAATTGCTCTCCTGATAGTTACAATCTCCAAAAATGTCAATGCAGCGTCAATTGCCATCTTCTTGAATTTCTTAATCTTGTATCCTTTCTTCAACACACGTTGTATCCAAGATTTTTTCTCTGTAACCCATCTGCGCACTAGTGGCTGTCCCCCCACCTGCTGAGGGTGAAATGATTTTTAAAAAAATTTGCAAATGAAAATGCAGGTAGAACTGAGTTTATACTTTTTCTGCTATTATTAAACCACTAAGTATCAATCTTATTTAAACTAAACGTTGGGAACAGCTAGTCACCATACCGTTTTTAACTTTAAGCTCAACAACATTGGATTTAAATGAATGTTAAGCGTTAATTTACGCGGTCAATATTAGTTGGATAACAGAAAACTTTTTAAAAAAGTTTATAAAAGTAAAAATAAAAAAAGGGATTTTTATCGTATCTGTTTTTCACAGCAATCAGTTTAACATTATTATCAGTCCGACAAGATTGAACCTTTAATTTATTCTTATGAGAGCCGATCAAGTTTTAGGCGATGAGTTTTAATCCTACGATTGTTCCTCTTGGCACCACTTAATTTACACAAACTATTCAATATAAAATATTTGAAAGACCTTTCAGAAGTCCAATATATTTTGGTAAAAACTAAAAGCACTGGGCCCATGGTCCCCAAGCAGACTGCCAGCATATGCCAACTCTCTACACTGAAGTGGCTGAAGGTGGCAGAAGGCTACAAATACAGGGAATTTTCAGAAAATAATACAAATAACCAGTAACTACTTTTAGAAAACCGCTTTAATGATTCTTTTTTTATTGCAGGAAAAATTTAATTGGAAAATTTTCTTTAAGTTTTTTGATTGTATTTTTTAATTAAATTTAATTAAATTTTTCCTTTTAATTATTTTCTTGATGGTTTCATTTTTTTTTCAGACTAAAAAATATATTAATTTCGAAAAAGTGTGAAAAATTTGGTATCGCTTGTTTCTTTCAATTTTTTTTCGCCCCAGTAAGAACCATGACATTCAATCATTTAAGCGTCATACGTGATATACGCTTGGGCAATCGTGTCTCGAAAGCGACATGACTGACTAGGCAGAACATTTTCCTGCATTAGGTTGCCGGACTTTCAGCGGTAGACTAATTGCCAACCATGATTATAGAACGTAATCTGTCCTGCCATTCAATCCTTTTATCCAGATCAGTGCTACACGCTTGGGCGATCGTGTCTCTAAAAATACATGACTGACTGAGCAGAAGATTTTCCCACGTTAGGTTGCCATGACTGCGGTAAAGTGATTTCTAATCACGGCTATAGAGTCTAATCTGTTCTGCTATTTGACCCATAGCTGGAGGGAAGAGACAGAGTATCTTCATGGGTTATCTTAGTCTTGCAAAAGGCGACAAGAAAAGGAACGGTATAAACTGATGAGTTTGCTAACCAACAGTCACTAGCATTTGTACAAAACGACGTACCTATTTTTTTCAGGAAATTTTTTCATATGTACACTTATATCACAGTTATTCTACGAAAAGTCTAATCTAAACTTATTTATAAATGGAACTTTGTGTGTGTGTGTGTGTGTGTGTGTGTGTGTGTGTTTGTCTGTGTGTGTGTCCGTTGATAATAGACTCCGAAACGGCTGAACCACTTTTCTTGAAAATTTACACAGTTGTGCTATAAGCATCTGCGAGTGTTCTTAGCTAGGTTTTGTGTCGAGGTACCAAAGGTAAATATCGAAAATCGATAATCGAAAAAATCAGGTTACAGAAGGAGTGGCCCGATTTTAATCAAATTTGATACACCCATAGACAAAGACATAAGAAACGATATTCAGAAGTTTTAAGGTTGAAGTTCTTACAATAATGCAGAAAATCGATTATATATATATATATATATATATATATAAAAGGCAAGATGTTTGTTTGTGTGTCTGTTTATCTGCTTCTATGTCTGTATTTCTTTCAGCCTTTTATTTTAGTTTTTGCTTGGCGTTTGGCTCTAAGTAGATATAATTGTAGTTCTTATTTGATATCGATAGCAGGAAATCAAAATTTGACTTACATCCATTCATTTTTCTTTCAGCCTACGGTTTCGCTTTAACTGGAAACAACTATTGCTTTTTAGTCTTTCGTGCCAACGTCCAAATAGTCTGAACTCCAGAACCATGGATTAGTTTTAAAGCTTTCATTACACCCGAGCAACGCCTGGCTATACTGCTAGTTATTTTATAAACCTATCAGTTATTGTGAGAGAAGACATTTCTTTATAAAGAATTCTACGTCATTGAGGCTCGCTGCTTTTCTCCACACCCTAGAAATTGCTTCAAAGTTTAATACCTTTTCTTATTATTTTTGACGGTAACGCTTTCTTTATAAGGAAACACTGGACATTTATTGATCGAGCAATGACAACTGAATCTAAATCCTTCATATTATATCATGTTTTAACTTTTTTTGCATTTGACTTCAATTTTAACTGGTGGATTTGCTTCTATTTACGATTTGTAGCAAATTGCTTGTTCAGTCAGTCAGTTAAGTACCATACGTGAAACACGCTTGGGCGATCATGCCTCGAAAGAGACATGACTGACTGGGAAGAAGATTATCCCGCAGTAGGTGGCCATTGCTTTCTGCGGTAGACTGGTTGCCGACCAAGGCTATAGAAACCAATCTCTCCTGTTATTTAACCCATAACTGGAAGGAAGAGACGGATTAATACCTTTCCCAAGGGTATTTGCGCGTAAGTGAATACAATGGATTCAACTGGAATTCGAACTCGGCTCCTCAGTTTCTCGTTCCGAGCCGATATCCACTGTACCACAACGCACATCCTAGCTTGTTACTTCACCTTTTCTCTTTACCATCACTAGAATTACTTTGATGTGATCATTTTTAAGATGACCGAGGACGGGACATATCCCGAGAAAAATTCGAGTTTTGTAACATTCCTTTTTCTGTCGACGTCTTTCAAATTTTTACTTGTTCATTTCTTTGTGGCCTAAAGCTTGGTTTTCTTCCATTTAATATTACCTCGATTGCTGGTTAACAGTAAAATTGGTGTAGAGTAATGGTAAACTTTACTTACAGCAAGGTCACGTGGTTCTCATTCGATTACCGAAGTTAAGCTACGAAGAGTTTGGTCAGTACCTAGATGGGTGACCGCTTGGGAATGTCAGGTGGAGTAATTTTGGAAGTGCTGGTGTATCGATAACGACTGGAAATGAGAAATCAGAGACATGAGTTCCAACTCTGGGTGGGTTCGTTATATTCGGTCACACAAATATGCTTGGATGGATGTGCGTTGTGGTGCAGTGGATATTGGTTCGGATTGTTGCATTCACTTACGCACAAATACCCTTGGGAAAGGTATTAACCGTCTATTCCTTCCAGTTATGGGTTAAATAACAGGACGGATTGGGTTCTATAACTTTGGTCGGCAACCAGTCTACCGCAGAAAGCAATGGCAATCTAATGCTGGATAATATTCTGCCCAGTCAGTCATGTCTCTTTCGAGACATGATCGCCCAAGCGTGTATCACGTATCGCACTTAACTGACTGATCATTAATCGATAAGAGGCGTGTCACGTCGATCGCTACCATTGTTCAATGGGCTGGTGCGTTTGGGTAATGGCCCATTTCTCCCCATGATACTAGCGAGGGCTTCGGGTTGGAACTCGATTGATTTGTTCTGCAAAAGTCTTCGATGGGTAAACTCTAATGAAAACTAGATTCAAGAATTAGTCAAAGAGTTTGTTTTTTTACGTAGATATCTGCGGAATTCTACTCAAAACGTATTGAAGTCATTGTAAATAATGGTAAATATATAATTGAATTTAGTATAATTGTACATTATTTTAAACAATGATGTTGATAATGAACAAACAGAAATGATTTATGCTTCAATAATACATGGATGTGCGTTGTGGTGCAGTGGATATCTGCACGGAATGAGAAATCGAGGAGCTGAGTTCGAATTCCAGTTGAATTTGCTGCATTTATTTACATTTGGAAATGTATTGATCCGTCTCTTCCCTCGAGTTATGGACTAAATAACAAGACAGATTGGATTCTATATACTTGGCTGGCAACCAGTCTACCGCCGAAAGTAATGACAACCGACTAACGGAAAATCTTCTGCCCAGCCAGTCATGTCTCTTTCGGGAGATGATCACTCAAACGTGTATCACGTATAGCATTTAGCTGACTGATTAAATATATTTTCTATGAGATAAACATTCATTTTCTGTTATATTTAACAATATATGTTTAGAATATATATATATATATATATATATATATATATATATATATATATATATATATGTAGTGTATCGAGGCAGCAGATAATTTTCTAAGTTTGCTATTTGGAAACTGTTATCGTTGCTAAGCAAAGTTTTATGCCAACACAAGATAAAAAATCATCTTTGATGGTGGATGTTTTTATGTTAACGTCCACCATCAAAGATGATTTTATAACAATAGTGATAATATTAATAATAATAGTGTATATGAAAATAAACATAACACTATTAACTTATACTTTTGCAACCAAAGACATAATAATTACAAGCAAGATGAAACAACACTCAAAGACATAATATGTAGAAATGTTAAACCAATAAATAACAATAAACTGAAGAAAACAATCGGCTACACAGTCGAAAACTTGTGTCTTTAAGAACAACAATAAAAATCACGATAAGAACGATTATTCGAATAAATCAGTGTATTATGATAATTCCACATCTAAAAAACAAGCCAACACCAGAATAAAATTTAATCCTTGTCTCTGACAAAATTCACCGATTAATCTGTCTGTAAACATAGCCACAACGCATCAACAAAAATGCAGCAAAAGTCAAGAAAGAAGTGGAATGGCGAAAGTAAATTCCTTCCTTAATTAATTTAAGAATATTTGATCTTTGAAGGGTTAGCTGTCGAAGGAAAATTTCTGCCATGAGTCTGTAGAATTCAAAATACATTTCAGGGAAAGCAAAAAGAACGCTAAATGTATGCTTTCTTTGTTTAAACAAAAACACCCCAAAATTGCTACGCAAACAGAAAACCTTATCAAATCGTTGTCATTCGAGTTAATTCTTAGGTGGATTCTTTCCTCTCTCCATTTGATCACTTTTGAAATAATTGTGATGAAATGGGAAAAGTTCTTAGTTAATTTTTGGCGGGGATTGTCGAGTGGGAATTTCGGGGACCACTTCAAAATTCCTGCCATAAGACGTAATACCCTTTTATTCCACAAAACCATTTTTTATACAGTTAACCTGGACTCTTGAAGTTTTTATACATTCTTTTTTCATTTAACTGTCAGAGAATTCAGTTATAATTACATAACGCGCCCCCTAGCAATAAAAGATAATGTGAACAAAACAAACGCCAAAAAGCGTTCGAATAAACAAATGGATAGCAACTAGAATTTTACAAGAATGGAAAGCAGAGAAATGGTAGGCATGCAAAATATAAATTCAAAATAAGACATGATAAAAAAAAGTACTAAAAGAATAAAATATTCTCCAAAGACTCAGATTTGGTTCTGCAATAGCAGAATTTTAATTAGGAATCGTCAGGCTTCGTAATTTGGATCGCTGCTTGCGGCTTAAGAATCAGATATGTTTTGTCGGTTAGCAATTCTGTAAACATTACTTGCTGGTTAAAAGAATCCCTTTTCCAATTCTTTCTATCATAATTTTTTTTTTACATTTTAAATAAATATTTTCTAAATCTTCTTTTGATTGTTTGAATCATTTCTTTGCGACTTCATATTACGATCTATTCTTTGTTTACAACTTTTCCTGACTGGCTTGGAAGAGATTATTGTTATTCAAAAGGAAACATATCATCCAATATATATATATATATATATATATATATATATATTCTCTGAAGATGGCTCATGTGAGCCGAAAGCTTAGGACCAGCATAATAAAAAATCATTCAGATGTTGGACAATTTTTATTTTTATTTTCACCTGTAATTAAAGGCAAAATACAATGTTTAGAACGGCTCATGATTAAACTTAATAGACATTTATTTTCTGTTATATTTAATATATGTTTAGAATATATATATATATATATATATATATATATATATATATATATATATATATCGTGTATCGAGGCAGCAGATAATTTTCTAAGTTTTCTATTTGGTAAATGTTATCGTTGCTTAACAAAGTTTTATGTCAGCACAAGATAAAATCATTTTTGATGGTCGATGTTTTTATGTTAACGTCTACCATCAAAGATGATTTTATAACAATATTGATAATATTAATAATAATAGTGTATGTCAAAATAAACATAACACTATTAACTTACACTTTTGCAACCAAATACATAATAATTACAAGCAAGATGAAACAACACTCAAAAACATAATACGTAGAAATGTTAAAGCAATAGATAATAATAATCAAATTAAGCTCATCATATATTTAAAATAAAATAAAACAATTGACCTCATAGTCTCTAATAACCCTACAACCACATAACTACAGAAAACCAATGTAGTGTATTAATTTAAATGCCCGTTCAAAGATTGTATCTCTGGTACTAATATTAAACCTACTACATATATTGGTTTTACTGCAACCGCGCTCTTCCGTAGATTAACCTGTCACCTTTCTGATCAGAGTTCCATTAAACAATATTTCTTAGAAAAAACATAGCCATGTATGTAATATTAGATAGATTTTAGTCAACAATGCAATAATACTCACTCGTACACACAGTAAAACGAACATTCAGATATTGGAGGCCATCTGCATTAACTCCAAACAACCCAACACTTTAATAAAAACACGTTTAAATCTGGTCATAACACATTACATAGCATTTCAATATATGGTTATGTTAACATTTTGAGCTCTCACGTGGTGTGATGTCATAGAACTGCATTACAAATTAACAAACTGCCTTTGCTACTTGGTAACTGTTATCGTTGCTTAGCAAAGTTTTATGTCAACACAAGATAAGATCGTCGCTGATGGCGGATGTTTTTATGTTAACGTCCCTGTAACCTCTCTGAAGATGGCTCATGTGAGTCGAAAGCTTAGAATCAACTTAATAAAAAATTATCCAAATGTTGGAGAATTTTTGTCTTTATTTTCACTTGAAATTAAAGCCAAAATACGATGTTTAGAACGGCTCATGATTTAACATAATAGACATTCATTGTCTCTTATATTTAACAATATATGCTTAGAATATACATACATACATATATATATATATATATATATATATATATATATATATATATATAAAAGCAGAAATTCCGTCAAAAATGTGTTTGAATTGAATCTTATGGCAAGGATTGTAATATAAGTACACACTGCATACGAAAAGTCTCTTCTTGGCAACAATATGTGGATGTTTTCTTTTAATTCACCCCAAATAATATAAACTTATTCATCGTAAATATTAATTCATCCCGAGAAATTATAAAATATAACAGTTTTTTTTTTCATTCAAGTTTTGGCACTCTTTTAAAATTATAAATTTAAAATCTGTGTTTGTTTTTTAATTCAATCTTTGGCACTTTAAGTCATGTATTTTAAATCATTTTTTGGCTTGTCGAGCAACAACTCCAACCCACAAAATGAAAAAAAAAATCCAAAACTCAGGGAGTTATTCACATTTCGTAAATGCGGATATTCGAGGTATATACAAAAAATATTTTACAACAAAAAAAAAATTTAAAATCTATTTTCGGATCATTTATCGGGGTGAGCACGATACTTACTTAGCAACCCAACCGGAAAGAAATGGAAAGGCGGCGCTATGGGAGAATTTATCGTGAATTTTAATAAATATAAATTATTTTTATTTCTGGGTGAATTAATATTTTGGGTTCAATTAGCATTAAAGATCCCAATCTGCTAATTAGAGAATTAACTTCTTGTTTTATATGTAGGCTATTATGACTCGCCACAGCTTCATGTATCCTGTAGTTCTAAGCAACGTTTGACATTTTACAATCCCTCTTTGTCCCCTCTCTGTCATTCATTCACCCAGGCGTATTAAATACATTATTACTATACTACTATCATCCGTTACACCCAATGGTGTGTAGGGCAGCAACAAAGCTTCTCCACTTCTGCCTATTTGGGCCAGACTAGTCAATGAACCCCAAGAGTACTGCATTGCTTTCATCTCATTCTCCACCCTACTTCTCCATGTTATTCTTGGTCTTCCCCTCTTTCTTTTGCCATCTGGGGTCCAGTGCAGTGCGGTTCTTGTGATTGTGGATCTTTCCGGATCCATCTCCAATCCATCTCCACCGCCTTCTTGTAATGATGGTGCCCATGTTCTCTTGCTTGCATCTCTTCAACAGATCTTCATTGTTACTAGCGTTTCAATATTTCTTGTTCGTGTCAAATATTCTAAGCACTTTTTATCATGATGTGTTTCAGAAAATGTCAACAGCTTCTTCCTGATTTTAACTGAAAGAGGCCTTCTGGTACAGAGGAGCAGAGCTCATTAGAACAACTTCCATGAGAATATTTTTAGAAAATACAAAGGGGGAGGACATCTAAAAGATGTTGGAAAGTGACTGAACTTGAGATGCCAGATCAGGACCGTTAAAGTTGCAGACCCTTCTTTGGATTTTGCCTAGAATCTGTAGATATAAAGCCGGTGAATCATACCAGATATCCCAGTAATATGTAATGCACGGACAAATGGTAGATTTAAAAATAAGCATGATGAATTCAAACGAGAAAATCCGTCTGACATGAGACAATAAATGAACTTTCTTAGCAGTAGACCTAGCAATTGATTCAATATAACCATTCACCTTTGTGTCAGTGGAAAATGTGATCGCATCTTCTGTTCATGTTATTCCCACCATCCTTCTGTAGAATTAACTTCGGTCTAACACTTACAAAAACACTCCAATCAAGTAGGAAGACTTAGGAACAATAATTTCACCTGTCGTTGAGCAGAATCAGACATTTCTTTTTTTCTAACGGATTACATTTTTTTAAATAATTTAATTCCAAGCAAGGTGAGAACGTTACTAGTACACACGTGGTTAAGTGAGAGAAAAAAGCTAGGCACAGAGAGAATTGACGAAGGGATAAAAGACCAACGTGATTCAAGAAGATAGAAAGTGACAACTGACATTGCTTTTAATCCTTTGTTGCATATTGGTTACAATTGCAACCAATATGCAACAAAGAGTTAAACGTTTGGAGATTGTAGTTATGAGAGAAGAAAGTAAACGGGAGTTTCATAGGCGGAAAGTGCGAGAAAAGAAGCTGTTGGTGTTGAATTGTGGGTTACATTTAACTATTTCAAAAGTAAAATGGTGAAACCTAAATGTCGATCTAATCAGTCAGTTAATTGCCATACGTGAAACACGCTTAGGCGATCATGTCTCGAAAGAGACATGACTGACTGGGCAGAAGATTAGCCAGCAGTAGGTTGCCATTGCTTTCGGCGGTAGACTGGTTGCCAGCCAAGGCTATAGAACCCAATCTGTCCTGTTATTTAACCCCTAACTGGAAGGAAGAGACAGATAAATACCTTTCCCAAGGGTATTTGCGCGTAAGTGAATGCAATATATTCAACTGGAAATAGAACTCGGCTCCCTGATTTCTCGTTCCGAGTTGATATCCACAGCACCACAACGCACATCCGCGTCGACCTAATAGCGTGCCTAAATTCATCTAGTCGGGAAACCGAGGGGAAAAAGCTCATCAGAGTAGATGCCATAAAAATATTTGTAGAAAAGTCGGAGGAAAATCACGTTACGTCAGTAAGAAAGTGATAAGTCGAAATGCCAGATCAGGACCGATTATATTGCAGATCTTCTTTAGATTTTGTCAAAAATCTCAAGATGAATAGTAAGAGTACCCGAACAGATATGTTAACAGTATTTAATGCATAGACGAATGGTAGATTTATATATGTGCAAAATCGATTCTGATAGAAAAAAAAAACAACTTTCTGACCCGGTACAGTGACCCAGTTTTCCTAACGGAAGACGCGGCTATAAATTCGACGTGGTCGTTTCACTTCAACTCGATTGAAAAAGTGAGGCCAAGGAGGTGCCGTTTGTTAATCTCTGGGAGACTAGCATGAGCCTTACAGATAACGGACAGGAAAGTTTAAGAATGCATCAACAGGAACGTGTTACTAAAATCAAACATTTTTTTTTATAAACATATCGCCCCAAGCAGGGCATTTTACTGCCACTGTTGCGCAGGTGGTTACATAGGAGGAAAGTTACAAGAAAGAGTGACAGGTTATAGGGAGTGTCAGGAAGTGTGTAAGAGAAGGATGAGGATACTGATGAGAGTGGAGTGGACAGAGAAAGGAGCATGAGAGAGAGAATGCAGGTTAGTGAGACAGAAGATGACTGCTGACTTTACATTTAAATTCTTGGAGATTATAGCTGTCGGGAAAGCAAGTAAATGGAAGGGAATTCCACAGGTGGGAAATGCGAGAAAAGAAGCTGAGGGAGTAGAATTTTCGTTTACAATTTATCGGTTTCACAGTAAAAGAGTGGGACCTAGTTGCTAATCTTGTGGAAAATTCATATATAGGGGGCACCAGTGAGCTAAGTTCATCGGAGCAGAAACCGTGAAAGTATTTGTAGAAGAGACACATGGAAGCCACATTTCGCCGGTGAGAAAGTGACTGTATCTGAGCTGTCAAGTCGGAATCGATCACATTACAGATTCTCTGTTGGATTTTCTCAAGGACACCTAGGTGGATAGCAGGAGCACCCGACCATGAAAAATAAAATATGAAAAAAAAAAATCTGAAAATTATTGATTATAATTATTTTCCTGTCATAAAAAATAACCGATTATTTTCTGTTTAGAGATTGGCTTCAGTTTGAATGCATTTCGTTTTTCAAGTAAACCATAAGCTATAATTAATTGTAGTATTCAAATGTTATCATCGTTGGTAAATAACATTAAGCACGGTTCTGAGAGAAAAATCGTTTTGCTTTTGTTTACAACTGTGTCGCAATTTGAAAATATTTTCTAATTTTTTTTATTGCAGATACATGATAGGAAGAAATATTAATAATCCCTTTGATATTTGCCAATTATATGTAGAAAATCTTGTTTTGAACAATTTCATTAAGATTAACTTTTAAAAACAAAAATTTTAAATATCTAAAATCTACGTTTTATTTTTGAATTGAAAAAGAAATGGCAACGGAAATAATTAAACAGATAACGTATATTCTGTTGAGATTATTGGAATTTCGAATTGAGTTTCAGTTTCTTGACTTCAACAGTTTTATGATCTTTAGTCTTTCTCTTGATTTTAATTGAAAACTCGCTCGTGTCTTTTGTGTGTATTCTTCGTAACTTTTTGTTGTACTGAAGTTATCACACTATCAGTGAAGATTTATTAATACATCTATCATTCGTCCATGAATATATTTGCTACATCTTGTTTAATGTTTCTGCTATATATCTAAAGTATCTTGATAAAATCCAAAGAAGAATTTTCAATGTTATGGGTCCAGTTCTGGCATATCGGTTAAACAAAATCCCAGCACTTAATATTGTAGTTACATTGTAGGCTAATATATATTTAGTTGATTTGAAAGTATCACAAAATGCTGGTGAGATTATAAGAGAAATACTCAAGGCTGTTATTTCACAGGGTTTTGAACATGTATATATACACCGGAAACAGAATGTTTTTTTTTAAATAAAAGCTATAAATAAGTCATTATCAACGGAAGTGGTAACGGCGTTTTCATATTAGCTGGAACTTGTGGTTTATACTACAAATCAAGTTAAAATAAAAGTTATTTTCAGCATTCAAACTTATTTTAGAGATTTCATCGTCTGTTCTCGGAGATTTTCTGGTTATGTTTTCCTTTTCAAGGCTTTTTGTGATCTGATAAGGAATGGTTCCAAATAATGATCCAACCATTGATTTTCTTCCTATTTTACTATGTTTTATTTTTCTCACTTTTCGTTACTAAAATTTTTAGAAGTTATTGTAATTTTCTCTGTTTCTGCTATCGTCACCGTCAGCTGCACGTTATCTTGCTAAGATTATGGCCGCCAATATTGAATCCTGGAAGACTTGTAATTCTTTCAGGACTGCTTCACTGGAAAGGCTAAATAGGTCTAGTAAAGCAACCTTGCCTTACGCCCCTTTCTATTTTACGTATCTACTGAATTCGTTTCTTTATCCTCCTGTAGGCGGTTGGATCCAACTATAAATTCTGGATTATTCTTATCAGCCAGTTTAGTGCCATACGTGATACCCGCTTAGGCAACCAGGTCTCGAAAGAGACATGACTGACAGGACAGAAGATTTTTTCCACCGTAGGTTGCCAGCCAAAGCTATAGAACCCAATCTGTCCTGTTATTTGACTCATAGTTAGAGGGGAAAGAGATGTATTATATTATTAAATATTAATTAATGGGGGATCAGTTTATTACTTCATAACAATATAAAACTGATCCCCCTTTTATGCCCAGTATAAGCCTTAATCATGTTTCCAACTATTATATTCAGTCAGTTAAGTGCCATACGTGATACACACTTGGGTGATCTTTTCTCTTTCATTCCATAACTGACAGGGTAGAAGATTTTCCTGCCGTAGGTTGCCATTACTTTTTGCGGTAGACTGGTGGTTGTCATCCAAAGCTTTAGAAGCCATTCTGTCCTGCTATTTGACCCATAGCTGGAGAGAAGCAATGGATTAATACCTTTTCCAAGGTTATTTGCGCGGAAGTGAATGCAACTGTAATTCGAACTCGGCTCTCCGATTTCTCGTTCCGAGTCGATATCCACTGCACCACGACGCACAAAGCCTTTCCATATAAATCAAGTTTATCTAGCAGTTATAACAATATATAAAACGCTTTTGGATTATCTATAAAACTTAGGTCTATATCCTGTCACAATTTGGTAAGGAAGTCCGTAATAATAACAACGACAACACTGTTTAATTTGGTTACTTTTCTGTCGGAAGTTTTATTTCTGCGTTTTATTCACATATAAAAATATGGCCGAAACGGCACTTCCGTGTCTGAACAATGACAGAAACGGTGCTTCCGTTTCGTTAGTTCCCGGTTACAACACATTCCTTCGGACAGGCATTATTCTTTCTGAGCTTTCTGTAAACTTATTTTGGGTTGTCGGGGAGAGTCCCCACTCTATTAAAAATGAGAAAAACACAAGTCTTTCCGTTTTATATCTATTTCTTCTCACGAACGAAGTTATTATTTTTATTTAATGTGTTAGGTAGCATGAAACTTGAAATCGGTAATCCGGGTTCAAATTCCAAATGATTTTTTTCTGTTGACATTCGTAAGAATTCATAAATCCATCATTTCTTCATCCAGCCATGGTTTAAATAACAGGGTAGACTTAGCTCTCTAACTTTGTGAGGCAGTGAGTCAATATATAAGACAATTCTGAACGACTGCATTATCTTTCCCAAGAAAATATAGTAATTAACAGGCAATAAATAATTATTAATTTAATTAATAATTAATTTAGTTATTCGATTATTCAGCACTGTCTGCAGTACTCTTTTCTTGCTAGATGTAAATAATGCTGGTGTCTGTGTTGCATTTCTGATGCATTTTCACTTCTGATGTTCAAATTGACAGAGTTGGCAACATTTCGGGAGATATTTCTTTCAGTTTAAGGAAATTTAATTGATTGATTCATTCGTTTTTTGTTGTTGTGTTTTTTTTAAAATCATTTCATCCCAAGCAAGGCATTCTACTGCCACGATTGCGCAGGGGGTTACAATGGGGAAAGTGATGAGAAAGAGGGGTTAGTTATGGGAAATATCAGGAGGAGGGTAATAGACGGACGAGAATACCGAGAATGGGGGTGGAGTAGATGGAGAAAAGAACTTGAGAGAATGGATGGGAATTTGGGGGAAAGATGTCTATTGACTTTACATTTAAATTCCTGGAGATTGTAGCTGTCGGGGAAGCAAGTATACGGAAGGGAATTTTACAGGCGGGAAGTGCGTGTAAAGAAGCTGTTAGAATAGAAATTGACGTTACATACGGATTATCAATGATTTCAGTTTATTTTTTTTTTAAATTATTAAATTGTAAGATTGTTTTCAAATAATAATGCTTTTAGCTATACCTACACTAACAAATTTATTCCATAAGGGGAAAGAAGAGGTGAAGTTATCCCTTTTCTCAAGGGTATTTGCGCGTAAGTGAATATATCGAACTCAGCTGGTACTGGAACTCGGCTGACTGATTAAGAATTCCAAGCCATTATCCATTTCAGCACCCGAGCATCCAAGCTTACAGAACCTGGTATTCCCAAACAGTCGCAATCTAGGGAATGACCAGGCTTAACGTTACTTAACTTCGGTGAACCGGTCGATGGGACTTTGAGTATTGACTAGTAATTGTTATTCCAAACCGTTTCGGTTATGCTGACAATTTTTATAAAACAACATTGACATCAAAAGTTTTAATATTTGGACCGATACCCACTCTCCAAATTGACCCTATTAAAATTAAGGACGGAATTCCTTCTGCCAATCTTGATGTATTGAAAAAAGTAAAGTTGGATGGTCCCCTAGGGCTATCGAAGAAACATCAACTGCCTACAGTCGTTTTTAATGCCTACAGTCGTTTTTAATCAACGTTCAACTTAATTGAACTAACCTTGCGTTAGTTACCTCGAATATTCCAAAATAGATTTTCCCCGTCCGCTTGCCTTCCACGCTAAGTGAGCTACAACTATGCCGCACCGTGTGCTACACGCCTTTCCTGAGTTAAGAGAGTAGTAGGAGGGAGCAAAAGAAACAAGTTGCTAACTAGAAATTTCGAGTACATAAAAATATGGGGGATTACAAAATACCCCATTTTAAGTTTAAGTAAATTGATATGCGGGAAATGACTTTTCTTACCGTCTACGCTAGTTTCCCATCGACTCTAGTGAATAAATTCTGAGAACAAGTAATACGATCTCGTATACTAAATGTCGCAATTCGGCTTTCAAAAATACGAATGCTGGTACAACAATTCTCAATTGGTTCTATACGATGCTAAGTTAAACTTAGTAACTCTTGTTGGCAACATTTTGATTGGAAATATTTTGTCATATCATTTAGGGCAAATAGTTTGTCAAAGTGTAGTTATTTTGGTCTTGGCTTTTATTTCATTATTTTTCTTTTAATTCCACGTTTGCTTCTTGCAGTTGCTGGCTTAAATAATACTCTTAATACCTCAAATGCAAAAAGCAGAAAATTACAAGCACCCACTTCATACGTTCTGCTTGTTCTTTTTTTTTCTTTATTTACGCTGATACTGTTTTAAGATTCTGATAACTTTATCTTATTCGACTGACTGGATCAAGTGCCAATCAAGTCACGCCACTGGTTTGAGTTTGTTACTTTTCATGATGTTGACTTCATTTCCTTTGCTGATTTGGATTTTTTTTTTTTTTGGTTTACTGAAAATTATTCTATCGTTTCAATTTTTTGCTTCTTTTCTTTTTTCTTTTGACATCTCCCTGACTTCAACTCGGTTCAATATTGTGTCCCACGTAATTAAATGTTATACAGACATGTCTGCTTATTTCAAATATAAAAATAAAAGCCGACTTTGGAGCATTGATTTCTGTCTTTCACTTCCTCTCTTCAATGCCAAGTTGTCGTGGAACTAATGAAGAGGAGAAGAATAGGGAAGAGGAAGACGAGGAGCAAAAAAAAAAAAGAATAGATAAGTAGGAATAGGAAGAACAAAATTGATAGGGGTGGGGTTATGTAAAGAAGGGTAGTGGAAGAATTGGAAGCGAACGGGGAAAAGGAACCCAGGAGAGAAATAGAAATAAAAAAAAAATGATGATAGGTCTAAATGTCACAAAGAAATTCGAGGAGCAGAAGAGGATTGGAGAAAAAGGAGAAAGATTTATATGAAGAGAAATATAACTTAACCAGGGAAATACTGACGAAGAAAAAAAAATCACGTCTCGACGAAAAAGTGGACAAAATATTGTGAAGAGGAAAAAGAAAAAAGATCTGGATTTTATAATTAAAAAAAAAACGAACACACAACATAGATAGCAGAAAGAACGCAAAGATTGTCAAGTGGTCAGACAAAGCAACAGGAAATTCTTCACCTCTTTAATTGTCTTTGGCTATAAATGCAATGGACGAGAAATAATTAACAAGCCGATACGGATATCATGGCTTATATCGGAAAATAAAACCGTTCGCATTTCAGTAGAGTCTATTATTTGTTTGCAAATAAGTCTCACTTGTCGTTAACGAATGCAAACAAACGCTTTTATTTTCCAACAGAAACCATAGTATCCATATTGACTTGATAATTCTTTCTCGTCTATAGATAGAATCCGGTCTTCGTCTATGTCAAATTGGTTATAACATTTAATAATTTTGCGTTTATAGCCGGGAAAGACTATCTACACGGAGCTGCTGGTTGTGAGGCGACTGTTGTCCGCCTTCGCCTATTCACTTATTTGTCAGAGACTATTTGAGATACATGCCGTGGAAGCATTTTATAGAGAGTGGAAGCGTGTCCCTATTAACACACTCGGCTATAAGAAGCTTTGGAAAATATAATTTACGTATATAAACATTATATACATTAGAAGCAGAAGTTTTAGAAGCTCCCAAAATTTGTTTTCTTTTAACTAGCAGTATAGCCCGGCGTTGATGGGGTATAATGAAAGCTTTAAAACTAATCCATGGTCCTGGAGCTCAGACTCTTTGGACGTTGGCACGAAAGACTAAAAAGTAATAGTTATTTCCAGTCAAAGCGAAACCGTAGATTGAAAGAAAATTGAATGTCAAATTTTGATTTCCGGTATCGATGTGAAATAAGTTTTCCGCCGCAAACTGAATTTTGAAGGCTAAATAAGTCCTCTAAGTAAATGGTATCATGTCTGAGACTAAGAATTACAATTATACCGACTTGGAGCAAAACCCAAAGCAAAAACTAAAATAAAAGTGCTGAAAACCTGATTTTCATCAGACCCGATAGGGGTATCGATTTACAATATCGAAGCCAAATAAGTCATCCAAGGATAAACTAACCTAAGTAAGTCCATGAAAACTTATCGTACCCTTCGGGAGAAAATTGGAGAAAATAAGCCATATTGATGGCTGAATATCGGTTTTTGATCAGATTCGATAGAATATCGGGGGTATTGATTTCCGATATCGGGGAAAATGAGTTGGCTGAGAAGATCTACTAATATTTGGGACTAAAAACTATAATTTTACCAAGTTAGACCAAATTCTGCAGCAGGAACTACGACAAAATGGCTGAAATCCTAATCTGGATCAGACCTGATCGGATATCGAGGTATAGATTTTTGATATCGGGGGGAAATCGGAAAAAATAAGTAACTCATAACCTGACCGGAAGCCGAAAGAATATTTGTGTGAAGTTTGGTGAGAATCGTATAAGAATTGTGGACTTGTATAAAGGACATACATACATACATACATACATACATACACAGACACACACAAAAACCCACACGCGCGCGCACACACACACACACACACACACACACACACACACTCAAACAAACATGTTGCCTCATATATATATATATATATATATATATATATATAGAGAGAGAGAGAGAGAGGGAGAGAGAGATAATTTTAAAAAATTATTTTACGTAAAAAGAGAAGACATATTTGAAAATCATTTTAATTTACATTTTGGTTAATATTTCAAATGATAATTTCCTATTCTTTCATTGTCACCGAATCGTTTCTCTCCCTAGATGAGGCTTCATCTTTTGAACATTAGGAGTAAAGTTCCGTCCAGATCTCAAGTGGGACTCACACATATGATCGATAGCTAAAGAAGATAGAAAAATGGTCTGTTGATTCTATCGCTTCTGAAAGTACATGATTCCATCTAACATGCTTTAACTTTGCGAGATTAGACCACAGATAACTGCGACTGGGCTGCGTCAAACTCACTTTTCAGCCTTGACAGAGCTCAACAACGTTTAAGTACTTATTTCCTGAAGTGGGGAGTCAATTATTTTTCCCTCTAGAGCTTCTTTCCTTTTGTTGCAACGTCGCAACCCCATTGCTACTCAATAGCTATTTCCATGGCAAATGTTCAGTTGATCTCTATTGTTTTGTTCTATCAGTTTAGTCTTTTATATCTAAGACTCAACATACTACACCTACGGAGTTGAATCATTCACATTTCCTCTGTACTATAAGTTTATGGAGGAAGCTCAACTCAGACAACTTTTCTCCAAGAAAACTTAATCTTGAAGAGGTTATTTTTCAAACTTAACCTCTACAAGACTGGAGTCAGTCATTATATATCCTCCTTATCCTAATAATTTTAACTTTCTTTTTCCTTCTCTTACACTCAATTCACAAACATTATTGTAAAAACTGCTATCTTGAGTGGCTCTTTAGCCTTGCATTGGGTTATCTTTACTTATAAAAATGTATCGGGTTAACATCTGAATGTTAGCCTATCATCATTAAAACATAATAAAATTGCTTAGGAATAATGAGAACTGAATTACCCATTTTCTTTGATAAGTATATACAAGGAAGCCTAAAAGTCACGAAGAGGTTTCAGTATTTAATATCGCGTTTATTTTTTGGTTTACAAACTGTGATAGTTTAGTAAGTTAAAAAAAAAGATGTGAGATTTCTTTCCCGCTGGTGTGAAAGATGACATCCTTTAAATGGCGTTCATTTTCCAATTCGGATAAACGTGCTCTTTCTAAAGTGTTTTACATAACACCCCTGAATGTGTTCGGCTCCAGTGATCTAATTTATGTTCTAATGTTATTTTTAAGGTTTGAAATTCTTTGGGGCTTGTTGACATAAGCGTTTTTCTTTTTTCCGATAGCTCCATAGACAAAAATCTGCATTGGTCAGATCTAGAGAAATGAGATATCCAATTTATCTCAGAAAATCGAGAAATTATATTTTTTTTTATCAAATATTTTACAATATGCTTTCACTACTCAGTAGTGTATTTTTCCGCGCTTAAATATTAGGGTCCTCTTTATATAAATCTGAAAGAAAAGGAAAATAGGTACGAAGTAGTTATTTTTTTCACCACCCTCTATTACAGGACGTGCATATTTAGTAAATGTCTATATTTCTGAGATGAGGTTTTGCAAATGGCGGAAGTGAACAATAACTTAGAGAGTTGAGTTACTAAAGTGACATAAGTGAAACTCAGATAACTAGAAAAGGCATGTCATGTTAAATTAGAACAATCTACCCAACGTAGACAAAATAAAGGGTTCTGTTCAAAATTCCAATATATACTTTAGTGAACAAGATCTAGATATAAAATTCAAATGCTAAACATTGATTTTGTTAGAAATAAACGAATTTTGCTTAACACAAACAAAACTCGCGAAATTTCATACCTCGATGCGAAATGTTTTTCAGCCAATAGAAAATTAGGAAACATCTAAAAGAAATTAAAAATTCAAATAATCTTTAATTTTCAGAAAACAAATTCCTTTTACGGACCCTTTTCGCGAGCCGACGCGATGTTTGTTTATAGTCCAAAGGAAAAGCCAGAATCACACCCGGGAGTGAATTCCCAAGTGAAATTTTCGACCGTCACAAACAAAATAAAAGACAGAGCAAGCTTGACCGTCGCCAGAGAGAAAAGAGACAAGCGTAATTAACACTTACCCTTGACAAACGTCAAACGATCGTTATTATTATTGCCGCTATCTGTCTCTCTCACATCTCATCTCACATCTCCTTTCTTTTTACCATTCACCCTGAGCGATAAATTCAAAGACAATTCTACCCAACATTAAACGATCATAATCACATATATACATACATACATTTCTGTGTACGTACACATAAACTCATTCTTACAAGTTACTACTACGAACTCTTGATACCCTTAACTTTTTAATACTGTTTCTCATTGAACATTGACTTCTATTAATTCATGTTAATCTTTTCCAATAATACATTTATATTTAAACATGCGAACTGTATACTTTTATTCTTCAACACAATCTTCTGATGACAACGAATAATCTTATGTTGTAGGGATTTCGGCTATGATTGACACAAGGTCAATTTAATAAACATTAACCATGTCCCTACTTCTACAATATAACCTGAAGAAGGACAGTGTGTACAACGGCCGAAACATCGTGAATATAGCAATAAAGATGAAGGCAATAGTCTGAACAATGTAAATAGTGTCAATAGTATATGTTTAGTTAATCTAATGTGTAATATATTTCTTTATTAGAAAAAAAGATTGGACACATTTTGTTTCGAAGAATTTATTTCCCTTTATTTATCGATAAAAGTATTGGATTGAGAATGAGTAATTAATGTCATTAATTTCCTGTCCGGCTGTAACAATAAAAAGTAAATAGGACATTTTTCAAGAGATTTCACAAGAATTGAAATATTTTTGAGAGTCAACAAAAATTGAAAGATTAGGCAAGAACATCTCTATCAGGAAATAAAAAAAAGAGATTGAAAATGGAGAAAACAATTTCAGACATTCAGATTTAGTTTTATTTAATGGTAAATGTTATGCTATTCACACGTATAGGGACGTATATACAGGTTATTATGTACAAGCATCTTTCGTTTTCTCTCTCTCTCTCTCTCTCTCTCTCTCTCTTAGAAAATGCTTCCTCACTCTTTTAAAAAAAATAACATTTATTGTTTAATAAGGTTAACTATGACAGTCAGTTTGTCAGTCCGAATGTTAATATTAGGTTTTCTCAGAAAATTCTTAGAAAACATTTATACCAAAATAAAACGTGGTCTGATGAGATGAGATAAATTAGCTTGTTAGAATGGATTATAATTTATAACCACTAGAGATGATGGTTTGAGTTTTCCTTTACGTATATATATATATATATATATATATATATATATAGTCATCCGCAGACAGATATGTTTCGCTGTATCACAGCTCATCAGTACGGTTAGACATCCGATTGAAACCCAATCGAATTGTCGTCAGTCGGCAATTCTTCCTCTGAGCTATGGGTGCTCGGTAGAAGGAGGCAGACTTTTAGCATATGATCTATCAGAAGCCAGACTGCTACAATTAATTACTGAATGAGCGATGCGTAGATGCAAGAGTAGCTAATGATTTTCCAAAGTCTAGCATTCTTCCAGAGTGCTCAATCAGGGTGTGAGATTGTAATATATATTACTTGGATATATGCTATTTAAAGTGAATACATATAGTTGAATTGTCATCTCTGATTTTTTTTCTTAAACAGTGAAATTAATAAGTACTGTAGAATTTTGAAAACTCATATGACAAAAAAAATGATCACCTCCGACAGCCATCAAATCTTCATCTCTTTCTTTCCATCAGGCAAAGCATGTCGTTACCAGTTTTGTCATGGGTATCAAAGGTGGACAGTCGTTATCAGTTTGGTCATGAAGACCAAACGTAGACAGCCGTACCAGTTTGGTCATGCACACCAAATGTCAACAGCCGTTATCAGTTTGGTCATGGAGGACAAAGGTGGACAATCGTTATCATTTTTGTCATGAAGACCAAAAGTGGACAGTCATTACAATTTTGATCATGCAGACCAAAGGTGAAGCGTCAAGGGTTTTGAATTAACTGTTTCAAGAATCATCAAAACGTTATATTTCAGAAAACATAAACAAGAGTACTTTTTGAAAATATTTTTATCCACCATTTATGACTTTCGACGTGTTTTTTTAATGGGTTTATGTGTTTGAGTTACTATCTGGGTTTTTATTTTATTTTTTTAAATAGTGAAATTAATAACAACCGGCCTAAATTAAGAAACTCAAAAAAAAAAAAATGTGCCTCCGACAAGAATCGAGCCTTACTTAGGAAAACGTATTGCCATACATATTGTGCATTTGGGCATCAATCTCTCTTTTATGCAGGTTTCATTTAAAATAACAGACAAAGTATGATGGTTGATTATTTTTTATGTAAATTTTCATGTCACCTTATAATATTTTTCTTTTGAAGACATAAATTATATAAAAAAATGTCCGAATGTTTTCTTTTTATTCGAGGGTTCTCAGCTATACCTTTAGCGATTATTGAGGATGGCTTTTATGTAGTGCTTTGTATGCTTGTAGGATGATGTGCATGTTGTATGTTCCGAACACGGTAAGCACTTTTGAGCGTGTTCGTAGTGGATATTATTATTAAGTATTTTCCTTTTTTTTTTTATTAATAACGCTTTCATTATTTTTAGCGTTCTTTTTCTTTGCATGTGCATATTTGTATCATCAACAAGTATGCGTGTGTATTTAAATGACATCGAATTCAGCTGTGGTTTCAGAGATGCAGAGTCATGTGGCCGTTAGAATTATTAACGACATTGGGGGGGAGTTCAAGAACAGAGTTCTCCAAAGAACGTTTAAGTTTTCAAATAATATTGGTTTGCAGGAGTTTAGATCTTATGAGTGAATGGAGGATAAATTTTATATAATTTATGTCCACGAAAGGAAAAATCATAAGATCACATAAAAAATCACATAAAAGATTAACGTTAATACCTTGTCTGTCATTTTTAAAGAAATTTGCATATATATATATATATATATATATATATATATATATATATATATATATATATATATTAATGTAACTTTTCTTTTCTTTCATTAAAACAGCTGAAAAGGAAGTTTTAATTATGGTTATATTAAGATTTTCTAGCATCTTAACATATAAATATTAACTTTCCCTAGCTCTTTCGGCCACATCTATAGGCATTTTCAACAGTGTTTTTGTGTCGACTGTTATTATTTTCCATTGTGTTTTCACGTCGTAATTGTTGCTTTGTTTTGTATTTTTAAATTTTGAGTTTATTTTGGAATTAGTGCGAAATCTTCAATATAACATTTTCACTATTAAATATTATAAGGTTGATGGCAGGAGTTAAATGTTCTATATATAGTGCCTCTCGAATGGTGACATGTTTTCTGATATTATAATTTATATAGAATTCTTGAGAGTTATACAAATTATGAATTAATAAAACTCTTTTTGTGGCACTTTCGTTTGATACGTGACATGTAAGGCGTCTACTTAAATATATATATATATAACCAAATATAAACAGCAGATGATTTCAGTTCTTGTCCATTCCTCCTGATGAGTGTCCAACGTCGAAACAACCATATGATTGTAGAGGACATATATAGAAAGAATTATGTACATGTTCTAAAACATAATTTATTATAAATATATATATATATATATACTATACTATAGTATATATATATATATATATATATATATATAGGCACACACACATATATATATATAGACACATATATATATATAGATACACACACACAATTAGGACACACCAGTGTTTTAAAAAACAGATGTATTTAATACTATTGTTTTAGTATGTATTGCCAAGTGAATAATTGTAAATGAAAATTGAATGCTTCTTTTGTTAATATTGCATAATAACATATGCATGAAATGAATTTATAAATATTTAATAATTACCTATATTGCAGTTTCATCAATGAAAGAATGAAGAAAATTTCGGGTGATTCGGACGAGTTCATCTTTGCTTCTTTACTTTGTAAAATTTTGCAAAGTAATAATAGCAAAAGAACCATTGTTTTCATTTACAATTATCCACTTAAAAATAGTATGAAATACATCATTTCTATTAAAAAGTTGGGGTGGCCTAATAATTATGGCCGGTAGTGTACATGTGTGTGTGTGTCTCTGTGTGTGTGTGATCAATAGATATATAGAGAAAAATCGTTCTCTGTTTTTAATAAATCTCAAACATGATGTTGTTTGCTTTTTCAGATATCCCAAAGACTTTCCACAGAATTCCTGACCCGATTATTACAGGCCAAAAACATAACAGTGTTTCTTCCTTCGAACGATGCCTTCCTAAATTTCAGACCAGAGAAATATGGTTTTCTGCCTTCCCTGGACTATGATTCCTTGAAGACCATTATGAATTATCATATTGGTAAGATATTTTTTGTTTTTATCGTTTTTTTTAAGCCTGTTCTAATTTGAATATTTTGTCTCCTGGAACTTTGACAGCGGATATTGCATACCAATTTAAAAGTAAGAACGGAGAAATTATTTAAAACAGACTAAGGAAAAAAATATTTCAACGTATTGGCAGATACTTGTAAATCTACTGAAATGGAACAGTAGCTAAATAACGAGTGCATATTTAATTGTGACTGGGTTTTTACAGATATGGGCGACCAACGTATTGTCTGGAAGCAGAGAAATCGCCATCTTAGATGGACGCTTGTCAAATGTCAGTTTTTATGCGTCCGCCATATCTGTAATGACTGAAACTCTTATCCTCCTAAAGCTGGACAATTAAACTGAGATTTAAGGGCCATTTACTGTTCTGTTTCTCGAAGAAAACGATAAGGAAAACGAAAAAGACAACCAGAAAAATAAAAGATAAGAATACACGCAAAGAAATCAGAATAAATAAGTAGAAAATAAATAAGAAATGAGATGAGTAAAATATATGTGCAGCTTTGGATAAAAAAAATATACCAAAAAGAGTTTTGGACTCGGAAAGAAAGGAGAAAAGAAAAAATTCCTTTACTGGTCTAATTTCGAATAAAAGAAACAATAAATTAGCTTTGATTATACGACTCTTGAATTTGAAATAAGCAATATTCGGTATGGACTACCAGTCGAAAAAAAAAAGAATATAACGTGGTTTACATATGAGAGGCTTTTAAAATGTCGGCCATTTTCGGCTTATGGTAAATGAATGCTTGAGAAATAGAAAGTCCAGATGATGACTTATTGAACCAAAGAATTCAAATAATGCGCAGATGTATTGTCGTGAATTGACTTTATAAAGAAAGTAAATATTTCAGTAAAGAAAAAATATCAAAAAAGAGTAAAATAAAAAAGTTTATTTGTGAGGAATATAAGTAAACAGTAATTTTGTCACATGATACTTTTATTCTCTTAAGAAACCGACTGTTCTTCGAACTACAAGAGATTTTCAAATATAGCCTATTCCTCACTTAACAACTTACCTATTTAACAAAATCCAGACTTACGACCAGCTATAAAATCTCGTAAATTTGATTCTAACCGTTCTCTTCTTTTTCAAAACTAATGTAAATAAGTGAAGTGGAAATAAATATGTATTTACTTGTACAGGATGCAATCCGAAGCTAGTTGAAACTGTTTAACGACACATCAACACCTCTGTGGATTATTCAATGACGAAATCTAAATATTTTGAACACATTTTTATGCTCTTAACCATATATATGTCGTTTGTCATTTTACTATATGTATTGTTTGTTGTGCGTTGTGGTGCAGTCGATATCGGCTCGGAACGAGAAATCAGGGAGCCGAGTTCGAATTCCAGTTTAATTCATTGCATTCACTTACGTACAGATACCTTTGGGAAAGGTATTAATCCGTCTCTTCCTTCCATTTAAGGGTTAAATAACAGGACAAATTTGGTTTTATAGCTTTGGCTGGCAACCAGTCTACCACAGAAAGTAATGGCAACCTACTGCAGGATAATCTTCTGCCCAGTCAGTCATGTCTCTTTCGAGACATGATCGCCCAAAGCGTGTTTCACGTATGGCACTTAACTGATATTATTGGTATTTTTACTATTAAAAAGTATTTGTATACATTTTGTTTGGGGAGTTCATTATTTACCGATTGTCGGGACTCTAACAGTTTCGACAATCCCGGCTCAGAATGGACATGGAAATAACAATTAACAAATGCAAACTGAAGTCATGTACATTATTTTGATCTGATGTTAGTGTTTAATTATTATATTTACTGTTTAGTACACATCTCTACTGTATAAAGACTTAGAAATAAATTAGAAATGCTGAAAAACTTATATTAACACTAACCAATTACACGCCTAATATGCTTGAAACAGCTGACTTGTATAACTTCTCACTTAACGACTAGCTGGTTTGGCGCCCGGGTCAATGGAATCAAACAAGGTTGTTAAGTGAGGAAAGACTCTAGTTTATCATTGACATTTAAAGACATACTGGCTTTTCATGACCATAATTATAAAATTTACAATACCTGAAGATGGTTAGAGACCAATTACCTATACAAAATTCCTGAAATAGTGTTAGGTACCATATTCTCATTTAGCGACTGGATGGTTTCGCTACAAGGTCGTTTAAGTGAGAAGTGAAATGAATTTTATCAAAGTTGACTTTTAGGGAACACATTGGCTTTTCCTGGTCCATATTTCAATAGATTAAATAAAAAAGATTTGATTAACATTTAGTTTCAGGTATACTTTAGCTTATTCAGTATTTCTGGCAAGAGCATATCGAATATTAAATTATAAATTCACCATCTTTTATCCAAAATATTAAAACGCTCCTACAAAATGAGAACGTACTCAATTTAGTACCTGGTTATTAATTAGGCGCTGTGAGATTCAAATGCATTGTTAATTTCTGTAACGAGCATGTTATTATATTAACATGAATTATGAAAGTACGTTTTTCCAAAATGAATTAAACAAAACAATGGAGACGAGTTGGTCCATACAAATTCATCTACCTTATCCGATGATTCAGTTTGTTCATATATATATATATTTAATCATTTCACCCCAAACAAGGCATTCTACTGCTACTATTGCGCAGGGGGTTACATAGAGGAAAGTGATGAGAAAGAGTGGTTCATTATAGGAAATGTCGGAAGGAGAGTGACAGACGGATGAGGATACCGAGGATGAGGGTTGGGTAGATGGGAAGAGTGTTTGAGAGAATGGATGCGAGTTAGTGTGATATATGTCTATTGACTTTACATTTAAAGTTCTGGAGATGTAGCTGTTGGGGAAGCAAATATATGGAAGGGAATTCCACAGGCGGAAAAGTGCGAGAAAAGAAGCTGTTAGAGTAGAAATTGAGGTTATATTTTATTTGTTTCACTGTAAAAGGGTGGGGCCTAGTTGCTAATCTAGTATCTCTTGCAAATTCATACCGAGGGGACACCAGTGATCTAAGTTTATCGGAGCAGAAACCGTGAAAGTATTTATAGAAGAGGCACAGGGAAGCCACATCACGCCGGTGAGAGGGTGACTGCAGCCGGGCTGCCAAGTCGGCATCAATCACATTACAGATACTCCGTTGTATTTTGTCAAGAACCCTGAGGAGAATAGCAGGGGAACTCGAGCCCAAAATCCCAAATCCAAGTAAGGGTGACTAAAATCAAGCAGGTAAAAAAATGTAAATACCTGGGAAGTATCCTAACTGAAGACGGAAGATGCGAGACTGAGATCTGAAGGCGAATTGGTATGGTCAAGGATGCATTACAGAAGATGAAAATGAGTCTTGAGAAACAGGAAGATTTCGCTGGAGACAAAGAAGAGAGTACTGGACGATTATACAAAGCCTGTCCTTCATATCACCCCAAGCAAGGCATTTTACTGCCACTGTTTTGCAGGGAGTTACATAGGAGGAAAGTTATGAGAAAGAGTGACAGGTTATAGGGGTGTCAGGAAGTGGGTAAAAGAAGGATGAGAATACGGATGAGAGTAGAGTGGACAGAGAAAGGAGCATGAGAGAGAGGATGCAAGTTAGTGAGATAGGAGATGACTATTGACTTTACATTTACATTCTTGGATATTGTAGCTGTCTGGGAAGCAAGTAAATGGAAGGGAATTCTACAGGCGAGAAGTGCGAGAAAAGAAGCTGCTGGAGTAGAATTTGCGTTTACAATTTATTGGTTTCACAGTAAAAGGGTGGGACCTAGTTGTTAATCTTGTTGAGCGAGTAAATTCATATATGGACGGCACCAGTGAGCTAAGTTCATCGGAGCAGAAGCAGTGAAATTATTTGTAGAAGAGACACAGAGAAGCCATATTGCGCCGGTGAGAAAATGACTGTATCCTAGCTGCCAAATCGGAATCGATCACATTACAGATTCTTCGTTAGATTTTGTCAAGGACACCTAGGTGGATAGTAGGAGCACCCGACCAGATATAGCAGTAATATTCAATGCACCGGCGGATGGTAGATTTGAATATGTGCAGGATTGTTTCAGACGGGAAAAACTTCCTGGCCCTACACAGCAAACCGACCTTCTTAGCAGTGGATTTAGCTATGGATTCGATATAGTCATTCCACATGAGGTCTGTTGTGAGAGTTAACCCGAATAGCAGCGAATGCTAGAAATCTCAACAAGTTGAAAGAAAGGTTTGAAGCAACCGAAATGTGGTTTTACTGAAGGATGCTGAGAATCCCACAGACAGAACATGTGAGCAACAACGAGGTTTTGGAGAGGATGCTTACGAAAAAGAAAACTGATACTTAACATCAGGAAAAGACAGCTGAAGTTTTAGGGACATGTAGTAGGGAAGGACGGCTTGGAAAATCTGATGCTCACGAGAGAGATAAAACGAAGGCGAGACAGGAGAAAGCAACGCGTGACATATTTGAGAGACTTGAGCAGATAGATGGCGAAGCGGGGGTTTGGGCGGTATAACAGGAGAAGGTCTATGAAGAGCTACAAGGGACAGGGAGATGTGAAGGGTCATGATCGCTAACGCTCTGAAGGGACACGGCACATAGAAAAAGAAGAAGATGATCCGTGGATATTGCCAAAACAGTTAAATGCAGAAATTCCTCGACGATATTAATGTTTAGCTATATATATTAAAAAAAGTCTATATCATTGCAAAAATTCTTGCCCAATTAGAAAATTAAAACCAAATCTCCCCCCCCCCCGAAAAAAATAAGTATATGATCTGCATTGTTTTTAACAACTCTTTCTCATCATTCTAAAAACCTCGTCATTCCATTTTCGTAGAAACCTGTGAAACTACAGACTCAAATTATACCCTGGAATATGTAATGAGGAAAGAAAGCTTGGAGAATATGATACTTTCAGAGCAGATAGAGAGAAAATGAGACAGGTGAACGCAACACGTAACATACTTGATCAACTTAAGCAATTGGTTAGCAGAGCGGGGTTAGCAGAGCGAGGTTAGCAGAGCGGGGTTTGAAAGACGAAACAGGAGAAAGCGTGTTAAGAGCTACCAGGCATAGGTAGATGTGAAAGGCCATCATCGCCGATGTTCTAAAGAGACATGGCGCATAAAAGAAGATACAGACCGGAACAAATGAAATTTCTAATGAGCCAAGTCAGAAGATTGCTGGATAATTTCTCACTTCAACTCTTTAATTTTGGGAAATGTCTGTTTTTTGCAACATGCGGTCTTGCGATGTAGTGGAAAAAAAATTACACAATCAAGTGTTTTTCTTTATGTTTTAAAATGACAAAAGGCAGTTGAGATATCGATTTTCAAATTCTAAGCAATCTCTCCTATAGAAATCTTCGGATTCTTTCCCACGATAGCAAGTCGGAAGTTCGCCCGGGACGTGGTTGATTGTTTAAGTTAAAATAACCCCGACGGAATTCTGTCAAATTAACGTTTTGACCGTCCGAAGAACTGGAAACCGAGCCTTCTGAATGTTTATTTTATTTTATTTTTCTTTTTTTTGACGCAGTTCCGACGACTCTTAATCCTTTCTGAAAATCCTAGTTCATAATATGGTGAAAGTATAGTTATTTGTCATCTATCTTTAAGGCATCCATTTGTAGCCAAACCAAACGCCATCAATTTTATATGAATTTCATCTGTCTTTTCCTGATTCTCAATATATCTCTTGTCTTCATTTTTCTTTAAAAATCCTCGTTGCTCACATGATCGATTTATTTTCAACTTCCTTCTGTCGAAACAATTTATGTTGCCTCAAAATCGCTTGGAGCGCGGTTGAATGCTAAAGTTAAAATAACTCTGACAGACTCTTCCAAACCACCTTTTAACCGTCCGAAATAAACCTTGTTTTTGTTTTTTGTCGTAGTTCCGATAACGCTTACTCTTTTCCGTAATTCCTATTCCGTAATATGGCGGAAGTATAATTAGCCATTCTTCAACTTTAAGACATTCGTTTCTCGATAAAACAAAGTCTGATTCGCAAATGAAAATTGAAATTTTTCAATCTCGAACGCACCAGGAATTGGCATCAAAGCAAACGCCGTCATTTCATACAGTTATGTTTTATAAAATGGCGAGTGTTCTATAAATAAGAAAAGATAGACACACTGACGCCAAGAATTCAAAATTGGGCGGCAAAATAAGGAACCGTTTCTTTTGGTAGGAGTAAGAGTAGGAGTAAGAAGTAGGAGTTAAGGACAGTAGTTTTGTGTAGGAGATTTGCAAAAGAGAAGAGGCTAGTCAGTTGACCACTAGAGTCCTGAAGGGACAGACTCGTTTACTACTAGCTTCCCACAGTGAAGAGAATTTAGCTAGTCTGCTCCTGTATCCACACAAAATTTAAAGGTTGTAACTTGATGTAAAAACCTAAAGTTTTATACCAAAAATAAGTATCATTAATTCAAGTTTGTGTTAACTCCTACTTACACCCAAACGAAGCAACACAACAATTCGAGTAGGAATTTTTGCAGGTCTGATACTTTCAGGTTACATTTAGGCAAACTATTTTATCGTTATATAAAACATATGTTCAATCATTTTTATAGGTTGTGCGTCTTCATGAAACGGGCGATTTTTCTCTGTGCTTCTTTTGCCTTCATTACGCCTTATGAGTACCAAATTCTCCGAACTCTTTTCCTCATTAGCTGCCCCTGAAATTTCAGTTGTCTTTTTCTGATTCTCATTATGACTTTTGTTTTCATTTGTCTTTAAAATTCTTCGTTGCTTACGTGATTGATGTATACTCAACATCCTTTTGTCGAAACACATCTCAGTTGCCTCTCATTTTTTTTCATTTGTGAGAAAGAGTAGAATCACTGTGATGCTAATTTATCATTTTCATGCTTTTGTTTCTACATAACGTTTCATATTTCATACTATTTTTATGATTGTTAACATTTTCTAAAGTTAGAGACCCGTTACAGTAATGGATAACGTTCATCGTGGAATTAGAAAAGCGAGTTCGAATTCAGGTTTAGTTCATTACATTTACTTACATGCTAATGCAATTGGGAACGGTATGAAGCTATCTCGTCTCCTCCCAGCTATGGGTAGGGTAGACTGGGTCCTGTAGTCTTGGGTGGCAACTGGGTTTAGGAGAAGATAAACCAATGAATTTAAAACCAGTCTAGAGATGGTTGGTGTCCGTCAGGTTATTTACTCCAGGAAACACCACTGCTACAACGGTGGCAATACGTGTATTGCCCCTACGATATTAATTGGTTATGTGGCTTGTGATCGTTAATATTTTCTAGCTGCAACCGATCCTATTTCTGTACAGAAGATGGCACTAGATTCGATCGGCCGGTAAGTTGTTGCTACAAGTAAAAGGAAGGAAATTACTGGATTCTAGCCGTTCGCGCGAGAAACAAGAGCCCACTAACCCTGCTAACCTGCAACAGAATGAGTAACGCACGTGTTTCTAGAACAATTATACGTTTATTTTAATTGTATTTGCATGCCGAATTACACCCAATAGTGCCTGAAACTGCTGTCGGATAGGTGTTATCGAATCACCATCTCAAGATAGATTTACAGCCAATGCTGAAGAGCTTCTGTCTAGTATTAGAAAAAAGTTATCTATCTATATAAAAGGCAATCTGTGAGTCTTTAAGCTACGCTATTCAAACTTTATAGGGGCACATATCTACAGGGAAGCCAGATCGACACATACTTTTTGAGTTTAAGTTTAGCAATTTTTGCCTTTCGCACTTTTTGGCCAATGGTGCCGATTGTTTACATTTGCTCCGTAAAACATCTAAGATCTTAGATGGTTGCTAGATTACGTCACAGAAATCAAATCACACGTGTCAAACGCGACTAAAAAAAATTGAGCCTTTAAAAATTTAGCTTTTAAAAATTGAGCGTTTGAAAAATGTATTTGGTCAACAAAAAATCTTAAAATTTTTACCCCGTAATTTTGAAACAAAAGAAATATTTAAAAACAAAAGTGTTTTTTCAAACAAAAACAAAATATGTAAAAAAAAAAATATATATATATATAAAAAGGGGTAAATTTTTGTTTTAAGACCCAAAGGCTAATATCCCTTCAAATTTTTCAAACATAATCTTATTTACGTGCAAATGTATATGCTGAACTCAAATCAGCAATTAGATATTGAATAAACCGACCTTTTTTATGTTAACAACCAGAAAAAATCGGACTTCTTCTCGCTTTTATTTTTCAGCCATTCCCGGCTTAGTGAGAGTCATTCGCTGCTGAACGATTTTAGGCGTAGTAAGAAAATTTGGGCCTAATTACTTCCTTTACAGAAGAGTCATTGCAGAAATTAGTACGCGATTTTTTTTTCGGTACTTAATTTCCGAAGAAAGTTATTTCTGAAATTCATTTAGTCAACAAAAATGGAAATATTTTCCCCCGTAATTTTGAAACAAAAACAAACGCAATGTCACACAAAACATCAACTCCCGTTTACGCAAAACAAAAGAAAATAGATTTTTTTAACGGAATATTTGAGCAATTTTTTAACAACAATTTTTTATATAATTATGTTTCTATATAACTGAGTTTTAAAGTAAGCCGGCGACTTCAAGCGCTCGTAAATCCCAACACGCTGCATTAATCAGCTAATTTTTTTTTAAGCATTTCACCCCGAGGAAGGCATTCCACTGCCACTATTGCGCATGGGGTTACATCGGGGAAGGTGAAGAGAAAGAGTGGTTAGATATCGGAAATGTCAGAAGGAGGGTGATAGATGGGTAAGGATACCGAGGCTGGGGGTTGGGTAGATTGGAAGAGTATTTGAAAGATGGTTAGTGTGTTAGGAGGTGTCTATTGAGCTTACATTTAAACTCCTGGAGATTGTAGCCGTCGGGGTAGCAATCATGTGGAAGGGAATTCCACAGTCGGGAAGTGCGAGAAAAGAAACTGTTGGAGTAGAAATTGCTGTTGCATTTTATCGGTTTCACTGTAAAAGGGTGGGATCTAGTTGCTAATCTAGTATCTCGTGCAAATTCATACCTAGTGAGAACCAGTGATCTAAGTTCATCGGAGCAGAAGCCGTGAAAGTATTTATAGAATAGACACAGGGAAGCCACGTCGCGTCGGTGAGAGAGAGACTGCAGCCGGTCTGCCAAGTCGGTATGTTCTGAGTTGCACGGGCAACGCCGTGTTATTCTGTGAGTATAATATACGTGGCAAGTAAGCAATTGTGGAGAGTTCGTGTTGAAAGCTGATAACCACGCTTACTCTGATATGTGTTGTGGAGGCAACCTGATATACCGCTACTGTTTATACAACAAGTAGATAAACAATGATGAGGTGTTGGAAAGAATGGCAACAAAAAGGAAATTAATACTGAGCATCAGGAAGAGACAACTGAAGTTCCTGGGACACGCAATGAGGAAGGAGGGCCTGGAGAACCTGATACTGACTGGCCAAATAGAAGGAAAGAGAGACAGATGAAGGCAGCGGATAACATATTTGCAGGGCCTGATCAGGTGGATAACGGAACGGGGGTTGACAGGAGAAACAGGCGCAAACATAATAAGAGCCACAACGGAGAGGGAGACGTGGAGAACCATGATCGCCTACGTCCTGAAGGGACAGGGCACATAGAAGAAGAAGAAGAAAACGGCGAACATCGTGTCTACTTGAACATCCAGAGCTAGGTCTACGGACATCAGTCAGTCAGCTAAGTGCTATACATGATACACGCTTGAGCGATCATGTCTCGAAACTGACATGACTGACTAGTTAAAAGATTTTCTCACAGTAGGTTGCCATTACTTTCTGCGGTAAACTGGTTGCCAACTAAGGCGATAGAACCCAATTTGTTCTGTTATTTAATCCATAGCTAGAGGGAGAAGCGGCGGATGAATATCATTCTCAAGGTAAGTGAATGCAACGACTTTGACTGGAATTTGAACTCGTCTCTCCGATTTCTCGTACCGAGTCGATATCCACTGCACCACAACGCACATCCTACGGGCATAGGAAAGTCAATCACACCACCACTGTCAAATGCGTAAAATATCTAACGCATCACGTCCAACATGACAACAAATCCTGTCTTGATTTCTGGGTGCGAGGGAGCTATCACTAATTACGTTATTTTCCTGCAGACTATTATCCTTACCTTTGTTGTTGTTATCACAATATTTCGACCATTGTGTTTTCATCAGGTGCCTGTCTTTTTAGGTCATCTTCAGGTAACTTCGAACTGAATCTTATATTTTGTTTATGAAGGTAGATTGTTCTCGTTCCACTGATCATGTCGATGAATAATTCCCCTAGTTCTTATTTAGCACTGCTCAGTTGTCAATCGCTCTGTTTCCACTGAATGCCCGAACTCAGGGATTGAACTCACAGTTAATATATTATTATATTCACGAACCAATCTAGCCCACGACGTTCGAAAATTAGGGATAATAACAAATGCGATGAAAATAGTCAGCATGTAAAGAGTGTGCACCAGCCTGTCACGGCACCATAATCAGATCTCTCTGAAATCGTTGTAATATAACAAAATAATTCCTCGCTATCATCGTGACTTTATAAGTACAACTTTATCGCAGCACTTGTAATCTTTTGAAACTTAGAGATGTGTTGTTTTTTATTTAGCGGCATATAAAAAGTTTATGGGTCATTTAATGCCAAAATACAACTTTCTTGGAAGCATTAATAGAATGTATTGCTGGTAATTTTCGTTTTTTCAAAAATGTAGTGCTGGTAATATTTTTTTTACTATGAAAGTGTATTTTTATACTTTCATAGTGTTTTCACCCCAGTTTGTGGGGGGGTTAACTATTTGCCCATAGCTGGAACTCCAACGGGTGCTACCACTCCGGGTAAGGACGAAACTGAGAACAACAGCAATTTAGAGGTAGTTCCATGCTTCTCAAAACCTCCCAATCCTTGCTGCCGGATATAGTTTATCGTCAAATGTCTAAAATTTAAAACTTTACAATAAACTTCAATGAGTGCTACTACATCAAATGGCTGAAGAGTTTTGAAAAAATATTCAGAATATCTATTAATAATCGCATTAACAAAATGTACCCAGGCATAATTGGCATCATCCTTTAAGGTGGTGATATTTGATTTCCAATCAATGTATTTTACAGGCGTTCAGTTGGTGCAATATATCGCTGTTCAAAATGAGAAATCGGAGAGCTGAGTTCGAAACCCAGTCGAGTTCGTTGTATTCACTTACGCACAAATACCTCTGCAAAAAGGTATAAATATATCCCTACTTTCTACCCACTATCTATTGGTTAAATAGTAGAACTTTTTTTTTTTTAATCATATCACCCCAAGCAAGGCGACAACGCCACTGATGCGCAGGGGGCTACGTAAGAGTGAAAAGATTGGAAAAGAGAAAACCGGAAACCGCATCCTAAACAGGAAACAAAGGATGAGCCCCTTCACCTGTTCAATAGATGTGGGTGGAGTGTGAACCGGGCGATAGTTTAGTCTATCTACTCCAATTGAAAAAAATTAAAAAAGAAAAGAGTAAAAAGATGGGAAAAGAGAAAGCCGGAAACCACATCCTAAACAGGAAACAAATGATGAGCCTCTTCACCTGTTCAATAGACGAGGGTGGAGTGTGAACCGGGCGATAGTTTAGTCTATCTACTCCTAATTGAAAAAAAGAAAAAAAGAAAAGAGTGAAAAGATTGGAAAAGAGAAAACCTTGTATATGGTAAAGCTAGTATATCCCCCAAAAATTGTTAATATATTATCCATTCGCAAAGTTAAAAATATTTTTACAATCCAAAGTATGTTTAGGATTCGAATAACACAAAAGGTTGATAAACCGTAAAAAATTTATCAATCTTTATTTTATTAGTAATTTAGCGGTTTTCAACATTTTTATCTCTTTCTAAATAACACAACGCGTTTACAAATGTCCATTTTTTTAAATACACAACGAGTGTGAAAATAAAAAATATTTAATATCTCAGTTTGTCAAATACAACATAACGAAGTTGCTTGAATTTTTTTTTTGTTTGCAGTGGGGAAAATGGAGAGGTCATTTGAGTGAAAAGCGAAAGATTGTGATGAAGAACATATAAAAGATGTTGGAAATATTAGGGAGGAAAAAGAAAAAAGGGAAAAATCTAAGGAAAAACAACAAAAACATTTATAAAGAAAAACTTCGAAAGGAAAAAGAAGTGATAGAAAAACCTATCGGAAAAAGACGAGTAGGTTAAGTGTTAAAAAAAAAAGAAGGAAAACGAGGTAAAAAAAAAAATGGATTAGAGAAGTACAAAAATAAATAATAATAATAAAAAATTCTGATAGGGTAGAGTGTAGAGGAGAGAAACAGTAATAACGGTGAATTGAAAATATATTGTGGGTGAGAGAGACAAGAAAAGCGTGATTCTAATGCGGGTATAAAAGGCAGAAGGTGAACGTTAGAACATCAGCAGGGTGTGGAAGAAAATGCCGCCAGTAACATTATATTGGAAAATATTAGATAATCATGTCGACGTTTTCTGGTGGAAGTCGATATGATCTCATGGTGGGAAAAGCAGGAACATCAAAATCCTGTGCGAGTTTATGAATAGTCGTTAAATAGAAGCCGTTGTTCACGTTCTGTCATATGAAAAATAAAATGAAATGAGACTATGACCGTGATTTAAAAAAAAAAAATAGAAAAGAAACAACTGCCGATCGGGGTTGGCGCTGATGCGGATTAGGTGCTGGGTATCAATATTAAAACGAAGCACGCGATCGTCATTTAGGAATGTGAAAGATATTTTCTACTTGAAATTTACTGCGTTTTTCTATTTTTTTTTTTTTTTTTTTTGGCAGCCACTGGTTTTGTTCATCATCGGGACCGAATTGCTGAATGTTCGATATCTTATGATGATAAAGCATTAAAGAGTGTTTTACGTTTGCAGGCCCCCTTAGTTGTTACATACATTTCGATAATCTGCTGATCGATCTCGCACTAGCTACACGGGCTTTATTTTTTATAAATCGTTTTTTATCTTTGAAAGCTTTCTACTCCGGCACTGAGTCTTTACTTATCTCCCTCTCTATATATATCTCAGTCAAACTCGCATCTCTTTCTCTCATTGTCATTGTACAGCTTTCTTTCTCAGACGATTCTTCTTCTTCTTCTTCTTCTTCTTCTTCTTCTTCTTCTTCTATGTGCCCTGTCCCTTCAGGACGTAGGCGATCATGATTCTCCACGTCTCCCTCTCCCTTGTGGCTCTTAGTATGTTTGCTCCTGTTACTCCTGGCAACCCCCGTTCCGTCATCCACCTGATCAGGCCCTGCAAATATGTTATCCGCTGCTTTCCTCTGTCTCTTTTTCCTTATATCTGGCTTGTCAGTATCAGGTTCGCCAAGCTCTGTTTCCTCATTGCATACCCCAGGAACTTCAGTTGTCTCTTCCTGATGCTCAGTATTAATTTCCTTTTTGTTGCCATTCTTTCCAACACCTCATCGTCGCTTGCATGCTCAGTCTACGATATCCGCAGCATCCTTCTGGAGAGCCACATTTCCGCTGCTTCCAGTTTTGTCCTCATTTTCGATGATATTGTCCAGCATTCACTGCCGTATTGAAGAACTGACATCACATAGCAATCCAGCACTCTCTTCTTTGTTTTTAGTGAAATTTTCCTGTGTGTTAGTACTTTACTCAGGTTATGGAACGCGTCTTGCCAATTCACACTTTCCATCTCCTGTTAGAATACTTCCTAGGTATTTAATTTTTGTACTTGCTTGATTCTGGTATCCCCCACCTGTATTTGGCATTTTGGGTTGCACCTTTTGCTGATGACCATGCATTCAGTTTTCTTGAAGTTTATTTGTAGTCTTTTTTGTCACTCTCCACCGCTACCTTCTGTAGGAGGTCTTGTAGTTTCCTTTCCATGTCTGCAATCAGTACTGTATCATCTGTGTATCTTATGTTGTTCAATTTGTGGCCTCCAATAACAAATCCTGGCGTGTCATCTACGATTCACCTATACTTAATGTCCTTTTCCGAAATCAGTTCCTATCTATCTATCTATCTATCTATCTATCTATCTATCTATCTATCTATCTATCTATCTATCTATTTCAATTTAGCCATTTCTCTCTCCCTTAAACATTTTTAGATACACTTAAAATTTTTTCTTTAAAACAACATTTAAAAGTATTATTACAGTTAGGTTTACGTTTAAAAATATACAAAAACTCTATCCCTTTCTAAGTCACGTGATGTAAACATCTCGCGACAGACGCTCCTCACGACGAACGCTTCTAGTTTAAATTTTAAAATTATTTGTTTCTGATGAAAGGCCGAGGCCGGTCTGAAATATCAAATATATATTTGTAATGAATTATTTTGAACATTATTTTTAATCAAATATATATATATATATATATATATATATATAAAACAGAAATAAATAAATACTGTCAAAAAATATATTTTAAAACTTACAACTTTTTAGTAGTTTTTCCTATACATATTAAGACAGTATACGTAGATCATCATTATGCTATATATATATATATATATATATATATATTATAGCTGTACCCGGCCACACGTTAAAAAAAAGAAAATTTAAATTCCCAATACCTGTGGGTCAGTCATTAAGTGCCATACGTGATATACGCTTGGGCGATTATGTCTCGAAAGAGACAAGACTGACTGGGCAGAAGATTATCCCGCAGTAGGTTGCCATTGCTTTATGCAGTAGACTGGTTGCCAGCCAAGGCTATAGAACCCAATCTGTTCTGTTATTTAACTCATAACTGGAGGGAAGAGAAGGATTAATACCTTTCCCAAGGAGTATTTTCGCGTAAGTGAATGCAAGGAATTCAGCTGGAATTCGAACTCGGCTCCTCGATTACTCGCTCCGAGCCGATATCCACTGCATCACAACCCACATCCAGTGGGTACACAATATTTTTAGTTGTTCCATTGTCTGTGCAGATATAGAGATTGTCTGGTTTGCAGAGAGTCTTGTTTGACGCTGATCTGCTGTTTCTCGTTGACGTCTTTCAGCCACTCTCAGTCTGCTGCGTTCATTCTGTTGACTACGAAGCAGATCTGAAGCTGTAGTACGCAATTGCCGTGTTTGCAATCGTGCATCCTCAAGTCTGGCTGCACGTCGCTCTGCTGATTCCTCCGCAACTATCTGAACCATTCTTTGCCTTCGTTCGCTGATGCCTGTTATTTCTCACTTTGATTTGCAATTATTCGTAGCACTTCTTCCACTTTGCGAGTACGACGACCTAGGTTTGACCTTCTGTGAGCTATTTTTTTTTAATCATTTCACCCCGAGCAAGGCGGAAACACCACTGATGTGCAGGGGGTTACATAAATGTAAAAAGATTAATTAGAAAAGAGTGAGGAGTACAAACTAGTTAGAAAGGAACAACAGAAAACTGAGAAAGCAGGTGCGATGATAGATACATAGGTGGAGATAAAGAGAAGGTTATACGGGGGTGGGGAGAGAGCTAGAGTCCAGTGGTTAGTAGATGAGTATTGACTTTGCATTTAAATTTCTGGAGGTTGTAGTCGTCAGGAAAGCAAGAATACGGGAACGAGTTCCACAGGCGGGAAGTGCGAGAGAAGAAGCTGCAGGCGTAGAATTGTCGTCTGCATTTGGCTAACCTGACTGTGAATGGGTGGGACCCAGTTGCCAGTCTGGTTGCACGAGTAAACACCTGTTGAGGAGGCATCAGTGACTTAAGTTCGTCTGAGCAGAAGCCATGAAAGTATTTATAGAACAGACAAAGGGAGGCCACATTTCGACGATGGGGAAGTGGCTGCAGTCGAGCCGCCAGATCAGTACCTATCACATTACAGACTCTCCTTTGGAGCCTGTCAAGAACACTGAGGAGAACGGCAGGGGCACCTGACCATAAATGGCAGCAGTACTCCATGCACGGACGGATGGTTGACTTGTATATATGCAGGATGGATTCAGGTGGAAAAAACATCATGGATCGACATAGTGACCCAACCTTCTTAGCAGTAGATTTTGCTATGGATTCAATATAGTGGTTCCATTTGAGGTCTGAGGACAGGGTATGTCCGAGGAGGCGTAGTGTATTACTCTCCGGGAGAATCGCTTGGTCCATGCTTATGGGAGGCAGGAGAGGTTGCCTGTAATGGTTGACAGACAACAGCTTGGTCTTAGATGAATTGAATTTGACAAGCCATTTCTTGCCCCAGTTCACCAGAGAGTGTAGATCCCGTTCAAGGTCAGCAGCGAGATTATGTCTGCCCGCCACGACAGGTTTCTTACTGGTGCGTGAGTATATTGTAGTGTCATCTGCGTAGATGCCTACTTGGGACTTGATCTCATCTGGGAGGTCGTTGATGAAAATAAGGAAGAGCGTCGGGCCCAGGATAGAGCCCTGTGGGACACCAGCATTCATGCTGTAGGACGAAGAGGCACGCCCATTCAGAACGACCTTCATCGTTATGAATTGAAGCACATCATTTGCACTGAGATTAGGAATCTGAAAAAAATGGCCAAAAATCGCCATTTCCCCCTCTTCATTTTTGAAAGATGTGCGTTTTGGCGCAGTGGATAGCGGCTCGGAACAAGAAATCGTGGAACCGAGTTCGAATTCCAGTTGAATTCCTTGCATTCACTTACGCGCAAATGCCCTTGGGAAAGGGATTAATCCGTCTCTTCCTTCCAGTTAAGGGTTAAATAACAGGACAGATTGGGTTCTATAATCTACCACAGAAAGCAATGGCAACTTACTGCGGGATAATATTCTGCCCAGTCAGTCATGTCTCTTTCGAGACATGATCGCCCAAGCGTGTATCGCGCATGGAACTTAACTGACTGACTGACTTCATTTTTGATTATATAGGAAGGAAAAAAGTAAGTTTGTATTTTTTTCCGCTTGTTTTGAGAAGGAAGTATTTCTGAAAAAATCCAAAACAACAAAAAAGGGCTCTAATCGACTATGCAAAATATATATTTTTTTAAAATATTGTAATATTCTTTTATATTAGTTATATAAAAGACATTAGTATTCAATTAAAATGCTATAGTAAAATTTCAAAACTATTGGATAGTCTGTAGTTTAGGCCCGACAAAATAGAATAAAAAAAGACTTAGGTTAAAAAAACAGTTATTTACAAAACTAACAAAACAAATAGGATATCGATAATTTGTTGAAAGAAAATAAATAAAAAACTTTATTCTTTAAAAAAAAGGGAAGGGATTTCTGTTGTTCACGTTTTCCAAAATAGAAATAATAATAAAAAAAAAGCTTAGGTTTAAAAAAAAATAGAAGAAATTTATTTACTAAGCAACGAAATAAATAAGATATTGATATTTCGATGAAAGAAAATGAATAGAAAACTTTTTTTTTTTTAAGGGAAGAGATTTCTGTTGTTTATGCTCGCCAAAATAGAAAATATAATAAAAAAGGCTTCGTTTATCTTAAATGTGGAGTTTTCCTATGTTTTCTATGAAATAACGAAGTTGTCTTAAAGGCGTCCATATTGTAAATGAAAGTTTTTTGGTTCGGCTCTCATTGGCTCTAATCGACTTTGCAAAATATATATTGTTTTAATATTGTAATTTTTTTTAATATAAGGTATATAAAAACACGCTCGTATTCGATTAAAATGCTATAGTAAAATTTCCAAACAATTAGAGCAGCCGTTTTCTAGATTACTGGATAGTAACAAACGGACAAGTACATTTTTATTTATATAGATACATATATATATAATCTTTAGGATGAATCTGATTATAAAAATGTTGTATCAACCAAATATGAACCTTTAGAGATTCGTGACGCATTTCGTATAGTTGTCGTTTAAGTAAAATTTATTCACATTATTTTCTTCTCTTACTTTTAGTAGCAGCAATATTTTATGTAAAGAAAAAAATATGGAATCTTTATTATATTTACAGGGATGACTAGGTACAGATGAAGTCTCACATAGAACATTTTGGGAATGTTATTGTCATTGAGTACCCATGTAATTTGATCTTATGCATAACTTAAAGTTGGTATTTAGCCTTGTATCTAAAACTTATATTTAGTGATTTTATCTGCATCTAGTTTACCAATTTACAATTACAAATTTGAATTCAGATTTAACTACAAATTATTTTCCACGTGAAAAACCAACGTTTTCTAAAAAAATATTTTCATTTTTACAGAAATTCTTTAGAAAGAATTTCGTTTTTGCTTCAGATTCCAAAGAAATCATCCGCCTGAAATTTTACTAAAGATTTTTTTCTTTCTCTTCCAGTCAACGGTATTATTACGAAATGGAGAATTAGGACAAATAATTTTGCTATTTCAAAAGCCGGGACCAAAGTATATTTCAACAACTACGAAACAATGGATAATGTAAGTATTCAAAAAGACTTTCCTGCAAATTTCATATTGTTACGGATTCGAATTTATTGTCTCTTGTTCGAAAGGGAGGTAACTCTTCATTCTCTTAAAGAGGCGGATTTCAACGCCTATATAGAAGAAAATGGAAAACACTGAAAAATTGAAAAGAAAATGTTTCATCTTTTGTTAAATCAGAATTGTTAGCCGAAACAGTTTTGGTTCGCTTTTTCATCATTTTTTTATTTGGAATTTTTCTTTTTAAATTTCTCTTGTTGCTTATCTTTTGGTTAATGGAATTGGTAAAGAAGAATTAATTGTGTCAACATTCTTTGAATCGAGTCTTCTGTCAAATAGATTTGTGTTAATCTCAGTCCTTTCATCTTGACGCAAAATTTAATTCCATTTCTTGGTTAAAGTTTTCGATCCTGAGATTTTCTTTTCTGTTTAGTTTTGTTTTTGACACATCCATTCTACACGCGTTTGATTTTCTAAGATATCGATTTGCAAAACTTAATCTGGCACAAGGACAAATATACGCAGCACTCTGTGAGGATCTAAATCACTACAATAATAAAGATATGAGTAACTTACTAATCATTGCTCTATAACGGAGAAAGCAGTTTAATCAATTTCGTCTGGTACAAGTCCATCAAGAGAGAATGGCCCTTTGGGACCAAATTGACTATTCTAGTGAACGGAGAAAATTATCTTGCGGAAATGGAGCTTAACTTTGCACAAAAAGCTAAAGGCATTATTTAAGAAAATTGTATCAGAGAAGAAAACCCTGTCTGCTTTCAAAATATTGTTTTATACACGGGTTCAATCACTGACTCTTATTGCCGATTGTAAATACGGTATTTGCTAACATGTAAGATGTCCCTTTAAGAAAATAACTATGACAAAATTTTATATTGTCTCCAATACACTGCTATTATGACTAGAAGGACGCCTGCTGTAACTTGAAATAGCGCTTGTGTGAGAGATAGCGTTCGGTCAGTTAAGTGCCATACGTGATACTTGCTTGGACGATCACGCCTCTTCTGATTCATGACTGACTAGGAAGAAGATTTTCCCGCAGTAGGCTGCCATTTGTTTCGACGATAGACTGGTTGCTAACTAAGTCTGTAGGATCCAATCTGTCTTGCTATTCAACCCATAGCTGGGAGAAATAGAGAGATATTTGTTTTGGTGAAACACATCTATTCCTCAAATAATGGACTCTTCGCTCGTATATTAACAGGAAGTTAACTCGAGAAGTTCTTGGGAAAATCATAGGAGTTCTTAGAAGTTCTAAAGAGTTCTTTAGAGTTCTATTGGAGTTCAGTAGAACAACTAGACAGTTGATATTAGTCGGCAGTTAGCCTAATACTAAGGATTCAGCTTACAGCGGAAAATTCCCAATTCGTAAGAGTTTGGGTACGTTAAGTCGATTAGAATCGACATAGCATGATCATAACTTTCAGTGCGAAAACTACTCCACAACAATATTTATACGCTTCTCAATGGCATTTGCGCATTAGTTATTGTAACGAACCCAATTGGAATTCAAACTCAGCTCTCCGATCTTTCATTCTGAGAGGTTATCCCCACCTCACATCCAGTGTACAGAAGTTTTCAAAAATAAAATTGAAATCCATATCATGCATATTTCAAACTACAGGAAGAAGACGGCAAAGATAAGCTCAACGTAGTGAGTTAGTCTGGTTGGGTACTATTTCAGAGTAATGACGTCGATTGTCAATCGGTGCCTCATACATATAACCTTGTGCCAAATTAAATCAATCAAAGCTTATGTGTTTGAGTGTTACTACTGATTAGTGAATTTGATTTTCACTGGGTGCTCCTATACGTGTGACCTTGTGCCAAACTAAGCTAATCTTATTAATTGACACATCTGGGAATCTCACGGAAGGGTAATGATTAACGAACCAGTCAAATTGACTGTTGCTACTGAGTAGCGAATTTCATCCTCACTGAGGGCCCATAATTGTGGTCTTGTATCAAGATAAATTTAGTAAATCATAATGACGACGCTGATTAAAATTAATTCTGTTTTGTTCATCTTAAAAGAAAATGCAAATATTTCTTTATTTTGGACTCTTAATTTCTCATGTTATTAAACCTTGATTGTCCGGGCAGACAGATTCAGTAAAAAAATGTCCATTTTGAAAAGTTTGTTTCAAATTTAACCCTATCTTTGCTTTCTAACGGCGAACGAGACACCGCTAGTCGAAAGTGGATCGTTGAAATGATGTCCTTCAGAACAACCTCTTTACCCACGACGCTAGTTACTAAACAAATTCAAAACTCTATTGAGAGTGCATTAATGAAAAAATAAAGAGATTAGATGAAACCAATAGATATGTTCAATCTGTAACTAATGAACTTATTTCGATTAGTCTTTTCTTCCTTTTGTGTATATTTAAAGTGCACAGCGCCAAACATAATCAATACGTCGAAAATGTATTGCCTTTTAATAGTATCTTGTCTGGGAGGCACGTTTTATCAGAAATAGAGGTATTTAGAATTTCAATAAAGTAACAGAGACTAAGTATTATTAGATTGCTTCAACGAGAAATTCGTTTTTTTTTTGTTTTTTTTTTCATAGTCTTTATGTGGGGTTCTGGACTAACCTTTCCGACCCTTGAATTAGTCAAGTAAACAATTTTGGTGGCGAATGGACATAGTTTCACGTTTTGAAGTGACTATACATCATTTTGGACATTTGAAAACGTTTTATGATGTTTTTTTTTTTTAATTCTTGACACTTGTGTAAAGTTCTGTGGAATTCTCATCGGCCATTTTTATTTGCTGGAATAAATAATACAATTTGTAGTTGGAGAGGGCCATCAACTAAATCTACGGTGATTTTACAGTAAGCCTGCATTAGAAATGTCTATTCCATTGTACACAATAATAAATTTCGATTAGACTCTTAGAAACTGGTCTTCCAAAGAAGAAAATAGTCTACGATTGTTTAAAGGATGTGCAGGTGGTGTAATTGATAGTGTCTCAGAATGAGAAATAAGAGAGCTGAGTTCGAAGTCTACTCGATTTTGTTACGTGCATTTATATGCAAATATTTATGGAAAACATATTAATCCATTCCCCGTCTCTCAGCTATGCCTTAAATAGCAGGGTAGACTGGGTTCTTTTGCCGTGGTTGGCAATCGGTCTAGAATAAGTAAAACACAGAATTCCAAAAAGACTAAATTATGGGTTAGATGAAGGAAAAACCTGAAGTAATTGAAATGTGGTTCTACAGAAGGATGCTGCGGATGTCATGGATTGAGCATGTGAGCAATGATGAGGTTTTGGAAAGGATGGAAACGAAAAAGAAATTAATACTGAGCATCAGTAAGAGAAAGCTAAAGTTCCTGGGACATGCAAAGAGGAAAGAGGGCTTGGAGAACCTGATACTAACAGGCCAGATAGAGGGAAAAAGAGACAAGGGAAAGCAGCAGATAACATATTTGAATGGCCTGATCAGGTGGATGACAGAACGGGGTTTGCGTGGTGTAACAGGAGAAGGCATGCTAGGAGCCACCAGGAATAGGGAGATGCGGAAAGCCAGGAAAGAACAGGGCACATAGAAGAAGAAGAAGAAGAAGAAGAAGAAGAAGAAGAAGAAGAAGAAGAAGAAGAAGAAGAAGAAGAATTGGGCAAGACAAAGAACCCGAAAATCAGAGGTACGGGAAAGATTGAGTGATAGATTTGCTTGTTTAACGGTATATATATTAATTGGAGTAGATAGACTAAACTATCGCCCGGTTCAGACTCCGCCCACGTCTATTGAACAGGTGTAGAGGCTCATCCCTTGTTCCCTGTTTAGGATGTGGCTTCCGGCTTCCTCTTTTCCCATAGTTCACTCTTTGCTTTCATTTTTTCCCTCAATTGGAGTAGATAGACTAAACTATCGCCCGGTTCACACTCCACCCACGTCTATTGAACAGGTGTAGAGGTTCATCCCTTGTTCCCTGTTCAGGATGTGGTTTCCGGCTTTCTCTTTTCCCATCTTTTCACTCTTTTCTTTCATTTTTTTTTCATCAATTGGAGTAGATAGACTAAACTATCGCCCGGTTCACACTCCACCCACGTCTATTGAACAGGTGTAGAGGCTCATCCCTTGTTTCCTGTTTAGGATATGGTTCCCGGCTTTCTCTTTTCCAATCTTTTCATTCTTACGTAGCCCCCTGCGCTTCAGTGGCATTACCGCCTTGCTTGGGGTGATATGATTAAAAAAAAAATCAACACTTTATGGGTCGTTGAAAGCCAAAATTTTGCTCTCTTGTGAGATTAAGAAGAAATAAAAATATGCTGTTCTGTTTTCACAATTGAATACATGGTAAATGAGACGCGATTTTTTTTTTGTTATTGTTTGCATATGCACATTTGTTGGCGGATAGGTTGATTTTTTTAGCAGTATATCAATTTCTATGTATTATTTAATGCCGAAATTTAAATATTCTGAACCTAATTTTATACTTTCAATGCTAAAAATATGTTTTTTTTTTAAATATATAATTCGTAGATCATAAAATGTGCTGCTGTTATTTTCAATACAAAAATGTATGGTTGGTAATTTTTTATAAAAAAATCATTGCTGGTCATTTTACTCTAAAAATGCATTACTGGTCATTTTTCCTAAAAAAATATTTATTACGCCGCTCAAACACGAATGATTTCACGTGTTCGAGTGGTCTAAAACACGTCAGATCAATAGACGGCTTCCCCTGTTGTTAGAGGTTGCAGGTTCAAATCCTGCAGAATGACACACATTTTCATTAGGAAAATTTTCAGAAATATTCAGTCCATTATATATATATATATATATATATATATATATATATATATATATATGTATATATTGTTTAATTAACAAAACAACATCTACTCAAATACGAGTAACTATTTAAAAAATGTTCAAACAAATATGACGGTAGTTAATTCATTTTGTAAATCTCTGGACCTTCCATAAGATATATATATATATATATATATATAAATATAAAACAAAAATTTCGATATTTAAATCCGTTAGATAGCCATTTCTACGAGGAAATATTTTATAATTGGCTCTGTAAATAGAATGTAATATTTGAGTCGAGCCCTCCACTTTGATCAATTTTAATATTAATTAAATTAATATTAATATGATCGGGTATTTGGGATTTACCTATCTGATCATCCTTTTCATCCTTTTGGATTTTATATTTTATACACACACACACACACACACACACACATATATATATATATATATATATATATATTCTCCAACATCGATTTCGATGGATGAGAGCAGAACAGTTCAATATAGTACTGGCCATATATAATACCCACAGAGATGAATTTACTTCAGTGATGAAGGTTTGTGTAGAACGAGAACCACACTTCTTGGAAGAAGAACCGTTGACAGAGAAAAGTTGAAGTGTGTGTCACGAAATCACGAAAGAGCTGGTGTTAGCTTTGAATTTAGAGAGATTCTTCGAGACTAGATAAGAACAAAAGCATGAGAATCCAATCTTTCCGGCTATTTAATCTATCAGTTAAGTGCCATACGTGAAACACGCTTGGGTGATCATGTCTCGAAAGAGACATGACTGACTGGGCAGAAGATTATCCCACAGTAGGTTGCCATTGCTTTCTGCGGTAGACTGGTTGCCGACTAAGGCTATAGAACCCAATCTGTCCTATTATTTAACCCATAACTGGAGGGAAGAGACGGATTAATACCTTTCCCAAGGGTATTTGTGCGTAAGTAATGAATTCAACTGGAATTCGAACTTGGCTCCCCGATTTCTCGTTCCGAGCCGATATCAACTGCGCCACAACGCACAGGTGAAACAAAATAGATTCATGCCTTTTCAAAGGGGATTAATGTGAAGTGCACGAAAGGGAATTTCGCTCTTTTCGCCGGTATTACGCCGAGTATATATATATATATATATATATATATATATATTTCACCTCAAGCAAGGCATTCTACTGCCACTATAGCACAGGGGGTGACATAAGGGAAGATGCTAAGAGAGTGATTAGATATAGCAAATGTCAGAAGGAGGGTGATAGACGAGTAAGGAGATATGTAGGGACAGCGTAGGAAATTGCGGTTGCATTTTATGGGTTTCACTGTAAAAGGGTGGGACCTAGTTGCTAATCTAGTATCTCGTGAAAATTCGAACCTAGGAGGCACCAGAAGCCGTGAAAGTATTTATAGAAGAGGCACAGTGAAGCCACGTCACGCCGGTGAGAGAGTGACTGCAGCCGGTCAGCCAAGTCGGTATCGATCACATTACAGATTCTCCGTTGTATTTTGTCAAGAACCCCGAGGAGAATTTCTCTCTCTCTCTCTCTCTCTATATATATATATATATATATATATATATATACGTGTGTGTGTGGTTGTGTGTGTGTGTGTGTATGTGTGGCTGGCTGTGTGTCTTTAACTGGTAAACTGTATTCAATTTCTATGTGACTGAGGTTCCTGGGAGAAACATGAATCCATCTCTTCCTCCCCGACCAACTATGGGTATAATAGTAAGACAGAATGGATTGACAAATCTGTGTACAACTTATATATATATATTTACACATACGAGCACACAAAAGGCCTTACACACACAGTTATATATTATATATATGTGTATATACACAGAAAGAGAGAGAGAGTGGTAGCACACACACACACACACACACACACACACACACACACACACACACACACACACACATATATATATATATATATATTACTATCCAGTATTGAATTGAGTTTACTCGGTGGCTAGCGTATAAATAACAAGCTAAAATTTTCTCCTTTCTCATGCCAGGCAACGATTGTTTAGGGTCTCTGACTGACATCAAATCGGTCGAGTTTCGATCTCGGCTGGAAGTTTGCCACAGCGAAACAAGCTTGTATGTTGATGACTAATATATATATATATATATATATATATATATATATATATAGATAATGTGTATGTTAATTTCTTATATATATATATATATATATATATATATATATATCCGAGTGTGTATAGAATGAGGAGAGAAAAAAAACATACATTCCAACAGATAATACCATTAATCAACAATTTCACACTTATACACCAAATTCCTCAAAAGTCTAACGATCAAAACGAGACATTCACTTAATTACCAATAACCCCAACCAACCCCCACGACAACAACGAACCAAATATAAACAGAGAATGATTCCAAACCTTTATTTCCCCTGAGGAAGTGTTTAAATCCAAACACTCAAACAAACATATGATTGTAGGGAAGAGGACATATATAGAAGAAATTATGTACATGTTCTAAAACATAATTTATAATATATATATATATATATATATATATATATATATATATATATATATAATGTGTGTGTTAATTTCTTTGAAAATTTTACGTTTAATTAATGTTGTCGCGTCTGTCTAATCAAGGCCCGTCTAAAAAGTCGTCAATGATCACGCACTCAGAGAGACGTCATTCATTACACGTCATGCGACATTTATGAAACAAATCCTGAAATAACTACACTCGAAATTTCCGCATCTACGCAAAAGCTTCTGAGACCCTCGCAGTACTAAACAACCACCACCGCCTTTGCCTGTGACTGAAAATCGATCAAGCAATGTCATTGAACGGAATGGAGTCGTAGCCGTCATAAAGCACTTGATGCGCGTTAAAGCTACAATGATTTACCATGATCACCTCGATGTGACGCCTTGGTTGCTTAAAATGCTTAGTAAATGCATGCAACAGTTATCAAATATCACTGAAAACCATTTTTAGCCGGGCAATGACTTGTCGTTTTGCTGTCTTTTAAAAAAAATATTCATATGATGATTTTTCGTCATGTCAATTGATTTTGATCTGTATCGATTAAGTAGATCGATACATTGCAAGAAAAGAAAAGAAGAATATATTTTATTCTTAAGGTTTGATATTCGAATATAATCGCTAAGCGTTCTCGATTATTGATTATTGATTTCAAAGATAGAAACGGAAAAATGAAAAAGAAGAAAAATGATTGGTGTTGACATTAGCGATAATAACGTAATCAGATAAGACAATGTCGTTAAAGATGCCAGCCATTATTTCTGTTGTTTTCGTTCTTTTTTTTCTCTTTTTTGGAAATAATGATTTCTTATCTCGAAGTAAGATGGGAATTATTTATCTAGTGGATTTATACAGAATTCCATATACGCTATCGCAATCATCATTAATCAGAACGTGTCTACTACCACTGCGACCACGAACGTGTCTACAACCACTACGACCATACCGTCGATTATCATTATTCCACGAAGATGACCAGCACAACCATGGCGACTAGACCGTCGGCTATCATCACTACCACATCCACGACAATGACTAACAAAACCATGGCGACCAGACTGTCGGTTATCATTACCTCTACATCATCGACGATGACCAGCACAACCATGGCGACCAGACCGTCGGCTATCATCGCTACCACATCCACGACAATGACTAGCACAACCATTGAGACCACACTGTCGACTACCATTACCACTACACTTACGACGATGGCCAGCACAGCCACAACGACCATGATTGTGATTACTGTCACCCCTACTATCATGAAAACTACTACATGATTATGCTATTTAACCCACAGCTAGAGGTAGAAGCGACGGATTAATACTTCCCAATATTTGCGCGTAAGTATATGCTTATGTTCGACAGGAAATCGAACTCAGCACTTCAATTTCTAGTTCCGAGCCTATATCCGCTTTTGTGCGATCATGTCTCGAAAGAGACATGACTGAATGGCCAGAAGATTAGCCCGCAGCAGGTTGCCATTGATTTCTACGGTAGACTGGTTGCCAGCCAAGGCTATAGAACCCAATACAAGCTCATCTTTTATATATATATATATATATATATATATATATAAACACTTATTTTTTTACAGTTAAGTTTTACATTTCAAAAATACTTGAAAAGATGATGTGAAATTTCTAGATTAATGACTAGTTAGATATATCGATATTTGTTCTTCTTTCTGGTCAGCCATTATGGGTTTTCGATTACTTTACGAACTTCCCCACCATAATCTAAATTCTTCCTCTTTCTTTTTAGAATCCTTTGTCTTTTTTTTTTCTTATCCTGTTGCAAAGTCTTCTTTCTATCAGTTTTTGTTATTGTCCTTTTCAACAAAATTTATTTTTCTTCTTTCATTTGCTTTGAATGAAATGGAGTCGGACACATCACATTGAAACATCGGTTCCCTACGGTCAGTTTAAGTGCCATACTTGATACACGCTTTGAGCGATCATGTCTCGAATGAGACATGACTGACTGGGCAGAAGATTATACCGCAGTAGGTTGCCATTGCTTTCTAAGGTAGACTGGTTTCCAGCCAAGACTATAGAACCCAATCTGTCCTGTTATTTGACTCATAGCTTGAGGGGGAAGAAATGTATTATATTATTACGTAGTAATTAGTGGGGGATCAGTTTATTAATTCATAACAATATAAAACTGATTCCCCACTTTGTACCCAGTAGAAGTCTTAATCATGTTTCCAACTATTATATTCAGTCAGTCAGTTAAGTGACATACGTGATACACGCTTGGGCGATCGTGTCTCGAAAGCCATTACTGACTGGGCAGAAGGTTGCCATTACTTTCTGCGGTAGACTGGTTGCTAGCAAAGGTTATAGAACCCAATCCGTCCTATTATTTAACCCATAACTAGAGGGAAGAGACGGATTATTACCTTTCCCAAGGGTAAATAGATGGGTCACCGTTTGGGTACGCCAGGTGCTGTAAGCTTGGATGTGCGGGTGGTGTAAACCATAATGGCTCGGGATACTTAATTGGCAACCCAAGTTTTATGCCAGTTGGTTTTGTTATACTCACTTGTGTGGAAATATCTTTGAAAAAGGCATGAACCCACCTCTTCTAACATTGATTACTTAGTAAGTCTTGAATCACTAAATCATTATTATCACCAAAATATATATTTTATAATCTAAAAAAAATTTGACTTCAAATAACCTGAAAAGGGTTGATAAGACGTAAAAAACGAATGAATCTTCTTTTATTAATTAACAACCGTCTTTTTCTTTTATTGTTACAAAGTCTTTTTGTTATATTTTTAATATTTTCCTTTTCAACAACATCTATTTCTTCTTCTTTTTCTCCTTCTTCTTCTTCTTCTTCTTCTTTTTCTTATTTTTATTCTTTATCGTTTTCTTCTTCTTCGTCTTCTTTTTCCTCTTCGTCTTCTTTGTCTTCTTCGTTTTCTTCTTCTTCCTTTTCTTTTTCTTCATCTTCGTCTTCTTCGTCTTTCTTCGTCTTCTTCTTCGTCTTCTTCTTCTTCTTCTTCGTCTTCTTCTTCGTCTTCTTCTTCCTCTTCTTCTTCTTCGTCTTCTTCTTTTTCTTCGTCTTTTTCTTCTTAGTCTTCTTCTTCATCTTCTTATTTTACTTTTTCGTCTCCTTCTTTTTCTTCGCCTTTTTCGTCTTCTTCCTTCTGTTTTTCTTCTTCTTTTTTTCTTTTCTTTGCGATGATAACGACGAATTTCTCCCTAATCCTCTCCCACCTCCTGTTTCATTTCTTCCCTCTTCTACCACCGCGTGAACAGATTTCTCGCCGTTGTATCTTATAAACGAATAGCAGCTTTTGAATATTTCACAAAGGTATCCTGGCAGGGAGGCACCAGCATCTTTTCTCTCAGACCTTTTTTTATGAGTCTCTGGGCTCCTGTTAGTTCTTTAGCCTACTGCCCAATCTTTTGTACTGAGACAATTGCATTGTCAGTTTCATGGACACATTACTACCCGCGGGGCTTGTAATACTAACAATAAACTTACAGATTTCTTATGCATTGCTTTTCTTACTCGATTGGACGTGCATATCTTTATCTCATATTATCTTATATAATAATAATAATAATAATAATAATAATAATAATAATAATTTAGTATTATTATGCATTATAGTAGTCATAATATTTAACGCACGGATTTCCTTGTGGTTGTCTTATAAAGTTATACCGGGTTCCATCAAGATCAGACCACATATCTCAGATTCCATTGTGTATGATACAAAATGACATTTTGTTTTTCACCTACCTTATGTCGAATAAGGCGCTTAGTGTTCGCAAAACTAACAGCATGACAGTCACACCGTATTCACCTACTCCCAACAAATCACATTTGATGTGCGGATACTATAACTGGTACTGATTCTGTTACATCTACCTTAGCACAAATATTTTTGATAAAATGATGCATGAATATCTCCACTATCGATGGGTTAAATAGCAGGACCGACTGGTCTCTGTTGCTCTGACATGGTGAAAAGTTTAGAAGAAGAAAGGCTGTAACAGAAGAGGGGTTCCGTTCCATTAAGGTATATTGCCGTAGACTTGCCAATGCTGCTTTAGCTACGACCTTAATTTAGGCATTTATGATATGATTTGATCTAAATCCCTACTGTGATAAGTGCTGATATATTGTTGGTTTCGTTAAAACCACTGCACTATATAAAGGAAAGCACAACACATCATGTTAGTTGTAAACTATAGTTCCTTTCAATGAGCTTAAGCAGTTCATCTCATCAGACCCCTTTACAATATTCCTCCATCTAGCATAAAATTTCTGCCGGAAAAGGGTCTGATGAGATGAGCTGTTTAAGCTCATTGAAATGAACTATAGTTTATAACTAATATGATGTGTTGTGTTTTCCTTTAAAAACTTCATATCGCTCTGGTTAGTACCCATCGAGCTTTCTTTATGGATTTACCTATTAATAATTTATATTAAGGAAATCTTGTTGGATTATCCTCACCGTTTACGGACTGACAACTATATATATATATATATATATATATATATATATATATATATATATATATATATATATATCAGCATAAGTGGCATTTCATTATCTGTGACGAAAGTTATTTAAAGTATGATAACTGTGCCACACCAGACAAGCACATTGAGGAGAAAAAGGCAAAAAATATTGAATTAAATAATTGAATGAAAACGGCACCTGCATCTGATGCCTAAATGCTGGTATGCAAAATCAACCAACCTTTCTCATACTATATATAAATATAGTTGTAATAATTGTTGTTGAATTTGAAATGATTTTCCAAGACGAACAATAGATTCGGAAATTGATAGAGCCTCTCACAAGATTGTTAGAGCTATCACAAAAATTCTTACCCCACTACCAGGTCTTATGAATTCAGCACATCAAAAAAGTCTCTGAAGTCTTACAAAATAAAATAAAAAATATAGATATTAAAAAAAATCCAAAATCATGGATAGTTTAGATATTAATTCTTTATATACTGACAAGTGTTGTGATATGCTTTCCTCCTTAGTGAATTAACTGCATGAATTTAAGTGTACTACTAAATTGGCAATTAGGTCTCTCTGTTTTACATTTGAACTAGAGAGATGTTACTATACGTTCTATTTTAATTCTTTCCTTTTTCGCACTTTTCATCTGTTGAACTCACTTCATATTTATTGCCACTTCAAATATTTAAAACTTCAATCACCATATTTTGTGTTCCTATAACTTCTTGTTTTTTTGTCTTTTTTCTCGCTAAACTTTTTTCATTCTCTCTCATTCCCAGTAATACGTCGCGTTCCAGTGTTGTTATCGTCCTGGAGTGAAATGATTTAAAAATACGTGACACCATTTTCAATATATATATTTTGTTGTTGTTATCACATTTTGACCACTTTGCCCTCCAGCATTCAGGTAACCTTCAGGAAATATCAAACTGAATCCTTTCTTTAATCTACAGGGTAGACAGTTTTCAAGTAAAGCAGAACATGGGGAACATGGTCAAGAACTGTGTGTAATCCATTCCTTGCGGCCTGTAGCAAAGAATATAAAATTGAAACAAGCTCTCCCCTAAAAATAAGGCTGGAGGAACATTAAAATACCATAGTAAGAGGTGCAGCAATTAAATCAAGAGCCGTTGTGTTTTGGTACTATCTTGTCCTCGTTTGACAGTGAAATATATATATATATATATATATATATATATATATATATATATATATTTTACTGTTAGCAATGTTTATATGTAGAAGCTTAAAAACAACATATTTTTTTACCAAATCCAGACAAATAAGATGGGGGGGAGTTTGAGGTTTATATCAGGTAACCTATAGAAAATCAGGTCAGGGTGTATAGGAGAAATTTGATTGTAAGACTAAAGGGAGACAGACTTAAAATGACATAAGACACAGACATTTTCTATGCCAAATCTGAAAATTTATCGCTTGTCATTGTGAAACTGTTACTGAATTTTCTTATTTTATTATTCAACTTAAAGTAATGGACAAGAGACAAAGACGTGACAGTTTTTTTAATACAGTGCACGTCAAACATATGATGTCGACTAAAAGGGTGATCTATCCGTTAAGCTGCAACAAACTTCTTCTTCTTCTATGAGCCCTGTCCCTTCAGGACGTAGGCGATCATGGTTCTCCACGTCTCCCTATCCCTTGTGGCTCTTAGTATGCTTGAGACTGTTGCTCCTGGAAACCCCCGTTCCGTCATCCACCTGATCAGACCCTGCAAATATGTTATCCGCTGCCTTCCTCTGTCTCTCCTTCCTTGTATCTGACCAGTCAGTATCAGGTTCTCCAGGCTCTCTTTCCTCATTGCATGTCCCAGGAACTTCAGTTGTCTCTTCCTGATGCTCAGCATCAATTTCCTTTTTGTTGCCATTCTTTCCAACACCTCATCGTTGCTTGCATGCTCAGTCCACGATATCCGTAGCATCCTTCTGTAGAACCACATTTCGGCCGCCTCCAGTTTTGTCCTCATTTTCGATGATATTGTCCAGCATTCACTGCCGTATTGAAGAACTGACATCACGTAGCAGTCTAGCACTCTTTTCTTCGTTTCTATTGAGATTTTCCTGTGTTAGTATTTTGCTCATCTTCTGGAACGCGTCCTTTGCCATGCCAATTCGCCTTCGGATCTCCGTGTCGCACTTTCCATCTTCTGTTAGAACACTTCCTAGGTACTTAAATTTTTGTACTTGCTTGATTCTGTTATCCCCCACCTGTATTTGGCATTTTGGGTTGTATCTTTTGCTGATGACCATGCACTCAGTTTTCTTAAAGTTTATTTGTAGTCCCTTCTTGTCACTCTCCACTGCTACTTTCTGTATGATGTCTTGTAGTTTCCTTTCCATGTCCGCAATCAGCACTGTATCGTCCGCATATGTTATGTTATTCAGGTTGTGGCCTCCAATAACAAATCCTGGCGTGTCATCTAGGGTCCTCAAAATATTCTCGCTGTATAGGTTGAACAAATCCGGTGAAAAGACACATCCTTGTCTTACGCCTTTTTCTATCTTTGTGTATCTACTGAGGTCATTACCTGTCCGTATGCAGGCCGTTTCTTGACAGTAGAGATTCTTGCAACAAACTTAATTATCAAATTTTAGGAAAATCAATAAGTATATGTTAGGGAATAGATTATAGATATCTACTTATGTTATCTTAGGACAAATTAACAATATTTTAGATATTTTTATATTTTAGACGATGATGATCGCTACCTTAATTGTGTTAATTTTTAGGGGAATTTGATATTTTGTAATTTTTTTTTTGTCAACATAGAAAACATCGTTCATGTAAAGATTTAGAAGTTCAGTTTTTTTTTAATATTTTCCAATTTCTGGTATCGGTTTTATTGGCATCTTTTAATTGCCAAATATACGTAGAAAGTGATGTGCTATTGCGGTAAGTTTTATTATTAAAGGATAAGTAATGGCGAGTCTTAAAAGTATACTTCATACATCCTATATAATATTTTATTACTGTGGGATTTTCTATGGTGGAAATAGAGCATAGGTAAACTATAGAGTCAGCTAGACATGTATTTGCTAGTGGACACTCAAGAGATTTTCAGAAATTGAAATTATTGTTATTTTGATCGTTAGTTTTTAGGATGATGTTGATAGTTTAGTTTATTAGATTTGTTTAAAATTCTATAATTATGTTTTTTTATGATCTTCTCAAGGTTATCCATACAGCTATAGCTTAATTTCAGTGTATTTTTGTTAAAAATTTTGCTAAGATGGCTACTATTAGAGAAGTGTTTTTCAATTAATTTTAGGAAGTTATGCCCTAACTTAGTAGTTAAATGAAGTGTGTGCTAAATGATATTTCTCTTTCTATTTTATTTTTATTGTTATTATGTTTATTGTATTTCAGATCAAGACATTCATAGCCGCCGTTTGTAAGTGCTACGTCATAGAATTTGCTATGTTTATAAAAGATGTTTTCATTAGAATTATTAATTCTGTTTTCAATAAAGAAGGGTATATGCTTGATAATTATTTAGCATTCGTTGCCATAGCATTAGTTGAACATAGCATTCGTTGCATTTCGTTGCATTCATAGCATTCGTTGAACAAGCACCACATAACGATCCAGTACTCTCTTCTGTGTTTCTATTCCACTCAACTTCTAGAATATATCCTTGGTCACGCTAACTCGCCTTCAGATCGTAGTGTTGCACTTTCCGTCTTTTATTAGAACATTTCCCAGCTATCTAAATTTCTGTACTTGGCTGAGTTTAATATCTCCCGCCTGTAGTTGGCATTTTCGGCTTCTCTTTTTATTGATCTAGCAGTGACTTGCCTCGGCGACCAAAACGGGCCAGAGTCGGATGTATGTTTTGTAAGGGAGTGTGTTGATGGTGAATTGGCGAGCGTTGGTTAGATGGAGAATTGGACAGCACTTCGTGGTAAACAGAATTGGTGTAGCTTGTAGCCATTTATATTTACTGTGCTGAGCGCTCATTGGCTGAGTGGTAGCCAGGTCGAGTGGATAAAACGTGGTATGCTCATTTTGAGGGGGGTTGTTATTCGAGCAGCCGTTTGCGTAAGAATAGCGTTTCGAAGATTAAGAGAAGACCTGTAGATTTGGTTTGCCTGTTTGGAATACTTTCCTGTGGTTGCTTTTTGCCAACACATAATTTTTTCTTTTTGTAACAACCATCCATTCAGTTTTGTTGTAGTTCATTTGTAGTTTTTATCCGCTTTATTCAGCTAGATTCTAGGATGTGGTGCAGTGGATATCGGCTCGGAGCGAGAAATCGGGGAGCCGAGTTCGAATTCCAGCTGAATCCATTGCATTCACTTACGCGCAAATACCCTTGAGAAAGGTATTAATCCGTCTCGTCCTTCCAGTTATGGGTTAAATAACAGAAAAGATTGGGTTCTATAGTCTTGGCTGGAAACCAATCTACCGCAGAAAGCAATGGCAACCGACTGCGGGATAATCTTCTGCCCAGTCAGTCATGTCTCCTTCGGGATATGATCGCCCAAGCGTGTTTCACGTATGGCACTTAACTAACTGACTGACTGTAGGACGTCTTGTGGTCTTCTTTCTATGTCTGCTATCAGCACTATATCATCTGCGTATATTATATTGTTCAGATTGTGCCCACTAATGAAGAATCCTGGCTTCCAGAATGGTCTCACTGTACAAAGTGAATATATCCGGTGAAAAAACACATCCTTGTCTTAGGCCCCATCTATCTTTGTATATCTGCTTAACTCGTTTTCTGTCAGTGTTGTGGATTATTTTTCGCACTGAAGGTTATAATCGTGCTATGTCGATTGCTAATCGAATTAACGCACCCAAAATGTTAGGAACTTTGTAAACTGACTCCTTAGTATTCGGCTACCTTAGTCCAACTATGTCTAAACTGGAACTAACTAATAGTTCTACTGAAATCCAATAGAACTCCTTAGAACCTTCCAAGAACCTCTCGAGTTAACTTCCTGTTAACTCTTATTAATATAGGAGAGAGAGTCCATTATCTGAGGAATAGGTGTGTTTCACAGTGACAGTCAGTATGCAGGGATTAATCTGATGTTTTCCCAAAGATGTCTAGGTCGCTGAACATTTCTATCAAGTCCTTGTGGCGTATTTCTAAAATCACATGTTCCTTGAAGAACTGTGTTCTTAAACCACTCAATTTCGAAAATAATTGTATCGTCCATACAACTATGAAACTGACTAGAAGACTCACGCTGCATCTCTCAGAACAGAACTCAATTCGATCTTATTTAAACACACACGGAAACCTAACAAAACCAATCCGTAACATACTTGTAGATAACGTAAATATCATCGCATCATCCGTATGCACAAAAGGCTAAAAATAATGGAAGCATTATAAATAAAAAAGGGAAAAAAACAACACGAACATGCTAACAACGTGCTTACCGTGTTCGGAATATAAAACATACGCAAAACTGTACAAACATACAATAACATTATATACATTCTGTTACTCTTACAATAAAATCCATCCTAAATAATGGCTAAAAGTATAGCCGAAAGAGATCGGATAAACAAAACATTCGAACAATTGTTATATAATTTATGCCTTCAAAAGAAAAAAATCATTAGATCATAGGAAAAATTACATACTAAACTTAACCATAATAACTTTGTCATTTGTAATAAAATTTATAATATATATATATATATATATATATATATATATATATATAGCTGGGGGAGATAAAAGATTGATTCATAACGGGAAGTGAACGCAAGCGACACGACCGCAATTCAAACTCGTTCGTCTGCTGACATTTTTTAGTCTGTTAACCGTTAAGTCACCATGATATTCATATTTGGTGATGCAAATCTTATTTTTATAATTTGATAGTGGTTCCTGAAAGATCAGAACAATTTCTAAGAAACTCATTAAATTTACAAATTATGACAAGCTTTGAGTCGACAGGCGGATATCCAATTCTGACAGAGTTTGTTTTATTTTCTTCGCACTAATGCTATTGGGAAAGGAAAGAATCAAATTTATTCTTTCACCTATTATGGATGAAAATATTAGTCTAGGCTGATCTTCGGTAGAGAATTCAATCAATAAGAAGGTCTGCTTTAAATTCAGAACGCTAAAAAACAATGGAGAATGAAACAGGGGATCATTCCACTAGTGTTACGAAGAATAATCTTAGAGATTCCTAATTTACCGAAAAAAAGGCACTTGTTTAAAGACACGATCGCCTAAACTATGAAGGAACTTTTTTTTTATCATCTTTCGAAACTTGAACATAAAAAGCCAAGAAATGCCGTCACCTAAATCAAATCCTACCATTTTCATCTTGACCTCTTAATTCTATTAATCACGAAGAAGCAAACATTTTTGCGGGTTTACCACTGCTACTTGTATTTGGTGTTTGAATCGATATGTGAATATCAGGCTTTAAGATCTGATTTCCAAAAGAGAGTCAACAATTTGAATCATTGGGGATTCTTCGAACTTCCTTCATTCAAAACAAAAATGTATAAGTGACTGTCTTTATACACTAATATATATATATATATTATATATATATATAGTGTGTGTGTGTGTGTGTGTGTGTGTGTGTGTTTTGCATCCCTGTATTCTTCTGTCTCTATGCGTTACCTTAGTGTACGTTTTTGTGTGTTTGGTGTGGGTGGGGCAAAGCAGGATTTAACTATTTCGAATGTATTTTTCCTCATAATTTTCTTTTTTTTTTTCAAAATTAAATTTATAAAATTGTAGATGCCGTAGTTGATGGCTGATAAAAAACACACCTTCCCACTATTGCATAGGGGATAATTCTTCTTCTTTTATGTGCCATGTCCTTTCAGGACGTAGGTGATCATGGCCTCCCACGTTTCTCTGTCCCTGGTGGCTCTTAGCACGCTTTCTCCTGTTGCATCATGCAACCTTCGTTCCGTCATCCACCTGATCAGGTCCTTCAAATAAGTTATCCGCTGCTTTCTTCTGTTTCTTTTCACCTCTATCTGGCCTGTTAGTATCAGGTTCTCCAAGCCCTCTTTTCTCATTGCATGTCCAAGGAACTCAGTATTAATGCTCAGTATTAATTTCCTTTTCGTCTTCATCATTTCCAAAACCTCGTCATTGCTCACATGTTTGGTCCATGATATTCGCAGCATCCTTCTGTAGAACTACATTTCAGCTGCTTCAAGTTCTTTCTTCATCTTCGAAGATATTTTACAATATTCACCGCCATATTGAAGAACTGACATCACATAGCAATCCAGTACTCTTCTCTTTGTTTTCTAGTGAAATTGTCCCGTTTCTTAATACTTTACTCAACTTCTGGAATGCTTCCTTCACCGTGCCAATGCCCCTTCGGATCTCAGTGTCGCACTTTCCGTCTTTTTTTAGAACACTTCCCAGGTATTTAAAGTCCCTCACCTGTAATTGACATTTTTGGGTTGTACATCGAATGTTACTTCATTTATGTTCCTTATAAGATCCACTTGAAAATACTTTCTTTCTCATGAAATCATAATGAATTTATGATATTCTAATATTTTGAGTTTGAGTTTGAGATTGAGTTTGAGTTTGAGTTTGAGTTTGGGTTTGAGTTTGTGTTTGTGTTTGAGATTGAGTTTGAGTTTGAGTTTGAGATCGAGTTTGGGTTTGAGTTTGAGTTTGGATTTGAGTTTGAGTTTGAGTTTGGGTTTGAGATTGAGTTTGAGTTTGGGTTTGGGTTTGAGTGAGTTTGAGTTTTCTTTAAAGGCATATCAACCCCTTTGAGTTATTTAATGCCAAAAAAGATGGGGCTTTAAGTTAGTTTTTTAATGACCTGTTATAGTGAAAAGGTTAATTTAGTCAGATTCTGAAGAAAAAAATTTTTTATTTTTTTATTTTAGAAAATTGAATATGTCTTTTAGGTTTGCATTAAAAATATATTACTGGTAATCATTGTTTTCCTTCAAAAATGTATTACGGAAATGATTTTTTTTCTTCTAAAATGTATTATGGTAAATTTTTAGTTCCCTGAAAAATATATTGTTGGCAATATTTTTGATTCGAAAATGTATATGTTTCTACGAAAGTCTATTTTTAAGTATATATTTCTATAAAAGTCTATTTTACATATTCAAAGTGTTTTGGCCCCAGTTTGAGGGTTAACTATTTGCCTATAGCTGAGACACTAACGAGTGCTGAAATCCGGGTTAGAGTGGCCCTGGAAACAACAGCAATTAAGAGGTGGTTCAAAATGCGCTTCAAAACTTCCAAATAAGAGGCCTTGCGGCCGGATACAGTTTACAGACATTTAAACACAGTAGAGCCAAATTCGGCATGAAAATCATGCAGATAAAATACCTATCATTATTTGGAAAAATGTCAAAATCTAATATATATATATATATATATATATATATAGACGAGGTTATAATTATACTCGTGTCGAAAACCTTCCTCGAAAACTTTCGACGGAAGGAAAAAATGGTTTTAAAAAAAGAAAGAGCTTAGTACATGAACGTCAGTCAAAAGTGTTCGGACCGAGATCAGCACGAAGCTCCCCACCGCCGACGATCCGTTTAGGTGAGTCCTAGGTAGGTTCGTCTGACTCATTAGGTGTTATCTACTTATATATATATATATATATATATATATATATATATATATATATATATATATATATGACTGGCCTCTCGTATCCGACCATGGCAGTCTACTCGCTAGTGCAGCTAATGAATCCCAAGTGCTGACGGTTTTTCACGTATATTTTTTTGTTCAACACACTAGTGGTTTATGATGCAATCATACAGGACTTACCTTATTAAAATGTCTAGGAGAGAGAGGGAATCATCTGGCGTGATCAACAGTTACAACTTCGGTCAGTTAGCTCGAAACCTCACCCACAATGAATTAGTGTTAGCACAACTATCGAATTTGTTTGTCTGCCCACTTTTGGGGCCCACATAAGATATGGTGTTTAAGCACTTTCCAAAGATGCCACGAATCACTTCCTCAGGCCTAAGTATAGGGTACGTATGAATGGAATAATATTCCGTATCCAAAGAAACACTATTCTTAAAAAGTGCTCAATACAAAATAGAGCTAGTAATATTTATTCATAAATGATAACATGAATATGTTATAATATCACTACAAAAGTAGCTATTTTGTTTCGAGATTTCTTGACAAGACACAAGAAGTGTCGAAACAAATTGGCTACTTTTGTAGTGATATTATAACATCTTCATGTTATAATTTATATATATATATGTATATATATAAAATTTAGTATATCGAGGCAGCAAGTAATTTTCTAAATATATGCTATTAAATATAAGAGACAATGAATGTCTATTATGTTTAATCATGAGCCGTTCTAAACGTCGTATTTTTGCTTTAATTTCAGTTGAAAATAAAGACAAAAATTCTCCAACATTTGGATAATTATTTATTGGTTTTCTTTTAAGCTTTCGGCTCACATGAGCCATCTTCAGAGAGGTTGTTTAAACTGAAATATTATAAAATCCACCATCACCGACGATTTTATTTTGTGTTGACATAAAACTCCGCTTGGCAACGGCAATAGTTACCAAAAATAATAAACGCAGTTCTTAAGTTTGCGATGCGGTTTTATGACGTCACACCGCGGGATAGCGCGAAATGACAACAAAACCATAGCCATTCATTATCTCTTATATTTAATAGCATATGTTTAGAATAAATATATATATATATATATATATATATATATATATATATATATATATATATATGAATAATGATAAGAAAGACTATGAATAATAATAAGAAAATCTTGGTGGGGGTAAGTCGTAGATCAAGGGTAGGCAACCTACGGCCCACGGGCCGGATCCGGTCCGTGAAAGCATTTTAATCGATCCGCGAGCCTGATTACTAATGACTCTATTTTTAACATGAGAGAGGAAGCTTTCGAATTCAACAAAACGCCTGCTGTTATCTTTTTCTGATCCACTCAATCAAATTTGAATACTATGACCTCAAAAACACGATCAAAACCCAATCACCTCCATTGCTGCGTAAAAAATAAACATAAAACAAAAACTGAGAGCAAATTTGACCGATCGACCGGCGACAGACATTAGGTGGGGACACCTTCAAAGGGACAATTTTGTCTCAGTCGGCTTTCTATTTCATTTCTCTAACAGCATCCTCCCCATCGCTTACCCCTGCCACCTACCCTATGTAAGTTGCTGGAATCTTTCAATGGGCCATGTTCTTATCTTATCATACGTAAGTGTATATGTTTGCAACTATTTGTACTCATATGTGTGTGTATATGTGTTTCGTTTTTGTTTGATGTGTGTGTGGTTCGTTTGTGGTAGAATTTTCAATAACAGTATCAAACCTACACGGCATAATTTCATCCATTTCACTTCGGTTGATTTTTTTCACTTTGAAGTATTTTGACGTTCCTTGAGGAAAAGTAATTTTTGTTAGTTTTTTTAAAATTTTAGATTTCCTTTTGTTTTTCTGATTTCTCAATGTTTATTTTCAAATATTTAGGTTGACAAGGATCTGCATATGTAATTTTCCTTAATTTTTCTTTAATGGCCTTCGTCCGGCCCGCGACCCGTCATTATAACACGATCAGGCCCTCGGGGTCAAATGAGTTGCCGACCTCTGTCGTAGATGGACAATTTTGAATTCCTACTCCCTGTAAAGTTTATTCCTTCTACTGAAGATTGGTGCGCCAATAATTCAACAGCTGTCCTGAACCTCACTAAATCCAAGGCTTAAAGCCACACATGGTAAAAAGTTACCGAATGAGGCATGTGGTATGATCGTAAGAGTAAGTAGAACAAGACCAGTCAAAGACCGCAAACCTTTGCCAAGGCTATACCGACATCAGGTTGACGATTAGCAAGAGATGGTTATTAAAATGAAAATAACTGCAATGAACTTGACCGATATTTTTTGTCTTTGCGTATTAAATTTGTTATTATAAGCAATAATATTTTTGTGGGGAAAAATAGTGTGTTTAGAAACTGTAATGGCATAAAGCGATCTAGGGGAGGTAATTCAGTATTTGGCATGAGAAACGTACCATAAAATATTAGTAAATAAAAAGAAAATGGAAAAATAACACAGAAACTTTATCCTGTACTGAATCGAACTCAAAAATTTAATCAGTCAATGTTGCTCATGAAGCCAATCATCACAGGAATTTTAATCCGAATACATCCAGCGGATCTTGAGATTACCTGACCACGGACACTAAATGAAACAGAAAGAAGAAGAAGAAGAAGAAGAAGAAGAAGAAGAAGAAGAAGAAGAAGACAGAAAAAAAGAAAAAAAAGAAGAAGCAGTCAAAAATTAGAAGAAGAAGAAAAAAGAAAAAGAAGCAAAAATAGTAGAAGAATGGAAAAAAGAAGAAGCAGAAGAAAAAAGAAGAAAACGAAAACAAAACTAGAAGAAGGAAAAGAAAAGAAGAAGTCAAAAATTAGAAGAAGAAGAAGAAGAAGAAGAAGAAAAAGAAGACAAACATCAGAAGAAGAATCAAAAAGAAGAAGAAGAAGCCAAAAAAGGAAAAGAAAAAAAGGAGAAGAAGCAGTCAAAATTTAGAAGAAGAAGAAAAAAAGAAGCAAAATTAGTAGTAGGAGAAGAAGGAAGAAAAGAAAAAGCAGAAGAAAAAAGAAGAAAACGAAGACAAACATAGAAGAAGAAGGAAAAGAAAAGAAGAAGTAAAAAGTTAGAAGAAGAGGCAGAAGAAGAGAAGAAAAAAGGCAAACATTAGAAGAAGAAGAATAAAAAAAGAAGAAGAAAAAGAAAAAGCCAAAAAGAGAAGGAGGAGGAGGAGAAGAATGATAGGGATAAGGTAATGTGGAAGTGGGTGGAGGAGAAGAAGGAGGGTAAATTAAAGAAGGATAAGAAGAAGGTGAAGCGATTAGAATATAAAGAAAGAAAACTAAAATATAGGCATCGAATAATTTGGAAAAAGAGGAGGAGAAACGGAAGGAGATTATGAAAATAAGAAATAAAATATGAATAAAAAGATAACATTTTTAATGAAATGTTCAACTAAAATGATAAATAAGAACACGAAAACAAGGAATAGATTACTTATCTCACAAGCTATAGTGAATAATTTCTGCTGTTAACAAATACTTTATAAACACATTATTTTTCCAAAGATGGTCTTAAAAATAGACAGGGGAAAGCAACGGATAACATATTTGAAGGACCTAATCAGGTGGATGATGGAACGAGGGCTACATGGTGTAACAGGAGAAGGCGTGCTCAGAGCCACCAGGGATAGGGAAACGCGGAAAGCCATGATCGCCTACGTCCTGAAGGGACAGGGCACATAGAAGAAGACATATGCCAACTGTTTATAAGAAATGATAGGATAGCTTAGAGAATCTGATACTAACAGGCCAGATAGAGGGAAAAAGAGACAGGGGAAAGCAACGGATAACATATTTGAAGGACCTAATCAGAAACTTAATCTTAAGATAATTGTGTTAATAATATTTTTTCTTTTTATTTTTTATAATCATTTCACCCCAGACAAGGCAAAAATGCCACTGGTGTTCAGAGAGTTACAGTAAGAGTATAAAAATGTACATGGATTGTCAAACAATAGATAAAAGATGGATGGGAATCAAGTAGATAAAAGATGTCAATTGACGTTGCATTTAAATTTGGAGATTGCAGCTGCCAGGGCTTGGAGAACCTGATAGTAGTAGGCCAGATAGAGGGGAAAAGAGTCTGGAGAAAGCAGCGGATAACATATTTGAAGGACCTAATCAGGTGGATGACGGAACGAGGGTTGCATGGTGTAACAGGAGAAGGCGTGCAAAGAGCCACCGGGGATAGGGAGACGTGGAAAGCCATGATCGCATACGTCCTGAAGGGACAGGGCACATAGAAGAAGACATATGCCAACTGTTTATAAGAAATTATAATGTGGATATAAAGTGGGGGATCAATTCTATATTATAATCAATATATAAACCGATCCCTCATTTTGTGGCCATGTTAGTTTCTATACATTTATATTTTATATTTATGGGCTTGAGCTAGTGGATGGCAGAGCTGGATTTGGGTGGTGTAAGAGAAGGCGTGCTAAAAGCCACCAGGGATAGGGAGACGTGGAAGGCCATGATCGCCTACGTCCTGAAAGAACAGAGCACATAGAAGAAGATATACGCCAACTGTTTATAAGAAATCATAATGTGGGTATAAAATGGGTGACCAATTCTGTATTATAATCAATATATAAACCGATCCCTCATTTTGTGGGCATGCTAATTTCTGTAAATTTATATTTTTGATTTATGGGCTTGAGCTAGTGGATAGCAGAGCGCAATTTGGGTGGTGTAACAGGAGAAGGCGTGCTAAGAGCCACCAGGGATAGGGAAACGTGGAAATTCATGATCGCCTACGTCCTGAAAGGACAAGGTACATAGAAGAAGAATATATATGCCAACTGTTTATGAGAAATTATAATGTGGATATAAATTCGGGGATCAAATCTATATTATAATCAACATATAAACTGATCACTCATTTCGTGGCCAGGCTGGATTCTACACATTTATATTCTAGATTTATGGGCTTGAGCAGGTGGATGAGAGTACGGGGGTTGCGTGGAATAACAGGAGAAGGCGTGCTAAGAGCCACCAGGGATAGGGAAACGTGGAAAGTCATGATCGCCTACGTCCTGAAGGAACAAGGTACATAGAAGAAGAAGGTCTTCTATCATAGAGCTACCCTGAACAAATTCGTTAAACTAATTGTAAATCTGTTAGATTTACAGAATTTTACAGAGACTCTTTGAGTCCGCTATAAACTTAGATTTACGGTTGATAAAATTTAATCATATGAAAAAAGATCATTTTCTCTAATTATACCCAGCGTTCAAGCGGATCAGTTGATGAGAAAACTGTTTTGGATTCATTTAGACAAATTCCAACCTATTCAACATCTTGTCTAATACATGCGAAGGTTAATTTACAGAAAGTGTAAGTGATTTCGGGAGTCTAAATATTAAATGACCACTCTTCAAAATAGAGTATTTAGGCAACAGAAAAGGAATATATAAGCTGAGTTGGTTGGTTTTGTTTTATTGCATATCAACCTCGGCCGGTCACTTACTTTTATAATACTTTTTCTTTCAACAATTTATTCTTGTTCTTTTATGAGATTTGTGTCTAGTAAAACTTTTTCTTTTCGAGTATCAAGATTCATTGGGATTTGTTTTTAAGGGCGGGGCCCCCAAGTCATACCCTGTTATTTAACCCATAACTGGAGGGAAAGGACAGATTAATACCTTTCCCAAGGGTACCAGTGCTTGAGTGAATGTAGGGTATTCAACCTGAGAACAATAACAATTAAAAAGTGATTCCACTCTCATTAAAACTTCTAACGTTCTGATCAGAGGCCTTGTTGACGGATGTAACCGTCATACCCAGGACTCTTGACCCACAGAGATGAAATGACATTTAAGTATTATCTGTAATACTATGTTTCAGCTTATATGGCCCGGGGTATGACGATAAACTGCATCAGGTAACAAGGCCTCTGATTTGGGAGTTTTATTTTTAGGAGCGTGTAACTGGGTTCAAAACACTATGAAAATATAAAAATATACTTTTACTGTATAAGTACTAGCAATGTAGGTTTTGAAGAAGAAAATATTAACAGCAATACATTTTGGAAGAAAATAGAAGGAAAAGTATTACCAGCAATGTTTATGAAAATGTCTCTTTAAAAAAACGTTCTCTACAAAAATACATCAATAATCTACAAACTGTTTTCAAAAATACAAAACCAGAAGATATCTTGAGTTTTCTAAACAAAAATAAACTTTTTATCAAAATCTGACGAAATAAACATTCTTACTATAATTGAACATTAAAAACAAACCCTAGAACCTCATTATTTTGACATTAAATAACCCGCAAAGCACCATAACCTATATGCCATTAAACAAAACTCCAACACCCACTCAGCGGGCATACGGCCATATCACGTTGAATACACCGGGTCTCGCTCGATCACCGAAGATAAGCAACGTTGAGACTGGTCAGTACTTAGATAGGTGTAAGCGTTTAGTGACGGATGTCCGTTGTGGTGCAGTGGATATCGGAACGACTCGGAACGACAAATCGGGGTGCCGATTTCGAATTCCAGTTAAATATCTTGCATTTACCTACGCACAAATACCCTTGAGAAAGATATTAATCCGTCTCTTCCCTCCAGTTATGGGCTAAATAATAGGAAGGATTGTGTTCTATAGCCTTGGCTGGCAACCACTCTTCCACAAAAAGCAATGGCAACCTATTGCGCGCTAATCTTCTACCCAGTCAGTCATGTCTCGAAAGAGACATGATCGTCCAAAGCGTGTCTCACGTATGGCACCTAACTGACTGACTGAATAAAATAGTGGAAAACATGGTTAAGATTTTTACTGGGCATAAAGTTGGTGATCAGTTTTACATTGTTATGAAGTAATAAACAGATACCCTGCTAATTACTACTTATTAATATAATATATATATTCTCCCTCTAGCTATGTGTCAAATAACAGGACAGATTGGGTTCTATAGTCTTGGCTGACAACCAGTCTACCGCAGAAAGCAATGGCAACCTACTGCGGGATAATCTTCTGCCCAGTCAGTCATGTCTCTTTCGAGACATGATCGCCCAAGCGTGTATCACGTATGGCACTTAACTGACTGACTGAATATAACAGTTGGAATAATGATTAAGGCTTCTACTGGTCATAAAGTGGGGGATCAGTTTATTATTTCAGAACAATAGGAAACCGATCCCCCATAATAACATAATGCATTTCTTCCCCCTCTAGGTATGAGTCAAATAACAGGACAGATTGGGTTCTATAGCGTTGGTCGGCAACCAGTCTACTGCAGAAAGCAATAGCAACCTACTGCGAGATAATCTTCTGCCCAGTCAGTCATGTCTCTTTCGAGACATGATCACTTAAGCGTGTTTCACGTATGGCACTTAACTAACTGACTGACTGTAGGACGTCTTGTGGTCTTCTTTCTATGTCTGCTATCTTCTGCGTATCTTATATTTTTCAGATTGTTCAGACATGATCGCACAAAGCGTGTATCATATATGGTACTTAACTGATTGGCTTCTTCTTTTTCTCGCTTAGACTACTTTAGATGCATTTTCTTTTTTTCATATAATTTTACAACTTTGACTTTACTATTCTGTTGATATATTCTCAGGCATTCTTCAAGTTTGTGTTTTTTTAGAATTTGTTTAACCTTTTCTTTCTCTTTATTTGCCGTATTCCTCTTAACTTGAATAGCAAATGTCCAACATCACCAAGAGGCTTCTCGTCCTTGCTCTTTTCTTGATCTCTGTTGTAAGATATGTTGACACTGACAGCAATTTTCTTAAAAAAGTTTTCTAATAAGCACCTGAGGAAGACCGAAGAATATCTCAGCAGAAAATCTGTGTTAAATCCTAGAAAGATTATAAGAATTGTTCACCTTTTGACTGTAAAAGATGACTAAAATATATTGTCCGAACTGATATGTTAAAAATACATCTATGAGGACAATATGAGAAAATTTGTTGGAATAACACAAATACTTCATCATAGCACTCCGGGGAGCAACCAACTCTTCTACACTAGAAAAGAACTTGCCATTATTGCAATACAATGTATATAACTATATTTCAAGTAGAAAAAGTGAAAAATTAAATAAATTGTAATAACGTGACTTCTTTTTTTGGTCTCTCGAATCACACAACAGGCACAAAATCTGTCTCCTACGGCACCAATGTCTTTTATAATTTAGAGTAGTGACATCATAAATAAAATTATCGAAGATGTAATATTCCCATCAATATTTAAGGAAAAAGGAAAACAAAGAAAGGAAGCGAAAAGAAGTGTAAAAGATTTTTAAAATACGGATGATTAGAAAAAAAAGCAGAAACATTTTTTTCTCGGGAGGGTTGTGAATTTAGCAACGAGAAAATACAGGAAAGGTTGAAAAAGACAAAAAGTAACAAAAATCCGTGTGTCTATGGAGCTGCAAGCAATATTGCTTTTCAACTGTGGTTGGTGTTTATTGTTGGAAGAGGGGGGATAGAAGGAAAAATGCGGAAATCAATTCTTTACTCATGTGGGGATTTTTTAAAAAACTGTTCATGTTTCATTTGTCTTCATGTTTTGTCATTTTATTTGACGCCTACTTTTTTGTTTTTTTTTCCTTTTTGTAACTGCAGTCAAATTTTATTGTAATTTTTTCACTTATTGCTTGGATTCATTTTATTTTTATTTTTATTTCGATATTTGATATCATTAAAAATATCGCAGATTCTGTTGTGTTGAATCGTAGATTTACGATTCTTTCTTCTCGCGTTATTTCTGTCTCTCTTTTTTTTTGTTTTGTTAATTATCATTTTATAAATCTTGAAAGTCTGGCAAAAGGCGAACTTGGAGGAATAAGGCGTAGAACTTCTTGTTTTGCTATTCTTTGAAATCCAAGTTTGCTTTTTTTTTTAATAGCATAACCACTTTTCACTTAACAACCTATGTGTTTGTCGACCCCGGAGACACCGCCATTAATAAAATCTCATAAAATACTAAAAAAAATATTCGGTATTTTTTTCTCTTTCTTCAAAACGAATCTAAATTAAATGTATAAATAAAGCGAAAAATAAATATGCATTCACTTATACTATATTTACAGGATGCAAACGGAAGTCATTTACAGAATACAGAGATGGTTTTAGAATTTGTTTAATATGTTTAATGTTTACTACATATCTCTGCTGTATAAACACTTAGAAATAAACTAAAAACGTTATAAATGGTAGAAAACTGACAACCTCAAGCTGTTTGACACAAAACAATTACACGTGTAAGTTGTTTGAAATCGTGGTCAAATACTTCTCTGTTGGTCCTGGGTATGATGGTAAACTGAATCCAGCAGCAAGGCCTCTGATTGACAGGTTGTGAGGAGCATGGAACCACCTCTTAATTGCTTTTGTTCCCAGGTCCACTCTGACCCGGAGTCGTAGTATCTGTTAGGGTCCCATCTATTGGCAAATAGTTCATCCCTAAACTGGGGTCAAAACAATATGAAAGTATAATAATAGACTTTTATAGAAATATATACATTTTTGAAAGAAAAATATTACCAATAAAACATTTTTGAAAAAGAAATATTCTCAGCAAAACATTTTTGAATACAAAACCAGAAGACATTTTCAGTTTTCTAAAATAAAAAAGAATAAAAACAAAAATTTTCATTAAAATCTAACTAAACCTTTCCACTATAACCGAACATTATAAAAGAAAAATACCTTAAAACCCCACCTTTTTGTCATTAAATAACCCACAGAGGTGTTGATATGCCGTTAAACAAAACTCAAACTCAAACTCAAATTTCTCAATCAGCTTGTTTTAATAGAAACCGGTCTTTAAGTAAGGAATGGCTATCAGTACATCAGTATACAACCCGAAGTAATTCCTGAATACAGAACATGTTCTAGAATGTGTTTATTACGTTTACAGTTCCGTACACTACAAATGATTCAAAACTGACATTAAAACAACCTTTAGCTGGTTAACACAGGCTCATTACATGTGTAGAATTCCTAGAATAGGTGTCATAGAGAGTAAGCTGGTTTAGTTACCAGATCGATGTAATCAAACTCGGAACCGCTGTAGTTTATCATAATCAACATTTAGGGAACATACTGGCTTTTTCACGACCATATTTATAAACTGAAGATGAAGCTGGTTGTCACATACTCATTACACGAGCAGTAGACTTGAATTAGCGATCGCATACAAATTATGACTTAACAACCAGCCGTGAGCAGATCGTTGGAACGGAAACCGAACATTAAATGGAGTGGTAATATTCTAAATTCTCACTCGTGAATAAGACCAAATTGACTTTAGAAACTTGTGCTAGGTTTAGTTTCTAAATATCAGGTCTACAAGCTTTGAAAATCATCGCTCGGAATCCATCATCAGGCACCGGCTTCTTGCACAGATGATACATACACAAAAATTTCCCTATGCTAGCCAAACATAGATATGAATTCAATAAGGAAACCAGTAGTACAAAAAGCTAGAGAAAAACAACAATAACAAAAATTTTAATATGAGCTCTGAAAAAAAATGGTTATTTATCAATCCCTAAAATTCACTCACTGATGTATTCCGTGATTAAACTTTGGTTGAAGTAATCAAAAAGTGACTCAACCAAAAAAAGGTCACTGAGACATTAGGTTTTGTAATTGTGATTCAAGCTGTGACCACAGCAGAGGTAAACAAAATATTTAGGCAGTCGAGTCACAAAGAGAAATTAACTGAAAACTTACACGAGATACTAGATTAGCAACTAGGTCCCACCCTTTTACAGTTAAACAAATAAGATGTAACCGTAAATTCTACTCCAACAGCTTCTTTTCTCGCGCTTCCCGCCTGTGGAACTCCCTTCCACAACTCTGCTTTCCCGACAGTTACAATCTCCAGGTGTTTAAATGTACGGTCAATAGACACCTCCTATCACACTAACTCCCAATTATTCTCATTTACCCAACCCTCATTCTCGGTATCCTTACCCGCCTATCACCCACCCTCTGACATTTCCTATATTTAACCATTCTCTGTATCCCTACCCGCCTATCACCCACCCTCTGACATTTCCTATATTTAATCATCCTTTCTCCACTCTATGTAGCCCCCTGCGCAGTAGTGGCAGACATGCCTTGCTCGGGGTGAAACGCTTATAAAAAAAAAAACAAAAAAAAACGTGATATCCAGAAAAGGCATGAACCGTAGAACTAACTCTGTGGATTAATTAATTGCTTCGGTTCGAAATTCCAACGTATATCACTTAAAGAAAGCCGAAAACCCATGAATATGAAAATAAAGATGATGACAACAGTTCGAACGATTTAAAATGTGAAAATATTTGGAATAACTCATCTCAGAGATATAAACTATCAATAGGCTTTCATTAACTCCTGGGAATTGACAAAACAATTCTTCAACACAAAACATACTAATTGCAAACCAAATCAAACAATAATATTAATTTGGTATTTTGATAGTGATGCATCAAGAATGCAAGAAATAAATTCTTCTGTAAGGGAATAACAATCTAATTTTTCCACTGCAATGAAAGTTATAGAAGCATTGACAAAGAATGTTCTCTTTCTTTCTTTCTTTCTTTCTTTCTTTCTCTTTCTCTCTCTGAAATGTTATCTATAGAAAATGACAAAAATAATTTATTGATTTATTTTTCTCAATGTTTAAAGAAACGATATCTACCCCATTGGGCTAAATAAAGGGTTCTATTCAAAATTCCAGTGTATATTAACTGATGAAGGTCAGAATGTACAGTTGCCGAAGCCTCGTGTATATGACAGTAAAAATGAGGACAAACAACGCAAATAGTATAAATATATAAATAAGAACGAGAATCACAAGTTCAAATTATCATTCAAAAGTAATTGCCCGGTCCTTTGAGTGAACCCGTGAAAACTTCCCCAGAAAAATATTTTATACGATTGTTTAGAACCGAAAAGAATGGAATCTAATTTTTGTAATTTGCATTCATTATATTTAAAAAGAATTTGAGGTAACAATCGTAATGAATGCAATATCTAACTTTGCAGTCATCGGGTCTTAATTCTCTTTTCTATATTTTAACTATATCTTAACTCAGCATATATCTTAATAAGGATTTATTGGTCTATATTTTAACTCTCCTAATATCGTAATAATAATTTGTCTATATAACTCTCTTAATAGATCCCACCCTTTTACAGTGAAACCGATAAAATGCAGCCGTAACTTCTACTCCAACAGTTTCTTTCCTCGAACTTCCCGACTGTGGAATTCTCTTCCACACGATTGCTTCCCCGACGGCTACAATCTCCAGGAGTTTAAATGTAAGGTCAATAGACACCTCCTAACACACTAACCTGCTTCCATTCTATCAAACACTCTTCCCATCTGCCCAACCCTCATCCTCGCTATCCTTACTCATCGGTCACCTTCCTCCTAACATTCCCTATGTCTAACCACTCCTTCTCTTTACCTTCTCCTATGTAACCCCATGCGCAATAGTGGCAGTGGAATGCCTTGCTTGGGGTGAGATGATTAAAAAAAAATATGATAATAATAACTTAATTGTCTATATATTTCTCCTAATGCCATAATAATAACTTAATTGTCTATATAATTCTCTGAATATTTTAATAAGTTAATTGTCTATATAAATCTCTTAATAATAACTTAATTGGCTATATAAATATCTTAAGAACTTTATTGTCTATATGACTCTCTTAATATCTTAATAATAACTTAATTGGCTATATAAATATCTTAAGAACTTTATTGTCTATATGACTCTCTTAAATATCTTAATAATAACTTAATTGGCTATATAAATATTTTAAGAACTTTATTGTCTATATGACTCTCTTAATATCTTAATAATAAGTTAATTGGCTATATAAATATCTTAAAAACTTTATTGTCTATATGACTCTCTTAATATCTTAATAATAACTTAATTGGCTATATAAATATCTTAAGAACTTTATTGTCTATATGACTCTCTTAATATCTTAATAATAACTTAATTGGCTATATAAATATCTTAAGAACTTTATTGTCTATATGACTCTCTTAATATCTTAATAATAACTTAATTGGCTATATAAATATCTTAAGAACTTTATTGTCTATATGACTCTCTTAATATCTTAATAATAACTTATTGGCTATATAAATATCTTAAGAACTTTATTGTCTATATGACTCTCTTAATATCTTAATAATAACTTAATTGGCTATATAAATATCTTAAGAACTTTATTGTCTATATGACTCTCTTAATATCTTAATAATAACTTAATTGGCTATATAAATATCTTAAGAACTTTATTGTCTATATGACTCTCTTAATATCTTAATAATAACTTAATTGGCTATATCTTAACTATCTTCTCTATATTTACCAAGTTTAGATTAGTAAAGTCTACTAAGATATGGAAAAAATGCATGCAGAATTCTGTTTTACGCCCGCTTTCCGAGAAGGAGTGAAGCATTGTCTACCTCTGAAAATCTGTATTGACGTGGGGTAATGGCAAGCAATTTTGTTTAGCTAGAATTCTTACAATAGAGTAGTGAGTTCGATCCTCATTACCTTCCCCCATCTTATCGGCCTTGTGCCACATCTGAGTTGCTTTTAGAAAATCACTTATTATTTGTCCTTGATCAGTCTACGTAAGAGAAATCTATTTTAATTAGTGGAGCGATGGTATATTGGGTGGAAACAAACGTGCGTGCTGTTTTTTTTAATAGAAGTCATTTCAACAAGAGCTATCCTTTCACACGTAACTGAAATTTGTGAGATATATGCATATTCTAAACAATGATATCTCAAAACGTCTTTTCATTCGACGCGGACTGGGATTTGTAATTTAAAATTTTCTTGCACTAAAATTTAAATTGGAAAAAAATGGGTTACATTTTCATCAACTGATGTTTTAAATTTTGGAAAGGAAAAAGATATACAAACGGCTAAAATAATGTTTTTAACCGTTTCACCCAAAGCAAGGCGATACCGCCGCTGATGTGCAGGGGGCTACATAAGAGCAAAAGTTTAGGCAAGAGGAGAGCAAAGAGAAAGAAGGCCCAGCTACAGTGGGTGTCAAAGAAAGAGCAAGAGAAGGACGGAAACACAGACAGTTGCTAAGGCAGAGAGAAAGAAAAGAAGAAAAACAAGATACTGTGTGATGTAGAAAGAACTGGAGTCAAGTGGATAAGAGATGGGTATTGACCTTGTGTTTAAGTACCTGAAGATTGTAGCTGTCAGGAAAGCAAGAATACGGAAGAGAATTCCACAGGCGGGAAGTGCGGGGTACCATTTATCAGGACGATGTCATAGCTGAAAAATACTTGTAGTAAGTGGTTATCTAGGTTCATAAGCAGACATTTTTATATAGAAGATGAGTGTACGTTCTTGAAATCTCTGATGATAACCAAATCGAAATGCCGATTAAAAGTAATCCACGTCACACAATACGGGATATTGTAAAGATACTTCATCGTGGTGGTACAGAAGATATCGGCTCGGAACGAGAAACTGAGGAGCCGAGTTCGAATTCCAGTTGAATCCATTGTATTCACTTACGCGCAAATACCCTTGGGAAAGGTATTAATCCGTCTCTTCCCTCTAGTTATGGGTTAAATAGCAGGACAGATTGGGTTCTATAGCCTTGGTCGGCAACCAGTCTACCGCAGAAAGCAATGGCAACCTACTGCTGAATAATCTTTTGCCCAGTCAGTCATGTCTCTTTCGAGACATGATGGCCCGATCGTGTATCACGTATGGCACTTGACTGACTGACTGAATAATATAATAGTTGGAATCATGATTAAGACTTCTATTGGTCATAAAATGGGGGATCAGTTTATTATTTCATAACAATACTAAACTGATCCCCCACTAATTAATACTTAATAATACATCACTTCACCCTCTAGCTATGAGTCAAATAACAGGACAGATTGTGTTCTATAGCCTTGGTCGGCAACCAGTCTACCGCAGAAAGCAATGGCAACCTACTGCGGAATAATCCTCTGCCCAGTCAGTCATGTCTCTTTCGAGACATGATCGCCCAAACGTGTATCACGTATGGCCCTTAACTGACTGATTTTATGTTGTTTATTGTAAAGAATTTGTAAAAAAAACATGATTACGTGATTCGTTACGATGTCTAGGTACCACTAGATTTTTATAGAAAAACAAAGCATCATTTCTATCTATAATTCTCTGTCAAAACCAAACAAAACTATCTACTTTATAAAGAACGGTCAAATACAAATAAGAATGTATTGTTTACAATAAGTGAAATGCCCGTCTGTAGCCGAAGAAGTTGATGTTCTGTATCTGGTTAGATTCGAAAGATATTAAGATATCGGCGCCTTCCGCAAAACGAGAAATAGAATTCGAACAAGTACTGTTACTGTTACTGGCTGGCGTCGTAGTGCAGTAGATATCAGTTCGGAACGAGAAATCGGAGAGTTCGAATTCCAATTGAATTCGTTGCATTCACTTACGCACAAATACCATTAGGAAAACTATTAATACGTTTCTTCTCTCCAGCTAGGTGCTACATAGCAGGGCAGATTGGGTTCTATAACCTTGGTTGATAACCAGTCTACTAAGGAAAGTAATGGCGGGAAAATCTTCTGCCCAGTCAGTCATGTCTCCTTCAAGACATGATCGCCTAATTGTGTATCACGCATGGCACTTAACTGACTGACAAACTGACTGAACCAAATGATGGAAGCAACCTGTAATGTCGTCTCTGGAGGGTGTCGTCTTCCATCAGGTCATCGCGAGACCTCAGATTTTTTGAAAGCCTTGTCTATGTTCGTAAAGCAAGGTTGGGATGTTCTGCTACACCTGCCGTGTTCACCTGACTTTGCAATTTCGGATTGTCACATTTTTTGGTTTCTACACAAACCTATCAATGAGAAAAACTTCAGTTCTCTGCAGGATTCTAAATATCGCTTAAACCTCTTCATCACCGAGAAATATTCCAAGTTAAATTTTGGGAAAATAGGGGTACACACTAGCAGCCTTTGAGATTTAAAAAAAAATCACTCAACCGACGGACGAGAGCTAGGGAAAATTTACTCGCACCAAAATCATTTGACTTGACCTACTCCATTTTCTTAATAGTAGCCTTACGTAAACATAGCGTGAATTGCTGACGGAAAACAAAAAAAGAAATTTTAATTAACATTTCAAAGGTATTTACAAAATTTGAAAGGATTTACAAAATTTTTTAAAATAATAACAACAAAATTTGATCTTTCCTTTTAATAATAACATAAACATTTTGATGGTAAAACTTTGTTTTTATTAAGTTTGAGCCCTTTTAACATCATGATATGCTGTTTTTTTTTAGTTGGGGGAATTGAGTGGAGGTACCTAAATTCGTAGTTTCTTTCTTCCGTTTGACTACAACCTTCATGGTATAGACAATAAAAAAATAACAAATCTGATTTTCTCAACGATTTTCTATAAAAAATTATTTGTATAATTTGTTTTTCGATGCGTGGTTGAAAGAAGGATGCGTATTTTTTCTTTTCTTTCAAATGTTCCTTTTTACTTTTCGTAGAAATATAGATATTGAATCAGGGATAATATTTTTCCCAAATAAGTTTATAAAACTCTGTGAGCGTCTTTAATCTGAGCGACAGAGACATTTTGGCTCCACTCTGAAAGCGTTAATTTAACAAATGTTTACACTGACCGGGACGATAAAAGCGAAACCAAAGAGTTCAATAATATCATTGTAGGTCATTCTAAGTAACATGTGAATCTCCAATGGCATACTTTTGGATTTGTAAAAGGAATCAGATTTCTTTTTTTGTTATTTTTGAAGGAACACGTTTCCTGGCGAGATTATGTTTTTAATCGACTAAGTCGATCGGGTGAGTGAAATCTCAAAGGTTGCACACTAGTATATATGGGTACAAATATCTAAATATTGCACTGAAATTCACTTCGTTTTTATTATTTCCTTTTAGCAACTAAGTGCAATTGATATCAGATCGGAATGAGAAGTCGGAGAGCCGAGTTCGATTCCTAGCTAAGTTACTTGCATTCACTTACACTTAAATCTACTTGGGAAAGGTATGAATCAATATTTTCTTCCTCTAGCTATGGGTTGAATAGCATGAAAGATTGGGTTGTGTAGCCTTGATTGGAGAGACATGGCAACCTAGTGCGGCAAAATCTTCAGCCCAGTCAGTCAAAGGTCGAAAGAAACATGTTCACCCAATATGTATTACGAATGGTACTTAATTGACTGGCTATATATATATATATATATATATATATATATATATATATGGATGACTAATATATATATATATATATATATATATATATATATATATATATATATATATATTGAGAGAAAAATTTTTTTCAACGGTCTGAATGAGACAATGTTTCCTCTCAATATTTTATAATGCCCTGGATTATATACATCGAGCTCTCTATCTTTATTTAATTGATAATTTATATTAATAGGATAAAATCTTTTGGATTATCCTCTCTGTTTACGGGTCTGCTATTCTGTTACATATATATATATATATATATATATATATATATATATATTTAAATCCGTTTAAATGAAAAGTATTCAAAAGTTCTACGATATAAATGTATTGAACACTTTTTAGTACAACTCTGTACTGGTTTAATTTAATTATGACCCAAAACTAATTAATCACATACATTGTCATCCGCAGACACATCTGTTTCGCTGTATCACAGCTCATCAGTACGGCTAGACATCCGATTACTTTTTACCCAGAATTGAAACCCGACTGAATTGGCGTCCGTCGGCGATTCTACCTCTGAGCTATGAGTGCTCGGTAGAAGCAGGCAGACTTTTAGCGTATCATGCATCATATGTTAGTAGTTAGAGTGATCTAATTCATTAATGAATGAACGATGCGTATATATATATATTGTCATCCGCAGACAGATTTGTTTCGCCGTATTACAGCTCATCAGTACGGTTAGACTCCGATTGCTTTCTTATCCGGGATTGAAACCCGACCGAAAATGGCGTTAGTCGGCGACTCTACCTCTGGGCTATGGGCGTTAGGTGGAAGTAGGCAGACTTTTAGCGCATATCATTATACGTGCCCAATAGCTAGAGCGCTCTAATTCATTTCATTCATGAGCGGTGCGTACATGCCAGTGTAGCTACTGTTTATCAAAGTCTACTATTTTTCCAGAGTGTGGGAAATTTTTCCAAGGTGTGAGAGTGTAAATATTGTCATCCGCAGACAGATCTGTTTCGCCGTATCACAGCTCATCAGTACGGTTAGACTCCTATTGCTTTCTTACCCAGGAGTGAAACCCGACCGAAATGGCGTCAGTCGGCGACTCTACCCCTGGACTATGGGCGTTCGGTGGAAGTATTATAAGTGAAAGTCTTTAACAACAAAAATTGTAACAAAAAGTAAGGCTTTAGAGTAAAGCTTTCAGGAGGGATTTTGTTTTATTAACCGGGGCCCGAAGCCTACGTAAAATGAAAATGGCTGGGAGTGGGAAGTTTGGGCAATTTTACCACGGTATTGCCGCTCAACCTACTTTAAATCTCGACCTTGTATACCGTTCGGTAACGATGTAAACGCGGTGACCCTCATCCTAAGTGTAACCCACCCGGCTTGGCTCCGTCACTGACTTTCGATAAAGTTTTTAAATGATTCAATGTGATGTTCGGAAATTGGCTTTCATTCTTAAATCGTTTCAATGAAAGTTAAAACCCTATTGTGAGGTAAATTGCTATAAGAGTTTTTACTAGTAGAGTTTTGTAACTGAATTTTTAGCTATTGTCTTGCTCGCGTTCAATACGGTGCGCTAGAAAAATGCTACTTTCGTCGTGATTATAAACATCACTTCTCAGCATTTTGGTTAAGGAGCTCCGGTTTCATAGACACTGGGTCCCTTCTTAACTCTCCCTGACTTAGTGCCTAGCATAAAATGACTTGCCAGTCAACAACATCAGGTTTAAGAAGGGGGTAACTTAATTGTTGTCAAAGTGATACAAGCTTGGGCGATCATGTCTCAAAAGAGACATGGCTGACTGAGCAGAAGATTATCCCGCAGTAGGTTGCCATTGCTTTCTGCGGCAAGACTGGTTGCCAGCCAAGGATATAGAACCCAATCTGTCCTGTTATTTGACCCATGGCAAAAGGGGAAGAGATATATTATTAAGTAGTAATTAGTGGGGGATCAGTTTATTACTTCATAACAATATAAAACTGATCACCCACTTCATGCCCAGTAGAAGCCTTAATCATTTTCCAACTATTATATTCAGTTAGTCATTTAAGTACCATTCGTGATACAAGCTTGGGCGATCATGTCTCGAAAGAGACATGACTGACTGAGCAGAAGATTATCCCGCAGTAGGTTGCCATTACTTTCTGCGGTAGACTGGTTGCCAACCAAGGCTGTAGAAAACTCAAATCTGTCCTGTTATTTGTTTCATAACTGGAGGGAAAAGACGGGTTAATACCATTCCCAAGGATATTTGAGGCGTAAGTAAATGCAACGAATTCAACTGGAATTTAGAACCCTACTAGTTTTTACTAGTAGCGTTGTAAAATGTGCGTTGTGTTGCAGTGGATATCTGCCCGGAACGAGAAATCAAGGAGCGGAGTTCGAATCCCGGTTGAATTCCTTGCATTCACTTACGCACAAATACTCTTGGAAAGATATTAATCCGTATCTTTTCTCCAGCTATGGGTTAAATAACAGGACAGGTTGGGTTCTATAGCCTTTGCTTGCCACCAATCTACTGCCGAAAGCATTGGCCACCTACTGCGGGATAATCTTCTACTCACTCAGTCATGTCTCTTTCGAAACATGATCGTCCAAGCGTGTTTCACGTATGGCACTTAACTGGCTGACTGAATAGTTGGAAACATGATTAAGGCTTCTACTGGGCATAAAGTGGGTGATCAGTTTTATATTGTTATGAAGTAATAAACTGATGCCCCACTAATTACTACTTAATAATATAATACATCTCTTCCCCCTTCAGCTATGAGTCCAATAACAGGACAGATTGAGTTCAATAGCCTTGGCTGGCAACCAGTCTACACCAGAATGTAATGGCAACCCACTGCGGGATAATCTTCTGCCCAGTCAGTCATGTCTCTTTCGAGACATGATCGTCCAAAGCGTGTATCACGTATGGCACTTGACTAAGTGAATATAATAGTTGGAAAGATAATTAAAACTTCTACTGGACATAAAGCGGGGGATCGGTTTTCAATTGTTATGAAGTAATAAACTGATCCCCCACTAATTACTACTTGCTAATATAATACATCTCTTCCCCCTCTAGCTACGAGTCAAATAATAGGACAGATTGGGTTCTGTAACCTTGGCTGGCAACCAGTCTCCCGCAGAAAGCAATGGCCACCTACTGCGGGATAATCTTCTGCTCACTCAGTCATGTCTCTTTCCAAACATGATCGCCCAAGCGTGTTTCACGTATAGCACGGACTCAGTTGGAGACATTCAATATCATGCCCGAGAAAAATAGGGCTTTTGCCACAATAAGAAGCATCACTTCTCGGCTTTTTGGATAAATTGTTAATACGTCTCAAATATAGAAGTTCGGTAATCACCTGATTTCTGGAACATTGCCTAGTGTTAGGGGCTTACCGTGCCTTTGCCTCATGTTGGCCTGGTATGCAGTACTTCCTGGAGTCAGCCTATCAAGGAATATATAAAGTTCAACCAAAAAGACACTTGCCGTTTATTCCACCTTTTCCATACCCATTCTCCCATTCACTCTGAGGAACACACACCTGTCTTCAGGAAGTGTAACTTCTCATAATTCCCTGCTACAGTTGTCGGTAAATAAAAGGTGTGTCTGCCGTTGTTATTCGGTGTCAGCCAATGAACTGTTGTGAACAATCAAATATCATATGGCTTTCACTTTCCGTGTGGTGGAATTAATGACAGTAGAAACAGAAGTGGCTCTTTATTTTTCTGCCATGAAAACAGACATGTCTAAAAATAACTTTTTCAAATGCTATCTTCATATATTATTGAGATGCCTGGTCTCACGAAAATCTACCCTCAGTCGTACCTCTGCATTGCACTGAAGAAGGGGGTATCGATAGTAATACCGATGTCTCTTCAACCGGCGGAGTGGGGAACAGTTTTAACCTGGTCCGTATACACGCGTTAGGGATCCCCACATTAAACACTACTTGTGCCAGCATGCGGTGGCAACAAAATACGATTGCTTCTTGCCTTTTGGCTGATATCGAAGTATAATAGCTTTTTATCAGCTTAATATCGGAAGTGTCCCAGATGGAGGGAGTTCGATATTAAAATGATTTTTAGAACACAGCAAAGATCTAGGGCCTTTTTCTACCTTTGCCACGGGTTGGATTGGTATTGCAGTATCCCCAGAAATCAACCCAGTCTCACGACAAGCAGAGATAAAAGATAAAGATCAAATAAGACCTTAATCTTTTTCAATACCTTCTCCACACAAAGTGACATTTCTGCTTGAAGTGTAACTTTTCATAATCATAGAAAAGAGAAACACGGAAAATCACGATGATTTCCGATCTACAAGCGGAAACACGGATATTCACTATGATGTCCGACGTATAAGCAGAAACACGGAAAAACACGATGATGTCCGAGAAAAAGAAAGCCATACAAAAAAGATAAAAAGAAATAATTTCGAATGATCATAGAAAGCAACTATTCCTTACTTCAAAAGCTTGTTCAATCTTTTCAACTTGCAATTCCCCCATTTGATAACATGACGTAATAAAATATGTTTTGTCACGATCTAATGTAAAAGGTTTGCATTATTTAATTTTGAAAGGGATTTTATTATCGTTCTAACAGTGGTTCGAAATGTTCTTCTCGATCTTTTTGTCGTTAAAAAGGTTCAGAGCAAGAGTCAGTTCCTGCTTGAAGCAAGTAACAATGAGAGCTTGATAGATCGATAGAGAAAGAGAGAGAGGGAGAGAGAGAGAAAGAGAGAGAGAGTTCTCTAGATTTTCCTTTTGTTCTGCACGGACAAATGTAACTAAAAAGAATTTCGGTTTCATCATGCCAGTAAATAAAATCATAAATTTCTTTTATTCCCCCCCAAAAAAAAGATTCAAAATGAAAAAAAAAGTTGAATAAAATAATCATAGGAGAAATTCTAAAACTTTTATTTTCTCATTGCAATTGTGATTTTATTCTATTTTTTCTTCTGGAGAAGAAACAGAGAATCAAAAACCCTAGCAACTATTAACCTTTTGCAAAAACAAAAAAAGAAATAAGATAAAATAAAAATCACGTTGTAAATTTGAAATCCAAATTTAATGGTAGTTAATCTAATGTCGTGTGAAGCCGTCATTACAATGCTCCAATAACTTCCGGTCCACTTGGTTTTGAAAACATTTTTGGAGTTTTCTTTTTCATCAAAATATTTCTCTTGCTTTCCCAAACCTTTGTTTAAGTTTTATTTTGAATGTTTGCGTTTGAGAATTAAAATCGATACTTAATATTTTTCTCTAATAATTTGCTGGTCACCATCACATAATAAAATATTATTCATGATTTTAATGATGGAATTGACAAACATTTTAATGGAAAGATGAAAGGACCCGATCCTATCTTAAAGAAAATGAGATTTTGTATTCACCTCAAGACGGTTACATAAGAACTAGGAGAATCCATTTTTATATTGGCAACAATAGCAGCGTAGTAAGATCAAGAAGGTACAATCTCCTGCAGCTTGTCCATATGAACGTTAAAATTTTTTTTGACTAGTTTAATGGTGACAGGCATTTGCAATTTTATATCTGGGCAGTCATATTCTTGAATAAAGGAAACTGTCATAGGTAAAATGTCCGTGGAAATATCCTTGATTATGCTCGAAAGAAAATTAGATTACAGATAATGGTGAGTTCAGTAATTCTCCAAATCTTTCAACGAATTCGGAATGGTAAAAATCTCATTAGAGATTACCTTAATGAAGTTAAAAACAATATGGCTACTTTGTAAATGCACGTTAATATAAAAATATTGGTTTGATGAAGCGACTAAAAGACCTCAAGTATGAACAGCGCGCCCTTTGTCATGAACATTTCAATACACATAATCATAAAATTCATAAAAATTCATAAAAGTATTCTTTCTTGGACATCAGTGGAATAAACTGCTTCATATTCATACTTCCTCGTAGACTAGTGGCCATTGTATTAACGGTACAACAGCTGAATTTAGTTTTTGGTTGTTGATTGATGCTAACCAAACCGTAGCCTCTCATTATTTAAATGGCCGACTGTCGATTCAGTTAGTCAGTTAATTCTCATACGTGAAACACGCTTAGGCGATCATGTCTCGACAAGGTAGAATGACTTCCCGCAGTAGGTTGTCATTACTTTCTCCGGTAGACTAGCTGCCAGCCAAAGGTACTGAACACAATCTGTCCTGTTATTTAACCCATAACTGGAGGGAAGAGGCGGATTAATTACTTTTCTTAAGGATGTTTGCGCATAAGTGAATGCAATGAATTCAACTGGAATTTGAATTCTGACTGTCGATTACACAGACTAATTCAACAAAGTTCTGTTAAAAATACAGAAAAAAAAACAAATTTAATTATATTATTCTCTGCAATATTTGTTGTATGGAGCACACTGGGTTGTTAAATCCAAACGACCCACACTTAATAAAATCACGTTTAAATCTGGTCATAACACATTACATTGCATTTAAATATAAGGTTCTGTTATCAATTCGAGCTCTCACGCGGTGTGACGTCATAGAAACGCATTACAAATTTGCGAGCTGCGTTTGCTATTTTTTGGTAACTGTTGCCGTTGTTTAGCGGAGTTTTATGCCAACACAAGATAAAAACGTCGCTGATGGTGGATGGTTTTATTTTAACGTTCTTTTAACCTTTCTGAAGATGGCTCATGTGAACCGAAAGCTTAGAACCAACTTAATAAAAAATTATCCAAATTTTGGAGAATTTTTGGTTTTATTTTCACCTGAAATTAAAGCCAAAAGACGATGTTTAGAACGGCTCATGATTAAACATAATAGACATTCATTGTCTCTTATATTTAACAGTATATATATATATATATATATATATATATATATATATATATATATATATATATATTGTCATCCACAGACAGATGTTTCGCTGTATCACAGTTCATCAGTACTGTTAGACTCCGATTGCTACACAACCCAGGCTCGAAACCCGAATGTGTATATTTTACGGAAATTAACGAAGATTAACGAAACTTGGTTATAAACAACCGACAATTTGAAATGATTTGTTTGATCATTATTTTTGATCGATACTCGTATTTAAGCAGATATTCTGTTTATAATCAAAAAAGTATTATATGTTTATTTCTACCGGCCTGAATATTTTACGATAAATTTTTATTACTATGTGGATAGAGGTCGCAGGTTCAAATCCTGCAGAATGACACACATTTTCGTAATAAAAATTTATCGTAAAACAATCAGGCCGGTAGAAATAAATATATAATGTAGTTTGATTAAAAATAGAATATGTACTTAAATACGAGTATCGATCAAGAATAATGTTCAAACAAACTATTTCATATATATATATATATATATATATTCGTGTAAAATCGTTTATACAATAAAGACGAAAACTAATGATGGTTCGCCTGAAGTAGGCATTTACCTCAGATTTACCATGAAATAACGTGTCTGCCTTCATTTTTCTTATATATATATATATATTGATGTTTTTGATGCGAAAACGTTTTCGATGAATTATTGAACCTGGTTTTAATGAAAAAATGCTTCCCCATCAAAGTGTTTCAGAACGATCGAATAATCGTTCGATGTAAGTTCAGATGAATATGGCGGGCAGGATAGGCTAGGGTAAAAGAAATCAGACGAGTTCCCTAATTTTTTTGTCTGTTATTCTTGCTGTATTCGGCCTTGAATTGTCACGAAGAAGAACAATGCTATTTCTTAATTCCCCTGTGTATGTTGCCATTGCCGTACAAAGCTACGGTATATTAGTGTATTCCAAATTCTTCTGTCATATATGATTTGTATTTAAGATGATGCATTCACCATTATAATTGATTTCCCAAAATGAATATTGCTTATAATTCAATATATATATATTAAAAGTAGATCAAAAAAATATATTCCCAACATCTCTCGTTTAGGCGCATGTGTAGTCGCATCAACGTAAACAAACCTCGTCTGACAATGTTTTAAGGAACAAAACGCGTGACACTATTTTTTTTTTTCACATTGTCATGCATCATTTTTAAAAAATTGTTCTTGATATATAAGAAATGTATATCGTTATCCATATATACACTGCCGGCCATATTTATTAGGCAAACCCGGTTTTTTAATAGAAATGATGTATTTCATACTGTTTTTAAGTGGATAATTTTAAATGTATAATTGGCCAACAAGCTCTCTATTATGCAATTTTCATTAAAAATGCCAGACAAGGTATTATCATTATGATTTTTATATAATTTTTCATGTGTTCTCATGATATTTTCTTCAGAAATCAAATTATATAAGAATTGTTCAAAGGTTTTGCACATCGAGCGCTTTCGGCTATGCTTTTAGCCATTATCAAGAATTTCTTTTACTTGTAAATAAACATGTGTAAAGTTTATGTTTATAGTGTTTTATGTATGTTAAGTTTTGAACACGATAAGCTCATTGTTACTCTGCTTATAATTTATGTTATTATTAATTCTTGGTTATGGCTAAAAGTATAACACACACACACACACACACACACACACCAAATCGCCCTTTTCTCCGGATTCTTTTAGCTCCTGTAAATCAGCGTCTAACTCTATTTTTTATAAATGTTTCTTATTTCAAAAACAATGAAAAAAAGTTAGACATTGATTTACAGAAGCAAAAAATATAAAAAAGAGCTATATTGAGCTACTCTGCAGCTAAATTGGCAACTCTGATTCCCACACATATATGCATGCACACAATCACACACATATACATACACACATACCCATACATCTGCATACAGTGTGTATCAAAAAATAAATTCATTAACATATGTCCGCAAATCGTTTTTGAGTTCATTTTAATGAAAGTTTATGCAAGATGGCGCTGTGCAGCTATGCAGACGAGGTTGTATTTGTCATTGGTGTACATTTGTGGCTAGTCTGTATTCAACGTTTACCGTGTAGTTTTGGGTGAACTGATAAGTATTCCGTTTAACAATGACAGGATATTCATATTGTGAACAGCTAGATATGATATTTACACATAGAACCATGTGAATTTTAATTTAAGCAATGCTGTAAACTTGTGTTTACAGACCGAATGAAGCCGAATTACCCAACCTTTGATGTTGTTTATCGCCCCGATGTTGAGACATGACCCGTGGCACCACAAACTATGGGTCAAGGAAGACCCAGATCCACTCGTACGCTTGACCACAAGAACACATTCTATAGGTTATCAAGGACGATGAAGGTATTAGCACAAGTCAAGTGGTCCTAGAAAGTACTAAATCTCATAGTACTGCATAGAGGGTACTTCAGAAGCAGCTGCTGAATTCGCATTATTTCCAACGTTTACAGGGTATTTTGCTTTTGGATCACTCACCCTGGAAGAACTTTTGCTGGTGATTTATTGCACAAACTGCCGATTCGTTGTTTGACTCTTCAGTCTTGTTTACGGGTGAGGTAACATTGTAAAAAATAGAATAACAAATTTACACAACCAAGATTTTGAGTGAATTGAAATACCAGGGTAACAATACAGGGTAGACTCTAGCATTACATTACGATTAATGTGTGGGCTGGAATTGTAGGCGACTGTCTGGTAGGTCCATATATTATCAAAGAACGTCCTACAGCAGCTGTTTACTGGGATTATTCCGATCACACTTCCAGACATGCTAAAGAATGTATCCCTGTTTATACGAAGACGAGTGTGGATTATGTATGATGAGTCTCCATCACATTTTAATCACGCAGTCCACTGAATGACATCTACCATGAAATATGGATAGGCAAGGAAGTACCGATTCCATGGCTTGAACGTTCTCTGATCTCAGTCTTTTGAATTATATCTGTGAAGCCAGCTAAAAATATGGTTTATGCAGTAGACAGCAATAAAGCAGAGACGCTTTATCAACGTGTTATAGGGGCGTGAAAAAAACATTAAACACCATGTTGGAGTATTTGAAAGCGTCCGCCAGTCAATGATCCGACGGCTGCATGCGTCTGCAGAATCAAACGGAGGACATTTTGAACAGTCGTTATGTGTTGCTTTGTTGAGGTACAACAATGACTATATGGACATTTGTTTATATGGACATTTGTTTATATGGGCATTTGTTTATATGGATATTTGACCTTGTTTTTGTGTCAGGAATGTGCTCCTAATGTTTAAAAATGTTGAATTTTTACATTTCAAATATCTACCGTGTATTGTCCTTGTCAATATATTTCTGTACGCCTGTAAACCTTGGACATTAACAGCAGCATTCAGACGAAGATTTCAAGTATTTCAAATAAGAAACAAGATAACCAGGATAAGCATCATTTATAAAGAACGGCTCGGAAATGATGCCGTGAAGACATCGATCAAAATCTCCTATTCTATCTATCTATCTATCTATCCATCTATCTATCTATCTATCTATCTATCTATCTATCTATCTAGGTAGCTAGCTAGGTTGTATAATTATTTCTCTCTCTCTCTGTATATATATATATATATATATATATATATATATATATATATATATATACAAATATTCGTTCATTATCTATCTGTCTACCTGTATATTTATCTATGAGGCATGTGCATAAGACATTAGGAAGGTGAATATAATTGAATGAGGACGGAAAGAAAAATAGAATAACAGATATAAGAAACAAAGCTGCGAGAAATCAAAATTTCAATGAAAAAAGAGAGAGTAAAAGATAGAGAGAGAGAGAGAGAGAGAGAGAGAGAGTGCCAGGGAGAATTCGGAGAAAGAAAGAAAGAAAGAATAGAGAGCACGAGCGAAAGAGAGAGAGGTAAGTGCAAAAATACAGAGAATGAGAAAGAGATTGTGAATAGGAGATAAAAGAGAGAATGAAAGAGAGAACGAATGAGTGACAGACAGAGAGAGAGAGAGAGATAAGTTATTGAGAGAAAGAGAAGAATAAAGATAAAGATATGCGGGTAGATGAATAAGAAATAACTAATTAAAAGCTGCGAGCAAATACCCTCTTCAAAAAGCTGTCAATTTTCCACCCAAAGCGCATATCAGATTTTCCCACTTTTCCAACCCGCTTTTCACCGCCTGTCTCGTTTAATTTAAATCTCTATACACGCGTTATTAAATAGAACTTTATTAACTGCAAGTACCAGCGTATTCACGTATTACCAAATAATAAGAATCTGATTTGAAATCATCTCTTCTTCGGTGAGATACCAATTTGTTTCCACTAAATTTCCCCACCACCTCGCTCACAATAAACTGCCTTCTTCGCTGGTTACCAGTCTAAAATGTTCCTGGTTTGTCTCTTCGCGGTCGACAGCTTCCATTAACGACTGAAAACAGTCCTGTAGTACATTCTGATCAAAAGACTTTACCCCCCACAAAATACCTCCACCATGTTTACATTTGTGTATGTGAAGCGAACCTGAAAAAAAGACGATATGAAAAGAGCAATGTAAGTGGACGATTATCGGGGAGAAGGGACTTCACACCTCGTCACCCCTTTCCCAAACCAGTAAAATGGACCCTTCGTCTCATTTCTCAATTCAGCATCGAACCAAGAAGAACCTTTCATCAAACAGTTTGCAATGTTCTCGCTTGAATTATTTTTCTGAAGAAGTAAAAATCTTAACGGAAGTCGAAACGAATCGGACGTTAACATGACGTGGGAAGACATAATAGCTTCTTTCATCCTGACCTCTTATCGCGACTGTCCAGCCGCCTTACGGACACACGAAGACCGCCCAATGTGGATAGAGTATTCAATATACCTCAGCAAGTTTAAGCAATTTCAATTCTAAGACATGTATCCCCGAGGCCACATTCATATGAAAAAAAAGAAAGAAAATGAATGTTCTTTGCAATTGATAAGACAGTTATTGTCATAGCACACATCAATCTTTTTATATTTTACCCTTAAAAGAAGCGAGCGTGACTTTCAATGATATTAAACAATAAAATGTGAATTTTTGCTGCACCTTGGGTGTAATAATATTTCGAGAAGGAGAAAGCCGTTCATTGCACTTTATTAATTATATGGCCTGTCAGGAAAGTGTCCTACCCAAACTGATGACTTAGGGGCAATTACACTGGTCACGAAACCACAAGGTTTAAGGATCAAATGCTGAAGACCTCGCTCACGTTAACGGCCGTTCTTAACCGTTGGCAACAATGGCTTTGTTGAAAGATCTAAAATAGATAAAACTGAGCAGAATTAGAGACAATATTAGATTTATCACAAATATTGCCGATTGTTATCGATTTTTTTTTTCAATTAACGCCGTTATTCTAGCGTTTATTTCATATTCACATCCAGAGATTATTCTACTATGTAATAACCGACCAACCATTGTTATGCGCACTCGCCTGGTCAGTCCCTGTTGCAGTCGCCTGTAGAAGCACATTTCTTCAACGCCAACTAAAGCCACCAGGGATTTATATCGAAACTCTTACAGTTTCTAGGTGAGAGCGCTTCAGTTGCCGTGCAAAACAGTTTCAACAATATCAGTACGCTCGGTCACGGTGTGTTGTGACTTCGTAACAATACGAATAACAATAATAACAACAGCAATAATAATAATAATAATGATAATAATAATAATAATCAGGCGAATGGATTCTAAAAGAAAAAAGCTTCTTTCTAAGCATAAGATGCATCATCCAAAGGCTGATGTATACCGTCTATACATACCCTGTAAAGAAGGTGGAAGAGGTCTTATTCAGCTAGAATTGTTATACAAGACAACAACTATTGGCTTACTAACATACATAGAAACAACAAAGGATTGGATGATACAATTATTAAGGCAACATGAAGAAAGAAAGAAACAATAATCAATAATAAAAGAAGGAAGTAAATACAAACAAGATTTACAGTTAGTAGATTCTGTAGAAAAGCAAAACAGAAGCCAAGAACCAACGATTACGTCAAAAATATGAAAATGAAAGCCAAAGATAAAGCTCTTGAACAGATGAAACAACACTGGCAAGACAAACCTCTGCATGGCCAAAATCCAGAACGTGCCAATAAATCCAATGTTGATAAAGTTAATACTCATCGATGGTTACGTGCATATGGATTAAAGTCTGAGACTGAAGGCTTTATTCTTGCAGCGCATGACCAAAGTCTTTTCAGTAGAAACTTTCAGGCAAATATTATACATAATAATATGGATCCAAAATGCAGGTTCTGTGATAAATACCAAGAAACAATAGACAATCTAATCTCAGAATATTCTGTACTTGCCCCAAATGAATATAAAAATCGCCACGATAGAGTGGGGCAATATTTACATTGGCTAATGTGCAAACACTATGGAAATATGTAAATAAACACTGGTATGAACATCACCCAGCACCGGTTACAGAAATAGATGATGTCATCATTCTATGGGATTATATCATCTACACACACAGAAAAATTGAAGCAAATAGGCTGGACATTATTGTTAAAAACCAGACAGAAAAAACTTGTCTATTAATTGATATGGCTTGTCCAGCGGATTGTAACATAGCAACCAAGGAATTCGAAAAACTGTCAAAATATAAAGACCTGGAAATTGAAATAGAATAAAATGTGGAAATTGAAAACAAGAGTTGTGCCAGTGATAGTTGGTGCACTTGGAATGATAAAAAATGGAACAAAACAACACATTGAAAGAATCCCTGGAAACCCCAGCTTAAGAGATATACAAAAAATTGTCTTATTAAGTACAGCCCACACACTAAGGAGAACTTTATCTATGTAATGCTAGGATGATAGGGAAGATAGAAAAACATGAAATGGAACCATAACAACACGCCACGACCTGCCTTAGCTCACCCCGCAGACTTGGTTGGTAGTGAGACCAAAGCAGAAATCGAAATATGATGAAAAATGACATAATAATAATAAATAAGAAAAAACTATCAAAGTATAAAAACCTGGAAATTGAAGTAGAAAAATATGGAAATGGAAAACGAGAATAGTAGCAGTGATAATAGGTCCGTCTGGAATAATAAAACATGGCACAAAACAATGCATATGAAGAGAGACCCTGGAAACCCCAGCTTAAGAGATATATAAAAGACATAGGGAATGTTAGGAGGAAGGTGACAGATGAGTAAGGATACCGAGTATGAGGGTTGGGCAGATGCGAAGAGTGTTTGATAGAATGGGAGCAGGTTAGTGTGTTAGGAGGTGTCTGTTGACCTTACTTTTAAACTCCTGGAGATTGTAGCCGTCGGGGAAGCAATCGTGTGGAAGGGAATTCCACAGTCGGGAAGTGCGAGGAAAAAAACTGTTTGAGTAGAAGTTGCGGTTGCATTTTATCGGTTTCACTGTAAAAGGGTGGGATCTAGTTGCTAATCTAGTATCTCGTGCACATTCGTATTTAGGGGGCACCAGTGATCTAAGTTCTTCGGAGCAGAAGCCGTGAAAGTATTTATAGAAGAGACACAGGGAAGCCACGTCGCGCCGGTGGGAGAGAGACTGCAGGCTGTCTGCCAAGTCGGTATCTATCACATTACAGACCCTCCTCTGAACCTTATCGAGAAGCCCGAGGAGAATAGCAGGGGCACCCGACCAGATATGGTGCATTGAATACTACTTGCCTTTGATGTTTCCGTAGACTTGGTAGGTAGTGTGACCGTAGCAGAAGTCGAACTACGATGAAAATGGAATAATAATAATAATAATAATAATAATGCAGATTCTGTGATAAATATCGAGAAACAATTAACAATCTTGCACCAAGTGTTAACACCCACTGCATATAAACTCGGCATATTTGCGTGGGCCGATATCTGCACTGGAAAATATGCCACTGTTACGAGAAGGAAACTGCAAGAAAAATGGTATAAATATCACCCAGGCCCGGTTAGATTGATCGGACCTGTAACAATTTTATGGACTTTACAATACCCACAGACCGAATAATCAATGACATAAAAATAGAATGTGCTTCGTTACTGAGATAGCAGTCCCTGCAGATTGTAATGTATCTTTGAGGATCTTCAAAAAACTATCAAATTACAAGGGACGTGATATCGAAATCTCAGAAATGTGGCACGTGAGAACGTCAACAATTATAGCGGTAGTTTTGAAATCACCGTTTGATTCGTAAAGGCTCCGATAGACCCTTAAAGACACCCTTAAAGACATACAAAAAATTGCACTCAAATAGAGCTCATTCATTACGATAAATTTTCTTCTTTTTTTTCTTCTTCTTTGTGCCCTGTCCCTTTAGGATGTAGGCGATCATGGCCTTCCACATTTCCCTATCCCTGGTGGCTCTTAGCACGCTTTCTCCTCTTACGCCACCCAAACCCCGCTCTGCCATCCATCTAGCTCAAGACCATAAATCTAGAATATAAATGTATAGAAACTAGCGGGTATACAAAATGAGGGATCAGTTTATATATTGATTATAATATCGAATTGATCCCCCATTTTATACCCAAATTATAATTTCTTATAAACAGTTGGCATATATCTTCTTCTAGGTGCCCTGTTCTTTCAGGACGTAGGCGATCATGGTCTTCCACGTCTCCATATCCCTGGTGGTACTTAGCACGCCTTTTCCTCTTACACCACCCAAATCCCGCTCTGCCATCCAATAGCTCAAAAAGCTTTAAAATATAAATGTATAGAAATTAGCATGGACACAAAATGAGGGATCAGTTTATATATTGATTATAATATGGAATTGATCATACCCACATTATAATTTCTTATAAACAGTTAGCATATATATTCTTCTTCTATGACGTAGGCGATCATGTCTCCCTATCCCTGGTGGCTCTTAGCACGCCTTCTTCTGTTACACCATGAAACCCTCGTTTCATCATACACCTGATTAGGCCCTTCAAATATGTTATCCGCTGCTTTCGCCTATCTCTTTTTACCTCTATCCAGCCTGTTAGTATCAGGTTCTCCAAGCCCTCCTTCCTCATTGCATGTCCCATGAACTTTAGCTGTCTCATCTTGATGCTCAGTATTATTTTCCCTTTAGTTTCCATCCTTTCCAAAAACTCATAATTGATCCCATGCACGATCCATGATATTCGCAGCATCCTTCTGTAGAACCAAATTTTAATTGCTTCAAATTTTTCCTTCATCTTTGATGATATTGTCCAGCATTCACTGCCATATTGAAGAACTGAGAGCACATAGCAAAAGAGTACTCTTTTCTTTGTTTCTAGCGAGATGATTCTCTCTCTCTCTCTCTCTCTCTCTCTCTCTCTCTCTCAATACATTACTCAACTTCCGGAATGCGTACTTCGCCATACCAATTCACATTCAGATCTCTGTGTCGCAATTTCCGTTTTCTGTTAGAACACTTTCAAGGTATTTAAATTCTTGTAACTGCTTGATTTTAGTATCCTCCACCTGTATTTGGCATTTTGAGTTACCCTTTTTGCTGATAACCATGCGTTCGGTTATCTTTCAGTTATTTGTAGTCCTTTCTTGATACTCTTTAGTTACCTTCTGTAGGAGATATTGTAGTTTGTTTTCTTTGTCTGCTATCAGCACTGTATCATCTGCGTACCTTTAATACTAGTAATTAGTATACGTAAAATTCTTCTTCTTCCTTTTCTTCTTCTTCTACGTGCCTTTCCACGTCTCCCAATCCCTGGTAGCTCTTAGCACGTTTTCTCCTGTTACACCACGCAACCTCCGTTCCATCATCCAATTGATTAGTTCCTTCAAATATGTTATCCGCTGTTTCCCCTGTCTCTTTTCCCCTCTATCTGGCCTTTTAGTATCAGGTTCTCCAAGCCCTCGTTCCTCATTGCGTGTCCCAGGAACTTTAACTGTCTCTTCCTGATGTTCAGTATTAATTTCCTTTCCGTTTCCATCCTTTCCAAAATCTCATGCTTGATCCATGAATCTACGATTTGTGAAATGTGGGTGATTTTAAGTCTTTTTATTTTTTTTATTTTTATTTTAATTTTTGCTTTTTTACTTTTTTGATTTTAGTCCACAATGCAATAAGCCTCACTCATACACACAGTAAAAAGAACCTTCAGATAATGGAGGCCTTCTACATTAAAACCAAACATTCCACACTTAATAAAATCACGTTTAAATCTGGTCATAACACATTACATTACATTTAAATATATGTTTCTGTTATCATTTCCAGCTCTCACGCGGTGTGACGTCATAGAACCGCATTGCAAATTTGCGAACTGCGTTTGATATATTTTGTTACTGTTGCCGTTGTTTAGCAAAGTTTTATGTCAACACAAGATAAAATCGTCGCTGATGGTGGATGTTTTTATTTTAACGTTCTTGTAACCTCTCTGAAGATGGCTCATTTGAGCCGGAAGCTTAGAACCAAATTAATAAAAAATTATCCAAATGTTGGAGAATTTTTGTCTTAATTTTCAACTGAAATTAAAGCCAAAATACGACGTTTAGAACGGCTCATGATTAAACATAATAGACATTTATTGTCTCTTATATTTAACAGTATATATTTAGAATATATATATATATATATATATATATATATGTGTGTGTGTGTGTGTGTGTGTGTGTGTGTATATATATATATTTGTCCGAAAGTCAGTCGATTACGTAATATTTAAAAGCTTTACATTATGTATATTGGTTGAATGTAATTAATAATTATATCTCCTTTAACTCTTTCCCTGTTTTCTCCGTTTTAGATTTCTCCCTCCTTTCCGTTTTCTCTTTTCCCCGACTTGCATTTCTGTGACTCGCTTAATTTTGACTTCTTAATGCATATGTAATCTTTAAAAGTCCATTTCAACGATCCATTTCTCCGACACTCTACTTACCCCTCTTCCCTACCCTCCGTAACAATGTCTAGACGGCCATCTTATAACAATATCGACTCTCTCTTTTGCTTCCCCTTCCCACTGTTTTTTCTTATTTTTTCTTTTTGCTTCTTTTCAAGAAAACTTCCGGTGTATGAATTCCTTTTAAGTGACTTTCTGGTGTATGAATTTTTTTCTTGAATTTGCCATAACAATAAAGAGATTTTTTTTTTAATATCTGACGAAGCGAGAATTCCTCGCGGAAATGAACATACAGCACAAGTAATTTTCAAAGTTTTATTCGAATAAAATATATATATATATATATATATATATATATATATATATATATATATATATATATATATATAAGCAAATAGCGATCTTTAATATGATAGAGAGGATTATTTTGTGAGAACTTGAAAATTATCGTTAGTTTGGATTCTTAAATTAATGAGGTGGTAAGTGAGGAATGGCCGTATTGTTTAGGGTTCGGTTTATCAGTAAAGAATTGATATTACGTTCGCGTTAATAATTACTGATTAAATGTAAACGATTGTGTAACTTGGTTTTATAAATTACGCAAAAACGTTTGATAAAATCGGCCACAAAGATCTACTGGAATTGCTAATAAACCTTGTTATATTTTGAAAGGATCTTAGAATAAGAAAGAACCTAGGAACTTCCATACGGGTAGTTCTTCAGAAAATAGAAAAGAATATAAGACAAGGGGGTATCTTCTCAACGGACTTATTCAACCTATATATTGAGGTGATTCTGAGTGAACTAGATGTCCTATGTGGATTCATTAATGTCAGCCATAATATTAACAACGTAAAATATGCTGGTGACTTAATGATGATAGCAGACACAGAACGTAAACTACAAAACTTATCTAGTATGTACTGAAGGACAGCGATAAGAAAGGATCAAACAATAGCAAGAAGACAAAATGCATGTTAGATAGTAAAAGGAGTCCAAAATGCCACTTGCAAATCGGAAACAGCAAAATCAAATCGTGCGGAAATTTAAATAATTAAGAATTGTTTTAACAGAGGAAGGAAAGTGTGACACTGAAATCCGAAGGTGCATTGGGATAGCGAAAGATGCCTTCTAAAATCTAAGGAGAGTATTAAGAAACAGAAAAATTGGAGATGACAAAATCAAACAAGTTCAACAATTTGAATATATAAGAAGTTTTTTTAACAGAGGACAGAAAATGTGACACTGAAATCTGAAGGTGCATTGGGATAGCGAAAGATGCCTTCTAAAATCTAAGGAGAGAATGAAGAAACAGAAAAATTGGAGATGACAAAATCAAACAAGTACAACAATTTAAATATCTAAGTGGTGTTTTAAGAGAAGGCGGAAAGTGTTACACTGAAATCGGAAGGTGCATTGGCATAACGAAAGATGCCTTCTAAAATCTAAGCGAAAATAGAAAAACTTCGCTAAAAACAAGGTAACGAGACTAAAAGTGACGTGATATCTTTTCTCTTGTATGGCAGAGAGTGCGAGACAATATGCCCAAACATGAAGAAGAGACTTGAAGCAGTAGAAATGTGGTTCTACAGAAGGATACTGAGGATATCATGGAACGAACATGTTAGCAATGATAAAGTTTTAGAGCAAACAGAAACAAACCGGAAATTTATAGTTAAGAAAGGCTTCAGAAAGAGACAGTCGAGGTTTCTATGGCACATAATGAGGAAATAGGGATTAGAAAATCTGATTCTGAAAGGACCAAATTTGCAAAGACAAGGAAATCGTAGCAAGTCATGATCGCTTATGTTCTGAGGGGACACGGCACACAAAATAAAGCCATTTTAGTTGGCCAGAAGCTCACTCATCTTCATGAATCAGTCAGTTAAGTGCCATACGTAATATACTTCACTTCATCCACTTCTATTAGTTCCAGGAAGAGTCTGCTCGCTTCACAAGCTGTTAATAGTGAATTTGATAATTCTTCTCCTTCCATGTACCGTGTCCCGTTAGGACGTAGGCGATCATGGCTTTCCACATCTTCCTATTCCATGTAACTCTTAATAATGTTTATCTTGTTCAGTTAGTTAAGTACCATATGTGATACATGCTTTGGGTGATCATGTCTCGAAAGAGACATGACTAAATAGGCAGAAGATTATCCCGCAGTAAGTTGCCATTGCTTTCTGCGGTAGACTGGTTGCCAGCCAATGCTATAGAACCCAATCTGTCCTGTTATTTAACCCATAACTGGAGAGAAGAGACGTATTGGTAGCTTTCCTAAGGATATTTGTGTGGAAGTGAATGTAAAGAGCTCGACAGGAATTCGCACTCGGCTCCCCGATTGCTCGTTCCGCATTCATATCCACTGCACCACAACGCACCACAACTTTATGAATCACCACTCGCAAATCGAAAATGCTTAACAATTGTATTATTCCCTGGATATTTACTAAGATCAGACAACGTATGTCAAAACATTATGCTCTTTTTGGAGAGGTAACAAGAGAAGAGGATGTGCGTTGTGGTGCAGTGGATATTGACTCGGAACGACAAATCAGGGAGCCGAGTTCGAATTCCAGTTGAATTCTTTACATTCATTTATGCACAAATACCCTTGGGGAATGTATTAATCCGTCTCTTCCCTCCAGTTATGGGTTAAATAACAGGACAGATTGAGTTTTATAGCCTTGGCTGGCAACCAATCTACCGCAGAAAGCAATGGCAACCTACTGCGGGATAATCTTCTGCCCAGTCAGTCATGTCTCTTTCGAGACATGATCACCCAAAGCATGTATCACATATGGCACTTAACTAACTGAACAAGAGAAAAATTATTAAGAGTTACATGGAATAGGAAGATGTGGAAAGCCATGATTGCCTACGTCCTAACGGGACACGGTACATGGAAGGAGAAGAATTATCAAATTCACTGTTAACAGCTTGTGAAACGAGCAGACTCTTCCTGGAACTAATAGAAGTGAATTAAGTGAAGAAAGCGTTCATCTATAATCGTAATTACTGTTCATATCTTGCGAGTTATGCTCCGCTTTGCTCTTTGCTTTGAGGATTGTATTAGTTTTATAATTCAGAAAAAGTCGTAAAAAATTATTCAAATATAATCAAGAATAACAAAGATATATTCTTTTTATTCGCGGCTAGAAAAAAATTATAAAAAAAGGTTTCTTATCTGAAACGACACCTTCATCTCCTTACTTTTTTTTATTTTTTTGGTTCTCCTGTTTCGATGAGAAAATGCATTTAATATCAGGTAGAACCTAATTCCTTGTCTAACATTCGCCTTTCTCTCTCTTTCTCGCTTTTACGAACTTTCATCTCGCTATCGTAATCACATTTCCATTATAATTCCCACACTTTCCTCTCAATCTTTCTGCGTCGAGTTTAAAAGAAAAAAAACACATTCAGCCTTCATAATGCTTTCATATATCATAAGTTAATACATTCTTTGTAGTTCGTGCAATATTTTTTCTATTTTATTTTTCTACAGAATTGTATCTCTTTGCTACTCCCATAATTATTCCTGGAAGTCATTCCACAGCTAAATTTCGCAGCCATTTCTGGAAGGGATGCAAAAGTAAGATGGAATTAAATAAAAAAAACAAGAAAAAAAACCCAAAAACAAACAAACACCCACAAATGAATCGGTTCAGTCTAAATGTATTAGTTTCTCACAAAAAAGATGAGTCAAACAATATACCTGCTTGTGGTAATGGCAACAAAACTTCAATAATATTTTCTTTACTAGCTTCGTGAAGATGAAGGTGTCATATTTCTATTTCATTTCTTCACTTAGCTGCTAATCTATTTCATTTCACGGAAGATTGGGAAAGACAGAGAGAACGAAAAGAAAAATAGAACAGTTTCATTTCCGGCATTGTCAGGAACCAAAATTATTTGGTTTTCAATTGGAAATGTATAGATCCTTCCCGTCTGAAAAGGGAAATCAAGGCTCATCTTGTTTATTGGACAATTCCAGATTGTCTTGCAAACAAAATTTTTTTAAGTCACCACACAAGACAGCATTTTGCTTATTCTCTCTCTATAAGGTCTTTGTGTTGGTTGTCTGATGGTTATTGGAAAAAAAGTGGAATCAACCGGCCGAGTTCAAATCTTGATAAGGTTTGTTACATTCATTTTCGCCTCAATTCCCTTGGAAAAGTCGGGCATCAATCACCTTAAAGCCAGAAATTAAGCAGTAGGGTAGAATAGATTTTTTAGTCTTGGATGAGTCTTTGTCTGAGAGAAGAACATGTCTGGATTTGAAACCATGACGAAAGCATTATGCAACCATTCTATTTCTTCCATGAAATCATGAAGATTTACGAACGAAAAACAAGAAAAAAAAAGGCTGTTTTTTCTATTTTGAAGATGTTAACCCTATTTTTAAGTGTTCAATCTCGATGTTCATTTGTTTAATGATATGATACGTTATGTGCGTTGTGGTGCAGTGGATATCGGCTCGGAACGAGAAATCGGGGAGCCGAGTTCGAATTCCAGTTGAACTCTTTGCATTCACTTCCACACAAATACCCATGGGAAAGGTACCAATCCGTCTCTTATCTCCAGTTATGGGCTAAATAACAGGACAGATTGGGTTCTATAGCGTTGGCTGGCAACCAGTCTACCGCAGAAAGCAATGGCAACCTATTGCGGGATAATCTTCTGCCCAGTCAGTCATGTCTCTTTCGCAGAGATGATCGCCCAAGCGTGTTTCACGAATGGCACTTAACTGACTGAATATAATAGGTAGAAACATGAGTAAGGCTGATACTGGTCATAAAGTGGGGGGTCAGTTTTATATTGTTACAAAGTGATCCCCTACTAATTACTACTTAACAATATAATACATCTCTTCACCCTCTATCTATGAGTCAAATAACAGGACAGATTGGGTTCTATAGGCTTGGCTGGCAACTGGTCTACCGCAGAAAGCAATGGCAACCTAATGCGGGATAATCTTCTGTCCAGTCAGTCATGTCTCTTTCGGGACATGATCACCCAAGCGTGTTTCACGTATGGCACTTAACTGACTGACGAGAATTAGCTTTAAGAAAAATATAAAAATAGGGAAGATCCAAAATTCACTAGCATTGATTAACCATCGCAACTCTGTTAACGTATTAAGAAAATGAATGAAATGATTAAAATAGTAATTTGGAAAATGTGATATATAAAAAGTGATAATGTGTTAAGTTGTTAGTCTGTAAACAAATAAGAAATGCTTTAATCCTTTCCATTAGAAAGATTTACTTGCAAAAAGACTCTTGTTTTGATATCGTGGACAGCAAAATGCCGGGTCACGACCAAAATCATTGCAGACCTTTCTTTAAAATTTGTCTAGAATCTCGAGATATATAGCCTGGACAAAACGCTAGATGTGGCAGCAATATACAATGCACGGAGGAATGATAGATTTATTAATGTGAATGATTCTTTAAAAAAATGTCTGTCCCGATTCAGTGAATTAACCTTATTAGCAGCAGACCCAGCAATTGATTCAATATAATGTCTCCATTTCAAGTTAGTGAGAGAACTGAGTTGAAGAAGAGGCTAAGAGTTGCTGTCTATGATAATGGAGGTAAAAATGATTCTCTGTGATGATTAAAGAACTGCAGTTTTGTTTTGGAAGCGTAAACATCTGCATTTTATTTTTTGCCTAAGTTAACAACTGATTGGAACTTGTTTTCAAAATCAGCTTTTAATCTTTGTTAGACATCTTAAAATTATTATACGACAGGAACAAATGGTAAAACCTCTGCCCTGAAAGACTGAATTTAAGTATATATATATATATATATATATATATATATATATATATTTATTTATTATAGATTATAGTTTAGAACATGTACATAATTTTTTTTTTATATATCCACTACAAAAGTACATTTGTTTCGACATTGTAACTTTAATGTCGAAACAAATGTACCTTTGTAGTGGATATATATAAACAAATTATGTACATGTTCTAAAATATAATTTATAATAAATATACACAGCTTTATATATTATATATCGACCACTGTTTTAAATGAATGTTTTGGACATTGTAAATTCTTTCTTCGTTCTGTATTCACTCGAATATATATATATATATATATATATATATATGCCGACCATAAACGAGTACATATATCAGGCCCTCGATAACTCTGGTACTCTGGCTTTCTGTGCAAGCGACAGGATTAGGGTATCGCTGGATGCTTGCTTGGTTTGATCCAATCTTTCCTATCAAACCGCATAATGAAGGTTTTCTTGAACAGGCATGTCTTCACATACTACCACACGAACGCTGGTGTCTTCCAGTACTCTACCTTAGGAGCAATTCACTTTCTGATTTTCATAAATGATTTCCCTGGCGTGATCAAATCCCAAGTAGGCATCTACACTGATGACACCACCACACGTAGTCCCTTCTACCACCCATAAGCATGGATGAAGAGAGTCTCCCTGAAAGCAGTACACTGTGCCTCCTTGGGCTCACCCTCTCTTCCGATCTTTACATTACATTGAATCAATAGCTAAATCCACTACTAGGATGGTTGGGTAACTGTGTCGGGCCAGGAAGTTATTTTTCCGTCTGAGTCTACCTTGCACATATACAAATCAACCATCCATACTATTTTCATATCTAGTCAGGTGCCGCTGCTATTTATCTCAGGGTTCTCAACAGGTTCGAAAAGAGAATCTGTAATGTGATCGATACCGATGAAGAAACACGACTCCAGCCACTTCCTACAGATAGGATGTGGCTTCCCTCTGTGTATTTGAAATATTTTCATGGCTTAGCTCACTGACACTCCCTCTACAAAAAATTATTTGAGCAACCATACTGGTAACACGGCCTCACCCTTTTACAATTAAATCAACCAAATGCAGGTTCCACTTCTACTCCATCAGCTTCTTTTCACGCACTTCCCGCCTGTGAAACCCTCTTCCGTATACTTGCTTACCTGACGGCTAAAATCTCCAGGAATTTAAAGGCAATGTTGGTTCCCATCTCTTATCCACTTAACCCCAGTCCTTCCCTCGTCCTTTCCCCATCACCCCGTCTCTGTTGTTCTTTTCCTTTCTCACTCTACCCTCGCAGCTGTCTTCACACAGGTATTCCCATCCTTCTCCGACACCCCCTGTAACCTGTTTGTCTTTCTCTTTGCTCTCCTCCTGCTTAAACTTTCGCTCTTCTCTTAGGTTGCCCCCTGCGCACCAGTAGCGGTACCGCCTTTTCTGGGGTGAAACGATTAAAAAAAATACTATGAATCGAACATGTGAGTAACGACGAGGTTTTGGAGAAAATACAAAAAAATTTTTGTTTTTTTTAATCGTGTCACCCCAAGCAAGGCATTCCACTGCCACTATAGCGCAGGGGGTTACATAGAGGGATTGGGTATAGGAAATGTCAGAAGGAGGGTGATAGACGACTTAGGATGTACATAGGGAGAGAGTTGGAGAGAGTGGGTTTGAGTTAGTGTGTTAGGAGGTGTCTATTGACCTTACATTTAAACTCCTGGAGGTTGTAGCTCTCGGGAAAGCAAGCATGCGGTAGGGAATTCCACAGGCGGGAAGTGCGACGAAAGAAGCTATTGGAGTAGAAATTGCGGTTACATTTCATCGGTTTCACTGTAAAAGGGTGAGACCTAGTTGCCAATCTAGTATCTCGTGCAAATTCACATCTAGGGGGCACCAGTGATTTAAGTTCGTCAGAGCAGAAGCCATGAAAGTATTTATAGAAGAGGCACAGGGATGCCACGTCACGCCGGTGAGAGAGATACTGCAGGCTTAGCATCAGGAAAAGACAACTGAGGCTTTTAGAACATGTAATGGGGAAAGAATGGCTTCCCTCTATTCTACAAATATTTTCATGGCTTCTGCTCCAAGAAGCTTAGCTCATTGATGTCCCCTCCACAAGAATTTACTCGAGCAACCAGACTGGCAACACGGCCCCACCTTTTCACACTTAAATCAACCAAATGCAGCATCCACTTCCAATCCATCAGCTTCTTTTCACGCACTTCCCGCCTGTCAATTCTCATCTCTTATTCACCTGACTCCAATCCTTCTCTCGTTCTTTCCACATCACCCCGTGTATCTTGTTTTTTCCTTTCTCAATCTACCTTCGCAACAGTCTTCCCGACGGTATTCTCATCCTTTTCTTTCTTTTTTTTTTTCTTCGACACCCCTTATAAACGGTTTGCCTTTCTCTTCGCACTCTTCCTGCTTAAACTTTCGGTTTTTCTTTTATGTTGCTCCCTGTGCACCAGTGGCGGTGCCGCCTTCCCTGGGGTGAAACGATTAATATATATATATATGTGTATGTGTGTGTGTGTGTGTGTGTGTGTGTGTGTGTTCAGATATAAATAAAATGTTTTTGCAAAAAGTAAAAAATGAACGTAGACAAAAGGAAAAGTTCTCTTTACCCGTGCGATTCGTCCTCTGATGGACTTTATAAGGGTAAATCTAAGGACTTTATTTTGCAGTATGTATTTATTGGGCTCATGGCCGAGTAGTTAGAACGTTTGCTTTTTGACCATGAAACCCGGTTTCGAATCTCACCATTGTCGATTTGTAAGGAAAGTGACTTCAACATGTTATCCGTCTAGATGAGGCGATGCAGCACCTTGTGACCTGAAAACCATACCACGGGTTGACCCAAGCCTTGGGTACAGGCTTTCTTTGGTGAGTCTTCAATGGTTGTGCACTCATGATGACTTGTGACCAAGGCTTTGAGCATCCTGGCCTTGTTCAGACTATTGTTCACGCTAGATAACGCACTCTCTCCCAGCTGTAACTAAGGTCAGCACAACATAATTGCAGTAAAAAGCATAGGTGGACTCTGTGGGTGATAAACAAACACAAGTGTGCCTGGGCTGACGTCTGCAATTGGAAGTAGATAACCGTCCGGGTAGACGGTTATCTTCGAATAGGAGTGGCCAGCCATTGATTGGCTTGAGTCAGTTGAGTGCCATACGTGATACACGCTTGAGCAATCATGTCTCGAAAGAGAAATGACTGACTGGGTAGAAGATTATAACGCCGTAGGATGCAATTACTTTCTGCGGTAAACTGGCTGCCAGCCAAAGCTATAGAACTAAATCTGTTCTGTTATTTAACTCATAACTGGAGGAAACAGATGGATTCATAAATTTCACTAGGGTATTTGCGGATAAGTGAATGCAAGGAATCTGAATGTGCATTGTTGTGCAGTGGATATCGGCTCGAAACGAGAAATCGGAGAGCCGAGTTCGAATTCCAGTCGAATTCCCTGCATTCACTTACGCACAAATACCTTTGGGAAAGGTATTAATATGTTTCTTCCCTTCAGTTACAGGTTAAATAATAGGACAAATTGGGTTCTATAGCCTTGGTTGGCAATCAGTCTACTGCAGAAAGCAATGGCAACCTACTGCGGGATAATCTTCTGCCCTGTGTATCACGTATGGCACTTAACTGACTGACCTATTTTTAAACGGAAGTAAAAGACACGATGGGTTTTCAGCCTTTTTAAATTTAACAACGCTCAAAAATAATATTAAATCTAACTATGAAATTCAAGGTAAACTATGAAGGATGATAATTGAAGTTATTTAATGCTTAATAAAATGTGTGATTTAAGAAGTGGACTATTTCGCAGGAGATGAAATGTAAAACTAATATATATCGTAGTTTTCTTTTTATAACACCAGTTCCGATACTTTTTGATCCTCAATTATATATACATAATTTAAAATTTGCTATATTTATGGTGGAGAGTGTAAAATATTGATGAAAAATGACATGTAGATATAAAAAGTGTGGATTTGAAAAAAAAAAGACTTCGTGTAGATATAGATTTTCATGTCTTCTGCGCTTAATAAGATCAGGAGATGCAATGTTTTCATCTATCTATCTATCTATCTATCTATCTATCTATCTATCTATCTATCTATCTATCTATTTCAGTCTATTCATTCTATCTATCTATCTATCTATCTATCTATCTATCTATCTATCTCAGTCTATTCGGATCTATCTATCTATCTATCTATCTCAGTCTATTCGGATCTATCTATCTATCTATCTATCTATTTCAGTCTATTCATTCATATCTATCTATCTATCTATCTATCTATCTATCTATTTCAGTCTATTCATTCATATCTATCTATCTATCTATCTATCTATCTATCTATCTCAGTCTATTCGGATCTATGTATCTATCTATCTATCTATCTATCTATCTATCTATCTATTTCAGTCTATTCATTCATATCTATCTATCTATCTATCTATCTATCTATCTATCTATCTATCTCAGTCTACTCGGACCTATCTATCTATCTATCTATCTATCTATCTATTTCAGCCTATTCATATCTATCTATCTATCTATCTATCTATCTATCTATCTATCTCAGTCTATTCAGATCTATCTATCTATCTATCTATCTATCTATCTATCTATCTATCTATTTCAGTCTATTCATATCTATCTATCTATCTATCTATCTATCTATCTATCTATCTATCTATTTCAGCCTATTCATATCTATCTATCTATCTATCTATCTATCTATCTATTTCAGCCTATTCATATCTATCTATCTATCTATCTATCTATCTATCTATCTATTTCAGCCTATTCATATCTATCTATCTATCTATCTATCTATCTATCTATCTATCTATCTATCTATCTATCTATCTATCTATCTATCTATCTATCTATCTATCTATCTATCTATCTAAGTATGCCTATTCATATCTATCTATCTATCTATCTATCTATCTATCTATCTATCTAAAATCTAAAATAAGAAGGAATCCGTAGCCCGATGATAAAAAACAGTTTACTTTATATTTACAAATGTTTATTCTTCGACATACTTGCCTTCTTTGTTATTGCCCTTAATCCATACAGAATTGACAAAAGAGGGAGGAAATTTTAACTATAAATGTAGCTAGTAAATCTTTTCTGCTATGTACCTATTGATCCATCCCGTCTATGCTTGATATTTGATACCCAAAATCCATCTGTCTATATTTCCCTATTAGCACCCCCCCCCATATATATATATATATATATATATATATATATATATATCTCGGTAAATATGCATAATTAAATGTAAGTAAATTTTACTGATGGCTGAATCTCTTTGGAAATACTATAAGCGTAAAACCGTAGCTGTCAGTGCGTGACTCATCCGTTTGACATGGGCGTTTGTAGATCTCTGATTAATGGCTTCCTCTGTGTCCTCAGTGAACACATATATGATAGATGTGTCGAGAAATCACCTTGTTAAGGCTCTGACTGGCAATGAATGCCAATAAACATATGTTAAGAGGCTGATGGGACGAGACTTTCTGTCAAGATTAATGCCATTCATTTCTTAATAGAATCGGGGATTTGAGATGCAAAAGAGTTCTGATTTCAAGAAAGTGTCGTCCTTGGGCCGGAAATCATGGGTCGGTGATTTGCTGTATTACTTTGTTGAAAGGTTGATTGCAATTATGACTTCCTTCTCTTTTCCACGATCTACTGAATAATTCTTTTAAGGATATCATTTTATTGTTTTGCTCTCCGTTTTTACCCAGTAGACTGATTCACCGACGGCAAAAATGAAGCCTCTAATGAACCGCTTTTTTATCTTTTCTGTTCAAAAATAAGAAAGCGACCAATTTAAATAAAAAAACAATAACAAGCGATGAAAATTGATTGTTTGCCATAATATGGACCTATAAATGTCAGCGAGAAAGCGAAATGTACCACCGCTTATCATTCCAAAAAGCCGATATGCACTCAAAAGGTGTTGCTGTGTATCAGTTGCGATTGGAAGGGCATTATGCATTATGTGCTTCTACCTAAAGTTAGATGTTTAATCCAGAATAGCACTGTTCCTAATTGAATGGCTCAGAAAGAGCAATGAAATACGACCGGAATCGAACAGTCAGAAGGGTCTCGTCTTCCTTCAGAATATCAGAACGACATGTCTCTTTGAAGACCTGACAGAAATTAGTATCGTGTACACTTTATGAACTTCAAATGTTTGATGGAAAATGAAAAATAAAAAAAACGCATTTTTAACATCTGATGTTTTTTTTTTATTCCAAAAAAAGAAAAAAATGTCTTACAGACAGAAAAAAAAATGTGCCGCTTATGAAGGTGGTGCCATTGCTAAAAGTATATTTCGTAAGTAGTGTGCTAGTTTCAAAAGTGTAAAATAGACAAAAACATTCAGATACATAAACCGTTTCGATAACACATGATTTAACGGGAAAAAACGCAATTTGAATTGAATTTTTATCTGCCCCCGTAGATTCAAACATAGCAAAAACAATTCTTTCATTGAGAAAAGAATGATAGCAGACAATGAAAAATTGATTGTTTTTTTTTTTTATAATCAAATCGCCCCAAGCAAGGCATTTTACTGCCGCTGTTTTGCATGGGGTTACATAAGAGGAAAGTTATGAGAAAGAGTGACAGGTTATATAGGGTGTCAGGAAGTGGGTAAGAGAAGAATGAGAATACTGATGAGAGTGGAATGGACGGAGAAAGGAGCATGAGAGAGAGGATGCAGGTTAGTGAGATTGGAGATGACGACTTTAGATTTAAATTCTTGGAAATTGTAGCTGTCTGGAAAGCAAGTAAATCCACTGACGGGAAGTGCGAGAAAAGAAGCTGCGGGAGTAGAATTTGCGTTTACAATTTATTGGTTTCACAGTAAATGGGTGTGACCTAGTTGCCAATCTTGTGGCTTGAGTAAATTTATATATAGGGGGCACCAGTGAGCTAAGTTCATCGGAGCAGAAACCGTGAAAGTATTTGTAGAAGAGACACAGGGAAGCCACATTACGATAACAGACAATGAAAAGTTGATTGTTTATAATAATGTGGAGTGAAAAGGTCCTGGTAAAGTGAAAACGAACTAAATTTGAAGAAGGTGATGCTGTGTTGTGGTACAGTGGATATCGGCTCGGAACGAGAAACCGGGTAGCCGAGTCCGAATTCCAGTTGAATCCATTGTATTCACTTACGCGCAAATACCCTTGGGAAAGGTATTAATCGGTCTATTTTCTTCCAGTTATGGGTTAAATAGCAGGACAGATTGGGTTCTATAGCCTTGGTCGGCAACCAGTCTACCGCAGAAAGCAATGGCAACCTACTGCGGGATAATCTTCTGCCCAGTCAGTCATGTCTCTTTCGAGACATGACCGCCCAAGCGTGTATCACGTATGGCACTTAACTGACTGACTGATGCTGTGTATCTGCTGGGAACAAAAAGATATTGAATATTACCGGTTTCTTTTGTAAAATCAGATAGAATTCGAACAAGTAGTGTTTACAAATGGCCCGATTGAAGACAGTAATCGATGAAAAGCGTCCGGAATTGGTTAATCAGAAGATGTCTTATTCATCTCAGGTCTCATTGCAAATCTGCTAGAAACTGTGCTGGAATTTAACACTACAGACTTGAATTTTTATCTACTATAAACACATACTTCGATTCCAAATACATTCTCTTAATGAGAGGAATTTTAATTCTCAAGATTGATTAATTTCTTTTTTTTGCCGGTTTTTTAAAACTGGACACTTTTTTTAGATTTTAATAATTTTTGGAAATAATAATGATTTTTCCAGATACAAGTTCTACTAATTAACCTATAGCTGGGGATAAGACGTAGATTCATGCCTTTCCCAGAATTATTTGCGCGTACATCAATATAAAGAAACTGACTAGAATTGGAACTTAACTCTTTGATTTCAAATTCACAGCTGTTACCTATTACACCACCTGCACGACTAAGTTTGCAGCATCTTGGTATTCCCAAGCGGTCACCCATCTAAGTACTGACCAGCATCGACGTTGCTTTACTTCAGTGATTATACGAGAATCGGTGTTTTAACGTGATATGACTATAAGCTTTTAATTCTCTACCCCTTGTTCCATGTTTAGGATGTGCTTTCCGGCTTTCGCTTTTCCATTGTTTTCAATATTTTCTTTTTCAATTGGAGTAGATAGACTAAACTATCGCCCGCTTCGCACTCCACTCACGTCTACTGTACAAGTGAAAAGGCTCATCCCTTGTTCCTGTTTAAGATGTGGTTTCCGGTTTTCTCTTTTCCATTGTTTTCAATATTTTTTTTATTTTTTTTTCAATTGGAGTAGATAGACTAAACTATCGCCCGCTTCGCACTCCACCCACGTCAACTGTACAAGTGAAAAGGCTCATCCCTTGTTCCTGTTTAAGATGTGGTTTCCGGTTTTCTCTTTTCCATTGTTTTCAATATTTTTTTTTCAATTGGAGTAGATAGACTAAACTATCGCCCGCTTCGCACTCCACTCACGTCTACTGTACAAGTGAAAAGGCTCATCCCTTGTTCCTGTTTAAGATGTGGTTTCCGGTTTTCTCTTTTCCATTGTTTTCAATATTTTTTTATTTTTTTTTCAATTGGAGTAGATAGACTAAACTATCGCCCGCTTCGCACTCCACTCACGTCTACTGTACAAGTGAAAAGGCTCAACCCTTGTTCCTGTTTAGGATGTGGTTTCCGGTTTTCTTTTCCAATGTTTTCACTCTTTTCTTTTTTTTTCAATTGGAGTAGATAGACTAAACTATCGCCCGGTTTACATTTCACCCACGTATACTGTACAGGTGAAGAGGCTCATCCCTTGTTCCCTGTTTAGGATGTGGTTTCCGGTTTTCTTTTCCAATCTTTTCACTATTACGTAGCCCCCTGCACATCAGTGGCGTTACTGCCTTGCTCGGGGTGATATGATTTAAAAAAAAGTTATTTAGGCCAATTCATCACACAAATAAATTTCCAGTTTTTTGGAGGATAAAATCACAAAGCTGCTTCAAAAGTAGTTAATTATTAGTGGAACAAAATGTACATAGGGGTTTGTGAAAGTCTGTGTGCCAATCTGCTGTGGAGTAGTTTTCGCACTGAAAGTTATAATCGTGCTATGTCGGTTGCTAATCGACTTAACGCACCCAAAATGTTAGGAACTTGGTAATCTTCCACTGAAAGCTGACTCCTTAGTATTTGGCTAACTGCCGACTAATATCAACTGCCTAGTAGTTCTACTGAACTCCAATGGAACTCTAAAGAACTCCTATGAAATTTCTGTTAACTCTTATTAATATAAGAGTGAGAGCCAATTATATGAGGAATAGGTGTGTTTCCCCATAACACAATATCTAAATATTGGTTCAGAAATTGACTTCAAAACGCTACCAAAGTGAAGAATATGTAGCTTTTTTTTTTCATATCAGATTATCTTTGTATACTGCGATGTTACTGAGTGAAATGTTTTCTTGAGCGAAACTTGTTGTCACTTTGTCTTTGGCACACTATTTAACTCCAGGATAAAGGTTGATAACAACACGCCCAAAATCTAAAGCCAGTCTACATTTTCTCCTTTGCCTTCTTCTAACAAAGCCCCCGGAACATTAAAGCGAGAAGCGGAACTAGTATAAGTCTAGGCAGCAAAGTTCTCATCTGGCGAACACGTCCGTCGCAGAAAACAATTCCTATTTCTCCATCTGTCATAGTCAATCTTGTGCAGATAAGTAACCTATGATTTATGTCGCATGCGTATAATCAAACTGTTCACTAAGCGAGCAATTCTTTACGCCTGATGTAAAAAGGTTATTTTTTTCTTTTTACTGTCATTTTTTTTTTAACTGTTGGACGGTACTTCAGTTATTTTTTATGAAAATTTTATGCCCGGCTAAAAACAAACATGATAACGGAAAATGATTTCGTTGGGCGAAAAAGCTTTAATATAAAATTGGCGTTGTTACGAGTTTTATCTCTTTTCACTTGACGAAGACTTTATCCACCCACCCGATATTTCTGCGTTTTTCTTGTGCGCATGCGCAGTGAGATAAAGTGGTCTTTGCGAAAGGGTTATCCATAAAACTATGTGCGCACGGGAAAAGAAATAGATAGAGAAAACGAAAAGGAATGACGAATATAAACGCATTTCCGTTTGTCAAGATTTTCTCTACATCATGACTTTTTTTTTTGACAAGGACGAATTGAATTGTGAGAAATAATTTTTATATCATCTTAAAGCTTCATATCATAATACACACCCGAAGATACTTTCGCGATATTTTCAAAGATGTCTGACTACATTTTTTAGTTGTATCTTGTGATCAGCTAGTTCTATTTTGACATTTCATACAAAATCATATCAGACGCATTTTGCAATGATCTTGCTTGTGAATAAACTATAGTAGCTAAATTTTCTTGTGCATAAAAAGGTCCAAAATTAACCTGAAAAAAAAATTCTCTGTGAATATCGTAGAATAGAAATATATTATGAAAAGAAGGAAACCCTTTTTCTAGTATTAGAATGTACATAAATTTACAAAATGTCAGCTTGTTATCTGTTATGCATGATACCCGTTTGAGCGATCATGTCTCTTTCGAAACATGACTAATTGACCAGAAGATTTTCCTGCAGTAGGTTGCCATTACATTCTGTGATAGATTGCTTGCTAACCAAACCTACAAAGCCAAGTCAGTCCTGCTATTTTACCCACAGCTGAAGGGAGAAAAGATGGATATATATCTTTTCCAAGAGCATTTGCACGTCAGTGAATGCAATGAATGAACTCTGCTCTCCAAATTCACTTTCCGAACCGATATCCACTGCAAAACAACGCACTTTTAAAACGTACAAATCGATAAAAATCTCTGCAAAACAAAGTTACGGATATTTATCGATGAAATTTTATACGCTGGTTGTTTTAACTTTGTCTTTCTTGGTTGTGACTATTTCATGCCATTCCATCACTTAATCCATCCTTAAATAGAAAAAGGATAAATTCAGCTTTTTTAAGTTCAGCTACCGTGGACCATGTCAGCAATGATGAGGTTTTGGAGAGGATGGAAACGAAAAGGAAGCAAATACTTAATATCTGGAAAAGACAGCTAAAGTTCCTGGGACATTTAATGAGGAAAAAGATTTTGGAGAATCTGATACTCACAGGTCAGATAGATGGAAGGATTGACAAGAGAAAGTAGTGTATAGCTTACTTGACAGGCTTGAACAAGTGGATAGCAGATCAGGGTTTGGGTAGGGATGACAGGATAAAGCGTACTATAAGCCATTAGGGATAGATACATTGTGGTGTAGTGGATATAAACTCGGAACGACAAATCGGGGTGCCGAGTTCGAATTCCAGTTGAATTCCATGATTTCATTTACGCGCAAATATCCTTGAAAAAGCTATTAATCTCTTTCCTCTAGTTATGGGTTAAATAATAAAACAGATTGGGTTCTATAGCCTTGGATAGCAACCAGTCTACCACAGAAAGCAATGGCAATCCACTGCTGGATCATCTTCCGCCCAGTCAGTCAAGTGTTTATGGAGACATGATCGCCCAAAGCGTGTATCCCGTATGGCACTTAACTGACTGGCTGAATATAATGATTGGAATCATGAGTAAAGCTTCTACTGGTTATAAAGTGAGGGATCAGTTTTCTATTGTTATGAAGTAATAAACTGATCCCCCCATAATTACTACTTAATAATATAATGCATCTCTTCCCCCTCTAGCTATGAGTCAAATAATAGGACAGTTTGGGTTCTATAGCCTTGGCTGGCAACCAGTCTATCGCAGAAAATAATGGCAACCTACTGCAGGATAATCTTCTGCCCAGTCAGTCATGTCTCTTTCGAGACATGATCGCCCAAGCGTGTATCATGTATGGCACTTAACTGACTGACTGAATATAATAGTTGGAATGATGATTAAGGCTTCTACTGGTCATAAATTGGGGGATCAGTTTATTACTTCATAACAATAGGAAACTGATCACCCACTAATTACTACATAATAATATAATACATCTCTTCCTTCTCTAGCTATGAGTCAAATAATAGGACAGATTGGGTTCTATAGCCTTGGCTCGCAACCAGTTTACCACAGAAGACAATGGCAACCCACTGCGGGATCATCTTCTGCCTAGTCAGTCATGTGTCTTTAGAGATATGATCTCCCAAAGCTTGTATCACGTATGGCACTTAACTGATTCACTGACATATGAAGGGCCATGATCGTCTACGTTCTGAAGAGACACACACGTACAGAAAGTTTTTATATTCTCTTGTGTGAATGTGGCAACGTGGGACGTCAGTTGCAATAGTTTTTAAACAAATGTCGCTTTACGTGTCATGAAGGACTTCGCTGTGTGTGGCTTTTTTGATGTTTTTTGAAGCCTGCCCTACTTAGACAAGACCACATTCATAACACCTGAAGTCAAGTGCTGTAGAATCATTTGTAGGGAAATTAATATCAAGACATTTCGGAGCATCTGTCTTGAGATAATCATGTGCCACGCGGTTCTGTTCAAAGTCAATCTTACAACAATGCATTGTTTTTCCACAAAATCTACGATGTAAAACGAGTTTTTGAGCATGTACTCATGTCTTCTTCAGTTAACTGATATATTTAGTAACGTTCTCGAAACGTCTTACTAAATCCTTCACCTACTCATCCAGTGGTTAAAATTATTCATCTCTTTATTCTAAGGTGGGTAACTCTTATTATTTTTTTCATTTCACACTAATAATATAATATAATGTAATATAATATAATATCTTCTTATTGATATCGCATTGAATGCTGGAAATTTCATTACAAATGCAAGAATTCTTCGAGCAACGGTGATGTGACTCTACGAGTAAGTATTGGAAATATCATGGACACAGCATATGACAAAGGAGGAAATTCTAAGGAAAGTAGGAACAATAAAAATCAAAAGAGAATGTTGATACTATTCTGCTTCCATGTGCCCTGTTTTTTTTCCTTACGTCGGCGATCATGGCTTTCCCCGTCTTCCTATCCCTGGTGACTTTTAGGACGCTTTCTCCTGTAACACCATGCAACCCCCGTTCTGTCATCCACCTGCTCAGGCCCTTCAAATATGTTATCCGCTGTCTTCCTCTGTCTCTTTTTCCCTCTATCTGGCCTGTCAGTATCAGGTTCTCCAAGCCCTCCTTTCTCATTGCATGTTCCAGTAACTTTAGTTGTCTCTTCCTGATGCTCAATATTAATTTCCTTTTCGTTTCCATCATTTCCAAAACCTCAACATTGCTCACATGCTCGGTCCATTATATCCGCAGCAGACTTCTATAGAACCAAATTTCTGTTGCTTCAAGTTTTTCCTTTATCTTTGATGATATCGTTCAGTATTCACTGCCATATTGAAGAACTGACATCACATAGTAATCCAGTAATCTCTTCTTTGTTTCTATTGAAAGTTTCCTGTGTGTTAATACTTTACTCAGCTTCTGGAACGCATCCTTCACTCTGCTAATTCGCCTTCTGATCTCTGTGTCGCCATTTTCGTCTTCTGTTGGAACACTTGATACTATTGAGAATTATAATAAGAAAAGATGGCTTGTCGAATGGAAATAGATTACAGGCTGATTCACGTAAAGGAGCAGTGAATAACCTACTTCCACTTTCTATTGCTTTTTTAACTTTCTGTATTTTTGTCTCTGATTCCGATCTCACGCCATCAGCTGTCAATCTTGCCGACAACAATTCTGTTTTCTTATAAATAAATAAAATAAACTTTTCCGTTACACCCAATGGTGTGTAGGGCAGCGTTTTTGCTGTTTCCGTAACATAGCCAAAGCTGGAGGTAGGTGATTTTCTAAGCGTAGCTTAGACTTGACACACGGCTGGAAGTAGAGGGTACCCAGTAAGGATCAAACTCACTACTCAGTTATAATGATTCTAGCGAGTCAAGCTAACCATTACACCACGCCGGGGTGGCCTTTTTTTTTCTTTTAATTGACGTTTTTTCAACGTTAATTATAAGAATTATTAATTACTTTTTGCTTTTCGTTTCTGTCTTGTTTTGGATTTCCGGTAATTTTCTTTCTGTGTCTGCCATCGGCACAGTGAAATTTGCGTATCTTGTTTTTGTGAAAATTGAACCCGTCAATAATAAATCCTGGTAGGACATGTATGTCGAGCTTGAATAAATAAAACGAGAAGAAAGATCCTTGTTTTGCGACACTTCTGGTTTTGTGAACTTAATTTTTCTACTCTTATACACGATGGGGGTAGTTTATTGCCAGAAAATATTTCTGGTGATTCTAGTTGGTTTTTACCGAAGAGAATAGAAATGGGACTCAAAATGTGGCAAAATATCTTCGTGAAGGCCAACTATTGCTAAAAGCAATAAAAGATAGACAGTTGTGATTTGGCATGATTGTCTATGTTAGGAAGCGTCAGATCACATTCTCGCACTTCCCGACTGTGGAATTCCCTTCCACATGATTGCTTCCTCGACGGCTACAATCTCCAGGAGTTTAAATGTAAAGTCAATAGACACCTCCTAACACACTAACCATCTTTCAAACACTCTTCCTATCTACCCAACCCCCAGTCTTGGTATACTTACCCATCTATCACCCTCCTTCTGACATTTCCGATATCTAACCACTCTTTCTCTTTACCTTCCCCTATGTAACCCCATGCGCAATAGTGGCAGTGGAATGCCTTGCTTGGGATGAAATGATTAAAAAAATATATATATATAAAGATAAAGATTCCGCTTCTTTTTATGCAGCTTCATTCTACTACCCGCCACAGGTATTGAACTCACAACAAGTGTAATTGCGACGCTTGTAATCCTGAATTCAGTATAAGTTCAGCAGTAGAACCCATCAAAAAAACCAATTGAAACAGTATCTCAACGGTAAATTAACAAAAATAATCAATTAAATAATTATTTTCTTTTGTGTGCTGTGTTTCCTCAATGTGTGGACTGGGATGAATCTCCACAACTTCCTATGCTTTGAAACTCAAAACAATATTTGCTTACTAGCTCTCTCATTTCCTGTTGTGTCATCTCTCTTCATACGTTATTTATTTAGATTATTTTTATAGGTTATTCAATATTTCCGTCTGTTCCGTTGCCTTAAATATGTCCTGAAACATTCCAAGCCTTATTTTCTCTTTATGTGTCTTAAGTACAAATCTCTTTTTGTTCACAATTTTTCCGTTGTTCACATGTTCCGTCCATGATATTCTCACTATCAATCTAGAGAGATATATATCTAGGTACCTCCACTGATTTTTCGATACCTAAAAAATAGGTGATTTATATTTCCCAATGAGTCCTGCGTTGAAGTAATTAAACAAAAGTTTGCAACTATTTAAACATTTTTAACATTTCAGGGATTTTTTTTTTTTTTTTTTTTTTTTTTTAATCATTTCACCCCGAGCAAGGCAGAAACGCCACTGATGTGCAGGGGGTTACATAAGTGTAGAAAGATTAATTAGAAAAGAGTGAGGAGTACAAGCTAGTTAGAAAGGAACAATAGAAAACTGAGAAAGCAGGTGCAATGACAGGTACATGGGCGGAGAGAAAGGGAAGCTTATACAGGGGAGGGGAGAGAGAGCTAGAGGCCAGTGGTTAGTAGGTGAGTATTAACTTTGCTTTTAAATTTCTGGAGGTCGTAGCCGTCAGGAAAGCAAGAATACGGGAGTGAGTTCCACAGGCGGGAAGTGCGAGAGAGGAAGCTGCAGGAGTAGAATTGTCGTCTGCGTTTGGCTAACCTGACTGTGAATGGGTGGGACCCAGTTGCCAGTCTGGTTGAACGGGTAAACACCTGTTGAGGATTTACGTTAAGCAGGGGTTAACAGAGGTAAAAAAATATATTTTTATCAAGATTTTAAAAAAATAATAATTTTAGAAGTAATTTCATACATTTGTGAATGAATACTGAAATTTTCATTACAATCCGACAGTTATTTGATTTTTGCAAGAATTTCCAAATTAATGCGTTTTTAACCTAAAATGCAAAAAATTGGTGTCTATTGTAAAACAGTAGTAAACGTTTCTTAGCCGCTAAAATCAATCAAAACAAAACTTCAGCCAAAATTTCGAAAATGTTAGAAAAAATTTAAAAAATTTAAAAAATAATTAAAAACTACTTTGAACTTTTCTCTTAATAATAATATAAATATTTTGAGGAAAAAAGTTTGTTTTATTAAGTTTGGAAACTTTTTTATTCATACTATCTGCTTTTGTTATCGATCCGACTGGAGGTACCTATATATATCTATTTCCTCAAAGTTCTTCTTCATCTGTGAAAACATTATCTAGCATTCATTGTTATATTAGAAGATTGATAATACATAGCAGTTCAGCACTTTTTTCTTTGTTTCAAACAAAGTTTTTTTAGTTTTTATTACTTTCTTTAACTTCTTGGAGGCATATTTCGCTATTTTAATACGTTTTCGTGTTTCTGTACGACATCTTTTCGACTTCTATTATAGTCAATTAAGTGCCATAGGTGATACACGCTTGGGCGATCATGTCTCGAAACAAACATGACTGACTAGGCAGAAGATTATTCCCCAGTAGGTTGCCATTGCTTTCTAAAATATTAAAACTTATGACTTGCCTGATTATGTTTTCTCTAGTTCGTAACTCATATCTTGAACTGTCTTTTCTACCAATTTACCATTCTGCCTTCTTGGTAAATATTAGGTTGTCCCAAAAGTTCGTAAATACTTGCGAAATGGGTCTATCTGGTCCGACACAATCGAGACAAGCGATGGGTTCAGAAAGGGCAATAGACGCCGTCAGTTCCAAAACAAGATCGATTCGGCAAGAAAGTCATTTTGCGCGTTTGGTGGAACTTTGAAGGAATCGTATATTTTGAGTTGGTTCCGTATGATCGTGCCATCAGTGCCAAAATTTACTTTCAGCAACTTGAGCGGGTCTATGTAAAGTTGAAGCAAAAGTACCTGGCTCTGATGCAGCAGGAAAATGCCAAGCCACACACCGCCAGGAAGACCAAAGACAAGTTTGAAGTGCTGGACGGCATTGAGGTTCTGCCACATCTAGCCTACAGTCCTGACTGTGCTCCATCAGATTACGGCCTTTTCCGCCCAATGCAACACTTTCTGAAGGGCCGCCGATTTGACTCGTTTGATGAAGTGGAGGAAGCGTGTCAAGAATTCTTTGATTCGAAGTCGGCTGAATGGTACTTTGAACAGATCCGAAAGCTTGCAAATCGATGGCAGAAAGTCTTGGAAAATGATGGTCTTTATTTTGAGCAATAATTTTTGTTATTTTTGCGAGTAAAATTTCAATTTTTTGCAAGTGTTTTCTGATAACCTTAGATTACTCGGCGAGTAAAATTTCAATTTTTTGCAAGTGTTTACGAACTTTTGGGACAACCTCATATTTGCTTCGGCCAGCCAATAAGACGAAGGGACTAGCATGGGAGAGAAAGCACGAAAACTGGACACCAGAAAAATGCATTTGATGCACATGTTACTGTGCAGCATTAACAAAGGAACTATTCCATTTTTATTTGGAATTATCTTCTTGGCAATAAATACTAAAAAATTGTATGAAATACATCATTTTTTTTAAACAATGGGGTGGCCTAATAATTATGGCCCGTAGTGTATATATATATATATATATATATATATATATATATATATATATATATATATATATATATAACATAGTACACTTAGTTTGTAACCCAGGTAAATTCCAAAAGAGACGAACTCAAGAGAACTTAATGTTAAATTCATTTATTTAATTTAACAGAGTAATATAATTTATAAAGGATTTTGGATTATTTCTGAGTAATATCCGGAGAAGTAATAATCGAAAATCCTTTATAAATCATATAGGAAAGGTATTAATCCGTCTTTTCCCTCCAGTTATGGTTTAAATAACAGGACAGATTGTGTTCTGTAGCCTTGGTCGGCAACCAGTCTACCGCAGAAAGCAATGGAAACCTACTGCGGGATAATCTTCTGCTCAGTCAGTCATGTCTCTTTCGAGACATGATCGCCCAAGCGTGTATCACGTATGGCACTTAACTGACTGACTGAATATAATAGTTGGAAATATAATTAAAATTTGTACTGGGCATAAAGTGGGGGATCAGTTTTCTATTGTTAAGAAGTAATAAACTGATCCCCCACTAATACTTAATATAATCATGTAATATAATCTATCTCTTCTCTCTCCAGGACAGATTGGGTTCTATAGCCTTGGTCGGCAACCAGTCTACCGCAGAAAGCAATGGAAACCTACTGCGGGTTAAACTTCTGCTCAGTCAGTCATGTCTCTTTCGAGACATGATCGCCCAATCGTGTATCACGTATGGCATGTAACTGACTGACTGATGTCTGACATCAACACTCCGTTATCGGCGCGTCTTATTTGTTTATAAATAGATAAAAATGAATAAAAATGAACCAAAAACGAAATCGGTGAAGGAATCGGAGAATTTGAAGAGGCTACGCATGACTTCTTGGAGGAGAGAAAAATAAGTGAAGCCAAATTTTTATCACCTTGAATCTGAAGAGAAAAATTTTTTATCAATTCCACCAACATTAGTCTAGCGTGTATCTTCCGGTAGTGCTACCCCGAATTTCCTAATAGGTTCACTTAAGTTTCGACTGACAGCAAGTCTGTCTAAATGTTCGGTTCTTCTAAAAGATTTCATTTAATTTTCGGCCATACTTTCAACATCTCCAGTCAATGAATTTTTCTTACTTCTCTTGTCGTAAGGTTTTCGAAGTAATCCCATCATTACTGATATTTCAGTCGTTTTTAAAGTTAATAATTGCCGACCAACTCTGACTCAATGATTTTTTCTATATCGTCAAGTTCATTCTGTGGTCGATACCCTGTTTCGTTGCATGCAATCACTATTTGAAAAAAAAAAAAAAGAATTTGTTTATACTTATGAAATTAAGTAATATTTGCATTTTTACATTACCCTGTTTAGATTGTTACCCTCATCTTTATTGCAAGGTTTACGACGTTTCAACCAATGTACGCTCCGATTTTCTTCAGGCGCCAAGAATTTTGAAGTAACCCTTTATTTCGATCACTAGAGTATAGCATTCTTCTTTATGCTCCATGCCACTTCCAGATGTCATATAATTATCCTCCTTTAACTTAACTCTCTAAGTCATTTGTTCACCACTGCTCTAGCCAGGTATTGAACTCACAACTCTTTGTACCAAGTTATTGGAATTAACCAACGCCTACATCCTTGTGTCCTTGAGTGTATAAATTTTTGGGACTGGACTTATAGACTTATACGGGGTATATCATTCTCATTCCATGTACGACTTCCGGATGCCATGTAGCTACCCTCCTTTTAACTCAACTCTCAACTCACTAGATCAAGTCACTAGAAACAACTATAGCGGGTTATCCGTTCTAGTGAAGGGTAGTTGTATATTGTTGCGGATTAACGGAAGTTGGCCTCGTTGTAGATAGCCCACTATAAGTCATAAAATGATTATAAGTCAAGAAAAGCAAATTGAGTTGAAAAATAACATTTTATATATACACATATCAATTAAGGTTTTTTACAATTAAAGTAATACTTGAAGTATAGGTCCAACGGACGTTAAAATGTTCATGGCAATAAAATGCTGAAAAGAGAATTAATGCTTAGTGTTGGGACGTCCGCGCCTATTCGCTATAATGTACTATTCCATTACTATGTAAATTAATGGTGGCATCTACGTAGGGGAGTGTGCCGAGCAGCCGATCGACAAGTCAGTCGTAGACTTCCGGTGACGACCCGGAAGTACCCATTGCTCATACTACGTCTTACGACGGTTGAGACGATTAACCTTTATTCTTGTATTGGATACTAATAACCTTTGTAAATACTATTTTCACGGAATACAACAATTAACCTATTCCTGTTGTTGAGTTATTTATTCCTACTCACGACATAACACTTAGGAATGTGGGAGCGTGTAAGTAAGGAATGTCTTTGATGTATTCGCTTCTTAGGTCAGTAAGTAGTTTTGAGACAGGGAAGAAAGAAAGGAGAGGTGAAGGCGACGAGCATAGTAAGCCACTTGACTTGGTCAAGGGAGATACTAATTACACTCGTCTCTCTCGAGTCTGTCTGTGTGGGTCGGTCTGTCTGGCGATGCATTCTGTATCGGCTTTTTATATCTTCTTTTTGGATCGCAGCAGATCATTTGGGAATTCATATCCGTATTTGATTCTAGGCTCGCGAACTGGAAATTTAATATTTAATTAATTTTTAGTTTTCAACCGGAACACTGTGCGAATTCAGCTGCGCACCGTCGAGTTTTGGTCATTTGTTTTTTTGTTGTGAGGGTGAAAACATCCGGTCCATCGCTTTTGCTCGGTCGGTATCACCACACAACTAACGCCTATATTCACTGGGCCATGTATTCTCAAGGACACATGGTCCTGTTGATATAAGCAGGGGGAGTAACTACATTGCATCCAGAAGTGGCATCACACATGGAACGAGAATTAGAGAAATATCACTGATAGTGTCGCTACGAAAGTAACGCCTGGAATGCCAAACCAATGTTAGAGATTATGTGAAAAATAATATTTTGAGTCTGAACACTTGAGGGCTGAAATGTTTTGCTCTTTGTTTTGCTTCCATAGAAATAAATAAGAATCGTTACTTTTGAAACAATAACGACATAAAAGGAGATCGAATACCCGAAAGAAATCCCAAGGATCTAAGTCAGTAGAGTTCTTTTTCAACCCATCTCCAGAGTATGTTTATGTTGAGAATGACGGAATAGTTATGTTTTAATCAACTGCAAATTAAAACCATAATTTCTTTTCGGTATCCATAGACTTAAACTTAAAAATAAATAACAACAGCCTAAAAGTATAAGACAAAAATAATATTAAAATATATCCATTTTACTCGTGTATAAGCCGATTCGAATATAAGCTGATACGCTTGTTTAAGAAATGTGTAAAAATCTAAACTGTGTTTATAATCCGATGAAACTAATCCAGACATTATGTCCAGGTGATACAGTTTTAAAGATTCCTATATGTGGAGAATTTTTGTTTTAAGTTTTAATGTTTTGATGTGGAATATGTTTTAAGAGTTATTTAAAGAATAATTTTTGTTTCAGAACTTCTTTATACAAACATGTTTTACCATTTCACTTGTTTTTTAAAGTTTCAACAAGTTTCTCAAAGTTTTGTATTCAAAAAATATTGTCATCTTCCGAATGTAACAGAATTTTATTTAAGATACAAATCGAATGAAATGACCATTTTTCTTATTAAAGATTTATATACTTTTTAAGGTGATGTGGGAGATACACACATGTAAGAATCTTGTGTATGTGTTCAAACTATTGTCTACGCCTGAAAAGTCTTTTATTCACAGTTTCTCGAATTAAGGGCGGGCCAGTTCTTTTTTTCGAGAAAAATGCGACGTAGATATTTTTTAAAGTTACCTCTGCCAAAAGTTTGGTTTGATACAAAGGTTTCTTTTCTTAAGTGGTTGGCAACCTGCTATGTTACACATAGGTGGAGGGAAGAGATGTTTTCCGAAGGCTATTAGCACGTAAGTAAATGCAATGAAGTCGACTGCAATTCGAACTCGGTTTTCCGATTCCTCAATCCGAGTCGCTATTCATTACTCCGTATGTTAGAAAAAAGAAAATCGTATGCGAGAAATGACTTTGATTACTCACGTACTGAGTAACATGAAAATTTTAATAAGGACATTGGTTATTGCAGATATACGGCAAAATACTTCTAAAATCCAAAACAATCACTCCACATATTTTGGCGTTGTTTTTATTACGATTTCAAAAGCAAAAGCTAGAACGCTTACACCAGAAATATCTTCGTTCAATCATGAATATCATATAGGAATACTATGTGATCGGCAAAAATGTCCTGAAAAGAGCCAGGAATCAAAGCATTGAACCGTTGATCATGCCCCTGATATGCATCAAGAATAGAAGAGTCTAGGTTTTCATGTCAAGTCTGTTGTGGAGTAGTTTTCGCTCTGAAAGTTATAATTGGGCTATGTCGGTTGCTAATCGAGTCAACGTACCCAAAATGTTAGGAACTTGGTAATATTCCACTGATAGCTGACTCGTTAGCTACCGACTAATATGTGGCGTTGTGGTACAGTGGATATCGGCTCGGAACGAGAAACCGGGTAGCCGAGTTCGAATTCCAGTTGAATCCATTATATTCACTTACGCGCAAATACCCTTGGGAAAGGTATTAATCCGTCTCTTCCTTCCAGTTATGGGTCAAATAGCAGGACAGATTGGGTTCTATAGCCTTGGTCGGCAACCAGTCTACCGAAGAAAACAATGGCAACCTACTGCGGAATAATCCTCTGCCCAGTCAGTCATGTCTCTTTCGAGACATGATCGCCCAAGCGTGTATCACGTATGGCACTTAACTGACTGACTGACTGACTAATATCAACTGACTAGTAGCTCTAATTAACTCCAATAGAAGTCTAAAGAGCTCCCATGAACTTCCAAAGAACTTCCTGTTAACTGTTATTAATATAGGAGGGAGAGTCCATTATCTGAGGAATAAGTGTGTTAATAATAAAGTCTTAGCTCACTTCAGAGGAAAACAAAACAAAGTTTGCCCTCTTCGAAGATGCAGGCATCAACTGAAAATAACCCTGAAAGTCATTACACTTTAGTCTAAATTGTTTGCGTTTGAAACACAAGTTGGAGGTGCCAACTGGCGCTGTTCCATCATCATCAGAATCAAAAACTTCGAAGCCACCAGAAAAACAAACCCCACCAGACTGACTCAAACGGCAAAAGTAAAAGACTCGTCAAAAGCAAATCATGCTCCATTTCTGTGCAGCCAGTGGCATCGGCTCTTCTATGCAAGAATTGGTTTCCTAAATTATCAACGCCATCCCCATAAAGAAATTTATCAACAAAGAAGAAATTAAATTCTAGAATGTGAAATAAAGAAAAGGAGGAAAGTTGATAACAATTGGCAAAATATTGACATCGAATATAATCCTCCATTTTATCATCATTGTTTTGTTACGTATTTCTCAACTTATACACGAGTATACACGGTAATATAATGATTAGAACTATATTAAAAATAAAAGGTCTGAAAGCTAGATTCCGTTATGGTTGAAAAACAATTAAATACTAAAGAGGAGAGTTTTGTAATTTGCTTGAAGCATTGTGTATATACGAAGTATGGGTAGGTATTTGAAGGTTATCACAATGCGTTTAGTATAATAAAGGAAGGTAAAGAGGGTGTTGAGTATAACCTATTTATTATTCATTATTATTCCGAGATCAGAATCTCATCATCAGAATGATAGGAGAGCTTGATTTCCCATCCGTCCGCTGGTGGACCGTGCCTTTAAACGCATGGTTCTCTTTCGCTGCTACTACTGTCATTAATTGTAGTGAGTATGTACTAAATACTTTTGCTCTAGTTGGTCTCAGAATTAGACGGGATTCTAGATAAAAACCTGAATTTGAGAACCAAAATATTATGCATTAGTTATCAACTGAAACAAGTAAATTGGGGAATTTTAAAAAAATATAGCGGAGTTGAAATCGTTGAGAAAGTTCCGAGCAGTGTCATGGCTTTCAGACAGCTTAATTACTAGCGGCAAACATCAGACATTACTGGTATGGAAAATGCTAATCACAAATTGAATCCGTGGAAATTCCCCGGATGTGGATAACGAAAATTAGTCTCTCTTTTCTTATTGTTCCTCTTATTTTTCACTCTAATCGCTTTCAAACATTGTTTCCTCGTTCAGGCTTTATGCAAATGTGATAAAAATACGGATTAGATTTATAGAAAGAAACAGAAACAAAAAGAAACAAAAGAAACAAACAAAAAGAAACAAACAAAAAAGTAACAAAGAAAAGAAACAAAAGAAAGAAACAAAGAAAAGAAACAAAGGAAAAAAAAACAAAGAATACTGAATGATTTTCTACTGGAGCCTCTCTTTTACCTTTCCTTTGCTCTACCTTTTCACGAACAATTTTTATGCATTACAAATTTTTACATCTTTTAACATCTTTTATTCATTATCCTTCTGTATGGCAACAACCCCACGTTAAAACGTTTGGCTATTTGAAGTCAACTCCTGTAATGAAACTGAATATATTTTCAAATAAATATTGCAATTTAAATGAACAAACAATTTAGATTTTATATTTGATTATCGTGTTGTTAGCGAAGCCACAGGAATCGAAATAATAATAATAATAATAATAATAATAATAATAATAATAATAATAATAATGTAAAATCTGTAAAAAAAAACAAAGATATGAACATCACCCAGCACTGGTTACAGAAATAGAAGATGTCACCTTTCTATGGGATTACACCATCAACACAGACAGAAAAATTGAAGCAAATAGGCCGGACATTATTGTTAAAAACCAGAAAGAAAAACTTGCCTAATAATTGATATGGCTTGTCCAGCGGATTGTAACATAGCAACCAAGGAATTTGAAAAAACTGTCAAAATATAAAGACCTGGAAATTGAAATAGAAAAAATGTGGAAATTGAAAACAAGAGTCGTGCCAGTGACAGTGTGTGCACTTGGAATGATAAAAAATGGAACAAAGTAACACATTGAAAGAATCCCTGGAAACCCAAGTTTAAGAGATATACAAAAAATTGCCTTATTAAGTACAGCCAACACACTAAGCGTGTGGTAGGGGAGATAGAAAAAACATGGAATGGAGTCATAACAACACGCAACGACCTGCCTTAGGTCTTCCTGCAGACTTGGTATGTAGTGCGACCATAGCAGAAATCGAAATATGATGAAAAATGACATAATAATAATAATAATAATAAAAAGAAGAAGAAGAAGAAGAAATTGCACGAATGTCCGCTACAATAACAAAAATAAAACAACAAACACACAATTATGAAGACAAGCAAAACAGTTAAAAATAACAGGTGTAGCACTATAATCAGTAATACTGCACATTTGAAAATCTATCTAAATTTCTTTATAAATGGAAATTTGTCTGTGTGTGTGGTGTGTCTGTGTGTTTGTGTGTCTGTGTCCGTTACCTATAGACACCGAAACGGCTGAACCGATTTTCTTGAAAATTTACACAGTTGTACTATAAGTATCTGCGAGTGTGCTTAGCTAGTTTTTGTGTCGACGTACCCCGGATAAATATCGAAAATCGAGAATCGAAAAAATCAGGTTATAGAAGGAGTGGTCCGATTTTAATCAAATTTGATACACTCATAGACAAAGACATAAGAAACGATATTCAGAAGTTTCAAGGTTGCAGTTCTTACAATAGTGCAGAAAATCGATAATATATATCTATCTATCTATATATATATATATATATATATATATATATATATATATATATATATAAGGCAAGATGTTTCTGTGTGTCTGTTTATCTGCCTTTATGTCTGTATTTTTTCAGCCCTTTTATTTTAGTTTTTGCTTCGGGTTTGGCTCTAAGTATGTATAATTGTAGTTCTTAGTCTCAGCCATGATACCATTTACTCAGAGGACTTATTTAGACTTCAAAATTCAGTTTACGACGAAAAAAATCTTATTTGACATCGATACCAGGAAATCAAAATTTGACTTACATCCATTCATTTTTCTTTCAGTCTACGGCTTCGCTTTAACTGGAAACAACTATTGCTTTTTAGTCTTTCGTGCCAACGTCCAAAGAGTCTGAGCTCCAGGACCATTGATTAGTTTAAAAGCTTTCATTACACCCGAGCAACGCCGGGCTATACTGCTAGTATATATATAGTTTAGTACATTTTATGCAAATTTAACTGCTACTACTACTAATCATAATGATCAGAAGAAGAAGAAATATCAGGTTTACTTGTACCAAAAGGATGATTTGACCTCAGGCAACTTTTCTTTCTTTTAATTTCTTTGTTCTTCTCACACACACACACACACACACACACACACACACACACACACACACACACACACACACGCACACACACACATCTGTAATTATATAAATGAGACTGAAACTCCTCATGAATGTCAGCCGAACAAGAATGGAAACAATAAAAAAGACAAGTGGGATTTAAAAAATAGAAAAATATCTCGAGACGTTTTTGAAGAGACATCATGTCAGTTAAGTTCTTGCGTTAGTAACCAAAGAATTCAGCACTGAAGAACCTCTTCAGCAAGAACAACAACAGAAATATATATTACAACAACAACAACAGCAAAGTAATGATTATCATTAACAAGAAATAAACAAGAAAGGGGAAAAAATTCGTGTCAACAGATCCCAAGGTGATGTTGAAAGAAAGTGAAAAGTTAAAGAAATATTAGAACCTTGCCAAAAAACTATAGTAATTGTGAAATATGAAGATGACAGGCTTAACCAATAATTACTGGAGCGCTTGGAATGATTCCAAGGTGCCTTGGAAGATATCAGGAAGAACTGAAAATCAGAAAAAAATGAATGTTATGGGAACGTAATTTTTTAACTCTGCTAAAATACCAAGACGACAACAGGTGTTTCGAAGTAACTTACTCTCTTGGGCGAAAATAACAACAGAATTATTTTATAGAAGTAAGTATTTTGGAACAGAACAGACACAGTCCCGTCCCTATTATTTATTCATTATTGATACACTTGGAATAGTCCCGGAGAAGTCTGAAAATTATCTAAACAAAATAATTAAAATCTCGATACGGTGGAGCGCTTGATTATTAAAGAGATTTTCTCAATTTCTTCTTCTATGTGCCCTGTCCCTTCAGGACGTAGGCGATCATGGCTCTCCACGTCTCCCTATCCCTTGTGGCTCTTAGTATGTTTGCTCCTGTTGCTCCTGGCAACACCCGTTCCGTCATCCACCTGATCAGACCCTGCAAATATGTTATCCGCTGCCTTCCTCTGTCTCTCCTTCCTTCTATCTGTCCAGTCAGTATCAGGTTTTCCAGGCTCTCCTTCCTCATTGCATGTCCCAGGAACTTCAGTTGTCTCTTCCTGATGCTCAGCATCAATTTCCTTTTTGTTGCCATTCTTTCTAACACCTCGTCGTTGCTTGTATGCTCAGTCCACGATATCCGTAGCATCCTTCAGTAGAACCACATTTCGGCCGCTTCCAGTTTTGTCCTCATTTTCGATGATATTGTCCAGCATTCACAGCCGTATTGAAGAACTGACATCACGTAGCAGTCTAGCACTCTTTTCTTCCTTTCTATTGAGATTTTCCTGTGTGTTAGTATTTTGCTCATCTTCTGGAACGCGTCCTTTGCCATGCCAATTCGCCTTAGGATCTCCGTGTCGCACTTTCCATCTCCTGTTAGAACACTTCCTAGGTACTTAAATTCTTGTACTTGTTTGATTCTGTTATCCCCCACCTGTATTTGGCATTTTGTGTTGTATCTTTTGCTGATGACCATGCACTCAGTTTTCTTAAAGTTTATTTGTAGTCCCTTCTTGTCACTCTCCACTGCTACTTTCTGTATGATGTCTTGTAGTTTCCTTTCCGTGTCCGCAATCAGCACTGTATCGTCCGAATATCTTATGTTGTTCAGGTTGTGGCCTCCAATAACAAATCCTGGCGTGTCATCTAGGGTCCTCAAAATATTCTCGCTGTATAGGTTGAATAAATCCGGTGAAAAGACACATCCTTGTCTTACACCTTTTTCTATCTTTGTGTATCTACTGAGGTCGTTACCTGTCCGTATGCAGGCCGTTTGCTGCCAGTAGAGATTCTTGATTATTCTTATGTCTTTGCCGAAAATGTCGAGGTTGCCTAGCATCTCCATCAATTCTTTGTGTCGTATTTTGTCGAATGCTTTCGCGTAATCAATGGGGCATAGGTACAAGTCTTTCTTCATTTGTAATGCCCTTTCAGAGAGCATCCTAATCATGAATATGGCGTTCCTTGTTCCAGTGTCCTTGACGAACCCGCACTGTTCCTGCCCTATCTCTGGCCTGATTCTGCTTCTCGCTCTATTCATCAGGATTCTGACAATCAGTTTGACAATCAGTTTCTGACAATCAACTACTGTTCGTTATAACATTAATTCCGCTGAACAATGTATTTGAAAAACGCAACCAAGGTTTCATATGCACAAAGTCGCAAGAAAAACTGAACCATCACACGTGAATAGAAAACAAAGCTATGAAAACTTTAACTAGACTAAATTATAAGCTTAAAGAGAATTATTTGTTATTAAAACTGTCCAATGATGGTCGGGAATATGGCAAAGTGAGAAACAATGGGAGAAACTGACTTACCTAACAAGAAAATCTCCAGAATCCACAGAGAAAAACTCAGGTTTTCTGAAAGTCGTTGCCAAAACCAGAAAAAGATGATAAAATGATCACAAAGAAAGACTGGGGGTCACTCATATCATAGCATCATTGAGAGTCTGGTGTTTACAAGAATAAAACAAAGAAATAACATTAAATGCCGGTTAAATCATAAATTGAAATCGTATAATTTTATTTATTCTTTTGTTCGGATGTATGTATTTCAAAATTACATGTAACAGAGAAAGAAAGTTTGTCTCAATGCAAGTAATGTAGTGAGGAGAGGGAATGGACGTCTTGATCCTTTGAGAGTTTGTAGCGAAGATAGCAATTTCGGTGTTTCTTGGCGCGAAGAATCCGTTTCTCTGGCAGAAAAGTTTTTCGTTGCATGCTGGGAGAACTTTTATCATTTTGGTTTTATTTATTTCATTTTAAACAATTTTTTCATGTTTTTTGTTTTATTTGATTTAGTTTTATTTATATCTGTTATTATCTGATATTCTAATTTTAGTTCATAAATAATAATGTCCCTAAATTACTCAGAAGGTTCAAAGTTTCCTGTAGTAAACATTTAAAGAAATGAATGCGTATAAAGCTTTTATTGCGAGATACACTGTGTCATTTCTGTAATATAACCGGTGCTGACATGGCAGCTCGGTTTTCGTCCCTTTCTATCGACGTGACTAGGCTTCACTGTGTTATTTTTTTTTTGATAAATATTTTCATTGCAATTATTCTGATATTACAATCGTATTGATTTTAATGTAGTACTAGATTGGTTGCTTATAGTTTTAATTATGAACTAGCTAAATGCAAACGTAAGTTCTATTCTAATAATTCAATGAGGAAGAATTTGAATGCTTTCCTCCCCGATCATAGTTACCATACACGCGCATTCAACGTTTAGTAAAATGCATGTTGGACTTTGAAATGTGCCAAACCGTAGAATTACTAATATTAAACTTAAGATGAGAAGTACTCTAATGGTTATCAGGGAGAGGATTTCGAATTCTGGTTGAGTTCGTTATATTCACTTTCACACAAATACATTTGGGAAATAAAAACAGAGTAGCCTGGTTCTCTAGTCGTTGCTAGTAGCCAGTCTAAGTGAAGGACAACTCTGAAGTTAAAACAGTATGCAGCCTTGTTGGATTAGATACTATACAGCTAAGGGAAAGCTTATGTTGCTCAAAATTAACAACGCTGCCGGGTTGGGGACACAACGATCACAAGTACAATCGATGTGATAGTTTGCTAGGAATACCGACCCTATTGCTATACAGTGAAATTCTTTCTCTTTTCTACAAGTACTGTCTCTTGATAACCAGCGGTATCAACCAGGAAAACCTGGTGAACAAATCATAATAATTACGCGTATGAATGAAGAAACGAATAGAAATTACCTAAAAAAAACAAAAAACGAAAAAAAAAAACCAAAAAGAAAAAGGGTAATGATTAATTTCAAGTCATTTTCATTTGAGCTCTTCCATTCAGTTCTTAATTGAACATGGTTACAGTGTTTGTTCTCGAAATAGTAACTTCCTGTCCATGGAGAAGGACACAAAATTAAAACTAAATCTAAAACTATGACAATGTTCCATCCGAAATGATTGGAAAACGCTTGACAATAACAAACAATAAACAAGACAGAAATTTTGCAAACATTGTGTGACAATTCCAGAATAATTTTTGCCATGCAATTATCATTTCATCGCCCTTGAATGGTATCTGAAGAACTATAGCCGTGTGTTGATTTTTTCACCGAATGCAAAGACCAAGACATGCAGGTTACAAAATTAGGTTGTTGCCGAGGAATTAATGAAGCTGAATTTCTGTAAAATCCTGCCTGAGCAGGAAGTCCAGACACTGGGATAAGAACGCTGGTTTGTGAGAACGAAAGACTTATTAAGAGAAGCGGGGTTACAAAGACTTTTCGGGGACCAGCTGACATCTCTACCCCTATATTCTATTGGGTGCTATAACACGATCGTAAGATTATGTATATAGTATAGAGTAAAGAGATTATGTAGGGTCACATAATTACGGTTTGAGGAGCAAGCATCAAACGAAATGATATATTAAAATTTTAACATTTGATCTAATAATGGCTTCTAAGAGAGAAGAAAGTTTCCAATTATTAACGAAAGAAGAGAATTTATTTTTATTTTTATTTTTTTATTTTTTTTGGCTTCCTCTCCTCGGCAAAGCTGCTTCCTCTATGTGCAGAGTCCCTTCAGGATGTTGGCGATCTTAGCTCTTCCCTATTTTCTATTCTTTGTAGTTCTTAATAAGCTTTGTCTTTTTTGGATGTGCGTTGTGATGCGGCGGAGATCGCCACAGAATAACAAATCGGAGAGCCGGGTTCGAATTCCGGTCGGATTCGTTGCATTCAATTACGTACAATTACCCCTGAGAAAAGTATTAATCCGTCTCTCTTCCCCTTATGTTTTTCATCATCTGTTACACCCAATGGTGTGTAGGGCAGCAACAAAGCTTCTCCACCACTGCCTATCTTGGGCCAGACTAGTCAATGAACCCCAAGAGTACTGCAGGGCTTTCATCTCATTCTCCACCGTACTACTCCATGTCGTTCTTGGTCTTCCCCTCTGTCTTTTGCCATCTGGGGTCCAGTGCACTGCTGTTCTTGTGATTGACTGTGCATCTTTCCGGAGCACATGCCCAATCCATCTCCACCGCCTTCTTATAATGATGGTACCCATGTTCTCACAGTATGTTGTTCACAACTGAAACGATTGTCGTCAAGCAAAGTAAGCATTCGAATATATGGAAAGGAGAACAGTATACTGAATATAATTTTATAGATCAGCGGAAAAAAAATACTACCAATGTTCAGCAACCAGTACATTTGTGTCCATTTAAAATCGAAAATACTCATACGGTATAAACATGAATCAGTCAGTCAGTTAAGTGCCATACGTGATACACGCTTGGGCGATCATGTCTCTAAAGAGACATAACTGACTAGACAGAAGATTTTTCCACAATAGAATGCCATTACTTTCTGCACTAGACTGGTTGCTAGCCAAAGCTATAGAACGCAATCTGTTCTATTCTTAACCCATAGCTAGGGAGAAGAGATGGATTAATAACTCTCCCAAGGGTATTTTTTGCGTAAGTAAATGTAACGAATTTAATTGGAATTCGAACTCGGTTCCCTGATTTTTTCTTCCGAGGCAATATCCACTGCAACATAACGCGTATTTTAACATTAAACGTTAATCACTGATTCGAAATAACTGTAAAGAAAGTGTGTTCACCGCAAGATAACGTCTGAATGGAAATCACGTTTAAATATGGTTTGATTGTTTGTGTGGAAAGTAGCAACATTCTCCCACTCATGGGCTTCGTGTAAATAGGCTTTCCGCCTATGCGTAATTGGAAACGATAGAATGATTGAACAAAGGTTCTTCATCGCAGGATTTCAAATTGTCCGCCATCGCTTTTTTCTGGTGCTATAAAATCATTCCGGTTTTGACACACAAACTGTTTCTCTCCTAAGTACCTAACCACTATGTGGAATGACATCGTGTGTCAGTTTGTTTCTCAATCAAATATCTGTCATAAAATTGCCCCATTTTCCGCGTGATTTCTTCGAATGGGAGTGGCACGCACATGCGTGCATTTGAAAGCTTCGAATAGACCAAAAGTAGTTCTGTTGAAAGTAGGATCTATAAATCTATGACAGGCACACTTTCATTATTGCATTAGACAGATAATCAATACGGTGACGTTATTTCAGTGACGGAGTTTGTGTCAATAAGTGACCGGAAGTCACCTAACGATTTTTTGACCAATGGCTGAATATTTCGTCTCGGTGGTAAAAAGAGGGAAGAGAGAAGTTAAATACGGAAAATAATTCTAATATAATCTTATCGTTAATGCCGTTACAATGATGGACGATCTTTCTTTCTCTCTCTTCCAATATATATATATATATATATATATATATATATATATATATATATATATAATGTCTGTGTGTGTGGAGTTGTAATAATGGTTTGCGCAAATATTGTTGTATTTTCAGTAGTTTTACTGAGAAAAGGTATTCTGGAAAGTAGTTTTTATTGTAAAGTGCGCAAAATTGGTTGAAGATAGAGCATTAATAGGTTTCATGCAAAGAATTTGTCACTTGAAGTAATTAAGAAAAAAATCCGAGCCCTGATTAATAATAAATTGTGACGATGTTCTCACGAAACTTTGAAGTCGACATGAACCTGCTCAGTTACGGTGAAACATTATTTGCATTAAACCAATATATATATAGAGAGAGAGAGAAAGAGAGGATATATATACATATATTTTTAGAGGAGCGACAGTTATATTATTATCATCTTATATGTTTTTATTTTTTTCTTTATTTTTATTCACCGGATTAGGTCGTTGTGAATCCCTTTCATGTAGAATCCTTCGTTGAATAAAGACGGAAGCTGAAGATGGCTCGCCTGAAATAGGCCTATACTTCCGAATTACCATGAAATAACTCGTCTGTCTTAATTTTTCTTATATATATATATATATTTGTGTGTGTGTGTGTGTGTGCTAATTATTATTATTATTATTATTATTATCACATACTGCAATATTGTAATAGTTTGTAGTTTGCGCATGTTCTAAATTAATAATTAAAATATATATATATATATATATATATATATATATATATATAAATTTAAATGTTATTTTTAATGGATACTCATATTTTATTATTATTATTATTATTATTATTATTATTATTATTATTATTGAACAGTTTCTTTATTTACTTCTACCAGCCTGAATAGTCAAGAAACAAAAAAATGAGTCCTCTGGTAAGATTTGAAACTGCGTCACCTAGGGGAAACCATCATTCAACTTGACGTGTGTTCATGCTCCTTAGCCACGTATAACCGTCTATTTAAAACAAGAATGCGAAACAGAGAAGATATGTATATTTCGAGAATCGGGAGAAAACTGTGTTCGAAAAAACTATTCGGGCTTTGATCTTTCTGAGTCTCTTTGTTTTCCATTTTTCTTTCTGTCTCTGAAGATAATAAAAGTGAAACAAGTTAGATTGAGATATGTTTCTTATTTGTTCTTTCTTTATTTTATATACATATGCATGCCATGTCCTTTCCGTGCAATATTAATAACGGCTCTCCACATCTTTCCTCTTATCATTCCTCGTTTTCATGTTGCTATATCCGCCAAACAATTAGTCAAACACTTAAATAAATTAGTCGGTGTTCTTTTCTATGTTTTATCATGTTTTTTTATGTTTTATCAACCTTTTTTATGTTTTATCAACCTTTGTAAGTTTGTTTTAAGAGAAAAAATATATTTGGGGGATATAATATAATAATATTAGATATTAATTATATATATATATATTGGATATAATATATATATTGGATTTAATATGTAAATATATATTGGATATATATATATATATATATATATATATATATATATATATATCCAATATATTAGATATTAATTATATATATATATATATATATATATTGGATATAATATGTATATATATATATAATATAATATATATATATATAAATATATAAATATATATATATATATATATATATATATATATATATTTATATATATATAAAAATTAGAGAAAATTTTCAAAATTCAAAGATATCAGATGTACATTTCGGCATAGGATCTCTAATAGAGTTTCTACGTCACGTCAGCGACATTGTTTTTTCCAAATGGCGGAGGCTATGAGGTAGAGTGTGGATGGGGTTTTAGGTTAACAACGGTCACAATGTAGAAAAGGACAGAGCTGGCAGTCGCGGAGTTACAGGGTGTTGAAATGGTATATTTAGGAAGGGGAGGAATAGGAGTTCATATTTTATAAAGATAGACAACTAAATGAGTTAAAGTACTTTTTAAAGTTAAGATGTTGGGCTGTTTGAAGAGGTGTATTTAGGTGAGAATGAATGGGTTTCAATATAAGATTTTAAAATTTTTTATTTAAGTTTATTTGATTAAAACTTTTAGATAATGCGGGCTAAATGCCAATTACAGGTAGTTATCAGTTTAAAAATTATTAGAGAAAAACTTTTTGGAGAAAAAAATATTAGAGAAAAAAAATATATATATACATATATGTGTTAACCAAGGAAAAAGGGGTTTAGTAAAAGAATCCATATTTTCTAAAGATAGGCAATTAAAGGAGCTTGGGATAGGAAGGTAGGGGGGTTAAAATACTTTTTAAGGTTAACGTTAGAGTAAAATTAAGATTAAAACTTAAATTGAATCCTTTTAATTTATATTCTAACATCTAGTTAACGGGGATTTAAATTCTCAATTTAAGTATTCGAATAATTTGCCTTGTGGCGGCACTTACTGATGAATTCCTTCCTAAGATTCAGTAGCCGGTGTTGGTAGGGGTATTTTAATATTGAAATTTTTTCCAGTAAACATAGACAGCACCTATCACGAAAATTCCTCCGAATACAGGCTGAACCTATCAGTTTCCAGTTAATTTCAGGATCCAGCCCTTCCACTTTCATTTTCCAGAATGCCCGCGAAAGGGCTGTCTGGTACCTCTGACCGGGGTTCGAAAAGGAGTACCTGTGGTTATACATTCTTTGTTTGAAAGGACCGGCGGACATGCCGATATAGGTCCGGAAGTCGTTTTTTTTTTTTGTTAGATGGAGAAATGCGGGCTTCATAAATCACCTGGGTGGATTTGCATTTTCCCTCCACCGGGCAGGCGTCCACAGAATTACAGTTGCATTCGTTTAGAATTCCGGACCTAGATTCAGCATTGCGCAAGTTCACCAGAATACTCCTATTATGGGAACTAATAAGGCTGTCTATATTCGGGGTGCAAGAATAACTAATTTTAAGGGTGTACCTATTAAAAATCTTCCGTCGAGGGTTACTGTTATTAAAATTTTTGTCTATTAACTTGAGAAAATATTTACCAATATTGATGGTCTTTAGTTTACAATAAGGTGGCTTAAACCAAATTATCTTTCTTTTTCTACAGTTTCCTTTATTTTTATTTTTGGATGATTCGGAGTCTATTGTAGGTTTATTATATGTTAAAAAACTTTATTTTCAATCTGTATACCGATATCTTTGTTGGTTGACATGCTTGCTTATACTCCACGACACGTCTGTTGCCAGTGGTCAGGTTCAAGTAAAAATTAGGATTTCAAAAGTCCGTTTAAAAAGCAAGAGCTTTCCTCTACACTTGGAAGTTCTGCATATCGTCATTTTTCTCGTCCAGAGTCACTCGCGTGGTTCTTCCGCAGAACCAGTCTATGAATAACTAGCAGTATAGCCCGGCGTTGCTCGGATGTAATGAAAGTTTTAAAACTAATTTTTTCTTTGGACGTTGACACGAAAGACTAAAAAGCAATAGTTGTTTCCAGTTAAAGCGAAATCGAAGACTGAAAGAAAAATGAATGGATGTAAATCAAATTTTGATTTCCTGCTATCGATATCAAATAAGTTTTTTTTCGTCGTAAACTGAATTTTGAAGGCTAAATAAGTCCTCTGAGTAAATGGTATCATGACTGAAACTAAGAACTACAATTATACCTACTTAGAGCAAACCCGAAGCAAAAACTAAAATAAAAGAACGAAAAAAATACAGACATACAGGCAGCTCTTGCCTTTTATATATATATATATATATATATATATATATATATATATATATATATATCGATTTTCTGCACTATTGTAAGAACTGCAACCTTGAAACTTCTGAATATCGATTCTTATGTCTTTATCTATGAGTGTATCAAATTTGATTAAAATCGGACCACTCCTTCTATAACCCGATTTTTTCGATTATCGATTTTCGATATTTATCGGGGGTACCTCGACACAAAACCTAGCTAAGAACACTCGCAGACGCTTATAGTACAACTGTGTAAATTTTCAAGAACATCGGTTCAGCCGTTTCGGAGTCTGTAGGTAACGGACACACACACACAGACACACACACAAACACAGACAAAGTTCCATTTATCAATAAGTTTAGATTAGTTTTAGATTTAGATTAAATAATATTTGTTGCATAAAAAGGATTGCTAAGTCCGTAGTTACTAAAAAAATAAAACGGCTTCTAGGTTTTCTAGTTGATTAATATTTACCCAAATGTTGTAAACTGCCAATATTGTACCGAACTTAAGTGCACTATACTGCAGTATTAAATGAAAATATATACTTTTTAAAGCCATCAAATACAGTGGGAGATAAACAGCTCAATTGATACGTGGTCTTAAGTTTTCGCTCGAATTCCCTGGCGAGACTTGTTACCTTATATTCATCTGGAATTCAAGAATTTCATTTTATTGAAGCCATTATAAAGTTTTATTATCAATATTTACAAAGAATAACCTACAATTTCAGTATTTAAAAAACTTATCTTGCTTAGAAATTTCCATTTGTAAGCCATTGTGTTGTACTTATTCACAAAGAAATTTCGAAGAAGACGATGGGATATTTTCAAAACACGGCGGGAGGTTGAACGAAAGAAGACGCTACAAGAGAAAAGTCCTTATAGACTAAATTTAAAATCTAAATACAGTAAGAAGTTTGTGTTGAGGTATTTTTTTTTAATTTAAGGGTTTATCTACTTTGAAAAGAAAAAAAAGAATTCTAGTTTATAACCGGTCTTGAACATCGGTTTCCGGTTTTGATCGGAAGTTCCTTTTAATATGGTTTACCTCGCATCATGCAATCAGAACCTGACTTCATAACGCGGTGGTATAAAAATGAAGAATAAGTGTGAGTTATAAGCCCCGAAATTGTATATTTGTTGTGTCGTGGCTCGTACCATGTGACATCTGGTCGTCTGGTTGTATAAAAGACAATGTGCGCTTAGCAAGGGGGATGTCATTATCACGGACTTCGGGAAGTAACACCTACTACTGCGAGAGACTGTAAATATTGTATATATGTCTTGATTGTAAAAATATGTTAATAAAGTAGTTTATCTACATTTCTCTGTATATCTCTTCATTCCACAGTACAACAATATTTATCGTCATCTTTACCAAATGAATTCAGGATATATTCATAAGATTGAAAAATAACTCAAACAAATAGCATCAAGGATCATTTTTTTATCTATAGAACGAAATATTTTGTTGGTTAAGATTTCTAGTCCTAATTATTCGACTGGTTGCTTCTGACACATACCAATCCGTTACCGATATCCCTATTATCGCCGTCTAAAGAGTGACGGATATTATTCAGTTGAACTTATGAACGTGAAAATTTCTGGTTAATTGACATCGATACTGATATATTTATTAAGTCCAATCCAGTTTATGGTAGGAAGACGACGTTACACTTCCAAATGATGAAACCCAGCCTTTCTTGAAAATCAGTATTTGAACAACAGAATATTATTGAATTTCTGAACAGACATCGGAATTTTAAAAAAACACATCTACCTCAGCCACAGGGCATGGAATGAACATGCTACGGGTATGCTCCGGGTGGTGCTGAATCTTTGGCGTTGTCTTTTAATAATTCAGCGTTGTAGAAAGTTTCTAAATTTGTCTTTCTTTCATGTTTTCGGTGCTTGCATAATTTACACAAGTCCATTAACGAATCTTTCGCCTCCATAAGAAAAAGGCCCGTATATGTAATGAATCATTAGTTATTTTTCCTCGTGATCATTTTGTCAGACTTTAATAAATTTGTTTGACTGGATTCTAAAGGTCACATTGTCAAGTTTAGAAACAGTGTTTCAAAATCTTTAATCAAATAAGCAAGTCATCTTCCTTCTTTTTTTTTTCAAACTTGGGGAAACGAACGCCCCGTTTTAAACAGCAGATTAGCAGCCAGCAAAACCCCCTCAAAAGTGTTTATTTTGATATTTTGCGCATTTGTTAGGGGTTAAACATTTTTATATGAAATTAATTGAAAATACTTTGCGAGATACGCTTATGAACTATTACTCTACACTATTTACAATGTTAGGACTGTTGTCCTGATTTTTGTTGCCATATTTACGACGTTTCGGTCGTTGTAAGCCTCCGCCTTCTTCAGGGTTAGTCTATATTTCTGAGATGGGGTATTCTAATTATTTACAGTATGTACATTGTTTGGAGTGTTTTCCTTTTATTTGTTCCCATATTCACGACATTTCAGTCATTGTACGCTTTGACCTTCTTCAGGTAATTAGAATTTCGAACTGAACGCTTCATTTCGTTCACCGGAGCAAATTGTTCAGCTTCCATGAACCATCCTTCTTTACGATGTTTCAGTATCTCCCTTTAATTCAGCTCTCTCAGTTGTTTATTCACCTCTGCTGTAGCACAGGTATGGAAGCCACACAAATCTTTGGGTCAAGTTACTGGCTCTAACTAACGCTTTTATCCGACAGTAAGAACAATGTAAACAGTGAAAATAATTACAATGCCTCATCTCAGAAATATAGACAGTTCCTGAAGAAGGCCGGTGCGTGCAACAGCTGAAAGCCGTAAATATGGCAACAAAGATGAGGACAACAGACCGAACAATGTAAACAGTGAAAATAATTACAATGCCTCATCTCAGAAATATAGACAGATCCTGAAGAAGGCCGGAGCGTGCAACAGCTGAAAGTCGTAAATATAGCAACAAAGATAACAAATATAGATGGATATTGCTCTACAGTAGGCACCCTTGTAAATTTTCTGTAATAGAAATATAAAATAAAAACTATACTCTTTAATTCTTTGTAAGCATTTTTTCACCTAAATAGCTTGAAGTAAGGTATATAATCAGAGCCTAACAACTGCTTAAACGCAGGAATGTTTTATCAAATTTTCAAGATTATAGTGTGCAACTTACATACAGCAACATACATGAATCTTATAATGTTAAGATAGTCTCGTCAGTGGGTCTAGCATAGAAATAAATACAATATCGGATCAGGTAATAAAAAAAACTGTCAGGAAGACCAGTAAGAAAAGAGAAGCCTTGATGAATGCAACTAAACGTTACAAGCAAATGCAGTATCAATAGCAGGGAGAATAAGTCAGTCTCTTAATTTTACAGATAGGCTCGTTTCCCTGGATAATAGAGTAATGGATTAATTTGTTGTCTCGCGGATCGGTTGTTATAGAATTTATGGTTTCGATTCCTAAAATGATATTAATGAATTTTTTCTTTACACTTTATCAACCCAAAACATATCCTGAACTACAAGAATAACTTCTTTATCCTTTAACAATTTTTAAGAATTTTTTTTCAGATACAAGTTGGATGGGTGGGAAGAAGATGGATTCTTAGTTTTCCTAAAGGGATTTGCGCATAAGTAAATGTAATGAAAACGACTAGAATTCGAACACAGCCCTCTGATTTCTTATTCAGGGGCGTTGTCTATAACACCGCTTACATAAAAATTGAGTTAGCCTTGAAACTATATTAGCAGCAAAGTAGGTAGCGAAAAAAGTTTTTATTCCAAGCCTGTGAAACATTCCAATTTCTTTTGAAATAATAACAAATGTCCTTTTAAGCAAACACAAAAAGACTTATAGACACACAATCAAGTCTTTCTCACTGAAGATGTCTCTTTTTCATCTGAAACCAGTTGAAACTGTGGCGCAGGTTAGGAATCCTTTTCTAACCTACGTTTCAGTAGTTGAAAACCCAAGGTTTATGCATGTTGCCAGGGTTACATACGGTTTTCAATTCAGAGTTGTCCTTTTCCTAGTATGGTAGCCAACCACGGCTACATGGACCTGTCTGCTCTAACATTTGAACCTATTGAAATTCGAACTCGTCCCCACAGTTTCGCGTATCTAGCCGCTCATATTACTTTTCTTGTACATTTATTTTCTAGTTATCTTAAAATGTGCATCTCTCTTCTCCTTTCTCTCTCGAATTAATACACCTTTGTTCAAAATGATCTCTTTTCCTATGTATGTATGTATGTATGTATGTATGTATGTATGTATGTATGTATGTACGCTGAAATTCGTGGTCGAGTGTGATTTTTTCCGTTCCTGAACGTTTTTGTTAATTTCAAAACGATCCAAACTTCGAGAAACGTCAACAATAGAATATTATAAACCCAGTCAAATAATCAATCTGAAATTTCTGAAACCCATATTTGAGTTATTTATTTACTTTTTACTTTCCTGGCATTGAAATAAAAACACAATGAATAACAAATGAAAAAATCTATCTTATTTAATCTTCTTGGAGAGACTTTACTTGAAATATTCTAGTTTTATTCAATTCATCTTTTGTTCACTGACCCAAGGTTCAACATTTCATGATCAATACAGAAATTTTGTTTTGAAAAGGAATTTCCATGAAGTCTCACCTGTCAAATTTAATTTCCTCCCAAGATGGGAATCTAGCGATTATTCGTTAAAATTTTAAAAAGAATTTTGTTTGCGTGGAAACGTTTTTTGACGAAGTTTTTATATTTAGATCAAGTAGCATTCTATGTTAGGTTTCGAATTTTATTTACAAAGTTTACGTTTTTATATCATATTTTAGTAATTTGTAAAACTTCCTTTTCCAGAAGTTTTTAAACGTTTTACATTTGCAGCTATATATTTTAAATTAACCTTAAAAAGCTGTAACGTTTATAAGTAAATATTTCCTGAAGTTTTAGTTTATGATATGAATTTCATTTTAGAATCTCCCACCACCAAAAAAGCACTTATTTCTAACATATTTTTGATTAAAAATTAACTTAATAGATCAATGTTAAGCATATTTGATAGCGTAGATAAAAACTGATAGCATATTACTTTGTATTAAGGAGATAAAAAAAGAAATAAAAATATATAAAAAGAAAAACAAATAATAAAATAAGCAATTGAAATTAAATCTGTTTATTCTATTCTGTCTTGCTTTAATTTTGCTGGAAGTTAATCCATCAAATCAGATGTTACCTAAAAATAAATAAATAATCGAATGATAAAAAAAAGTGTTAAAATTACATGAAATATGACTTTCGCTGGGCAACACCTAGTAACCTTGCATGTGTAGTTCTTAAATTTCTACCACGTATAAATCAATGAATGAATCCAAATCAATAACAAGCAAAGAAAGGTTTCAAAAATGCGAAAGGTGGGAAGAAAAAAAAGTAGCCACCAGCTTTTGTTGCAAAGATAAATATTAATAAATTCGCAGATATTCTTTGAAAAAAAAAATCGTTTTCTAGAGAGAATGCAAGCGAGAAAGAGAGCGATGTTGGGAATGTGCTTGAGGAAAATTTGATCTCGATTTCAGAGGTCGAATTGAACGCTATTCACTGTTTCTATGGAAGTGTTGTTACCATGACGGTTGCGAATTGTTTGTATTGTTTTTTTTTATCTACTTTTCTGGTGTCGTTTTCATTTGGTTCTTGTTAAAATATTGTGAAGTCGGCCAGACAAAATGAATGCATCTCTGGCATCTGTACTGACACTAACTTCCGTCTGGCTACGTGCAATGATCGATTGCCTTTGAAGATCCAACTCTCATACATATATATATATATATAATTAAATTTTCATTTTTTCCTCACCGGTAGCAGGACCCTAAGTTTCATGCACCGCACAATTTTCAGGTGCTGGTTTGAAACTGAACGTTACGTAATATACATTTTAATAAATATATCTGCCTAACGTAATGTTCATGCAGTCAATATATTATAAAGAAATTACCTGTTTTTTATTATATATATATATATTAATTATATAGATATATATATATAAATATAATATACATACATATATATATATGTATATATATATTGTTGTCATCCGCAGACAGATCTGTTTCGACGTACCACAGCTCATCAGCTCCGATTGCTTTTTTACCCAGGATTGAAACCCAACCGAAATGGCGTCAGTCAGCGACTCTACCCCTGGGCTACGGGCGTTTGGTGGAAGTAGGCAGACTTTTTAGCACATATCATTATACGCGCCCAATAGCTAGAGAGCTCTAATTCATTTCACTGAATGAGCGATGCGTACATGCCATATATATATATATATATATATATATATATATATATATATATATATATATATATATATAATTATTAAATTTTCATTTTTTCCTCACCGGTAGCAGGACCCTAAGTTTCATGCACCGCACAATTTTCAGGTGCTGGTTTAAAACTGAACATTAAGTAAGATACATTTTAATAAAGATATCTGACTAACGCAATGTTCATGCAGTCAATATATTATAAAGAATTTACCTGTTTTTTATTGTATATATATATTTTTTTAATTACATATATATATATATATATAAATATAATATATAAATATAATATATATATATATATATATATATATATGTATATATGTATATATATACATTTACTGTATCGAGGCAGCAAATAATTTTCTAAACATATACTGTTAAATATAAGAGACAATGAATGTCTATTATGTTTCATCATGAGACTTTCTAAACGTCGTATTAATTTCGTATTTAATTTCAGTTGAAAATAAAGACAAAAATTCTTCAATATTTGGATAATTCTTTATTAATTTGATTCTAAGCTTTCGGCTCACATGAGCCATCTTCAGAGAGGTTATTAAGACGGTAACACAATAACGTCTTAATAACCGTCTTGGTGACCTCTCTGAAGATGGCTCATGTAAGTTGAAATTTTAGAACCAAATTAATAAAAAATTATCCAAATGTTGGAGAATTTCTGTCTTTATTTTCAATTGAAATTAAAGCCAAAATACGACGTTTAGAACGGCTCATGATTAAACATAATAGACATTCATTGTCTCTTATATTTAACAGTATATGTTTAGAATATATATATATATATGTATATATATATATATATATATATATATATATATATATATATAATTATTTAATAACTTAATTTTGGGTCATAGTTAAATTAGACCAGTACACAGCTGCATTAAAAAGTGTTCAATACAATTTGATTGTAAAAGTTTTGAATATATTTCTTTAGTAATCGATTTATTACGTAATCCAGGTTTCTACCAGCAGGTGGCAGAAACCTGGGTTGCGTAATAACACGATTAGTAATGAAAAAAATTATAATCAAAGCTCTGAGGAGTTAGAACATCATAATGGTGCCTTTACGGAACTTCGTAATCTGTTGACTCTGCTCAGTTAGCTGACAAACTTCTCCACATTAATCCTATTAACGGTTTCTCTTGATATCAAGCACGTAGCTACGAAAAACCTGCTTACAAAAATAACTTTTGTCAGTCAGTCAGTTAAGGGCCATACGTGATACACGCTATGGGCGATCATGTTTCTTTCCTGACGTGACTGACTGGGCAGAAGATTATCCCGCAGTAGGTTGCCATTGCTTTCTGCGGTACACTGGTTGCCGACCAAAGCTATAGAACTCAATCTGTGGTATTATTTAACCCATAACTGGAGGGAACAGACGATTTAATTAATTTCTTAATTGTATTTGTGAGTAAGTGAATGCAAGAAATTCAACTGGAATTCGAACCCGGCACCCCGAAAAACAAGAGTCTTGGTACTAAGCATCATTACAACCTAAAACTATATATATATATATATAAAATAGACGGGATTAATATTATATATTTGAAATAAATTGTTATTGATGTTTAATTAATTAAAAAAAAATATTTAACCTATTTTTTATTTTACTTCTAAGCTAAACTGTTGAAGCAAATGAATTTTCGATTTCTAGTATTTTCGTTTGTTTGTTTGTTTGACTGAGGTTTGTATTTTAATTTGTCTTTATGGCCATTTTTATAATAAAATTATTATTATTTTTTTCATAATCTTTTATTTTCCATCGAAAATTGTTTTGTGAGAAGAATTTTTTTAAATTTCTGTGTTCTATTATTCCCTTAGAGATGTGTTTGATTATGTTAGTTGGATGGTTAGATGGTTGGTCGGGTGGTACTTTAAAGTTGTGTTTGTTTTCATCTATGGCGAAGAGTGCCAGTTTCTAGATTAAATTCTACATCTGAATATTGGTGCAACTACTATCTTCAAATCGAGATTTTTGAAAAGTTTGAAAAGCATTTTTCTTATTTTGTCATTTTCTCTTTTGTTGTCCGGTGCTGTCATTAATTTGTCGTCTCTCTATAATCCGTCATCTCTGTATAATCCGTGGTTGTCTATGTGGATTATCACATTAATTTTACTTAGAATGTTTAGTTCTATTAATTCTGAAATTTTGACTCCGTCAAACGAGCTTTGTGTTCCATCGAATGTGCCTTTTTTGATATTTTAATTCATGCTTTATAGTTTTGGAATCGTATGGACTTTCGGCAATGTATTATATGATCGGATGGTATATCTATGAGACGTTAAGCTAAATTTAAAGCTTCGCATTAACTGTTTTTCACATATTGATGGGTAAAAACTATTCTATGTCGTAGTTTATAAAATATATTTACTTTTCTTTTTAATCTTTTGAAGCCAAGAAATATAATCATTTGCGTCTTTCCACTGATTGTCTTGAGTAGCAATCCTCAGTAAGGCACACATGTTTTTTTTTAATATTTATTGGCCTATCTTACCTAATTCAGTCTTTGATGGATTTACAAGCCAGTAAGACGTACTATTGGAAAAATTATTTTTATGGTCTTATATCGTTAGGAAAGCTTGCTTACCGGTCAAAATTTGCACCTTGTTGCTTATACCCAACGTGTCGGTGATCTTTTTTTGCCTCCCCATTCATAATCTCATGGTAGAGGGTCCGGTGCGTTTTTTGTGAAATTTGGAGACCTCTTCATTTACCTTTTTCTCGTATTTCTTTGGGGTCATTGCATATGTTCATTTCTTTGGGGTCATTGCATATGTTCATTTCTTTGGGGTCATTGCATATATTTTATTGGATTTGTCTCCTTTAATAAGTATATTTTGTTTTTGTTTTAATTCTCTTCACTTCAGTGTTTAATAGATTTTGGAAGATGTTATTGATTTTTAAAAATTGATTTGGTCTAGTATGAAATCATATCTTTTTCAAATTTAATTAATTCTTTCTTTGTAAAACAAAAGGGATTGTTTACAAAGCAGAGGTACATGATACAGTTAGAAAAAGTAAAATAAATTTGGTATCAACAAAAAGAGTTTTTAAGACAGAAGGAATAATCACAAACATATAACAGAAATTTTAGAACGTACAACTGAAAGTTTAAAATAAATACGTTAAGACTAGCGAAATAATATTACACATACTTTAATCCGCGTTTCTACGAACCCAAAATGTATTTTCTAATTTTTATACATCCAGATATTATTTCAGAGATTTCATTTAGCAACCATTCTCGTTCTGGAAATGATATTATAGCCATCTTTTCTTTTTGGCACGATCTGCAGACGTTGTAAGATTTAGCTATTCTTAATACACACCAGTTTATATAAAAATCTTTTCTATTTTTTTCTGTTAATTTCCAAACGTAGTTGGTTAGTTTGTTGTAATTTTTAAGGCTTTCTAGCTTGAATGTAGATGTGTGATTATACCATCGTTTTTTAAGATTGCATTCAGTACATCCTATATATATTTGGCTCTGTTCATATATATCTTGAGCTTCTGCTTTGTAAACAACGCCTTCAGTTATCGAAACTCCATCAAGCAGACATTTACCTTTATCTCTACAACTATACTTTTCATCATCAACGATATCTTGCTGCACGTTATCTTTGACATTCGTGGTGTTTCGTTTTTATGTAATTTTCTTTTTATGTAAAGTTCTATTTAATATCTTGGGTAATTCAGAGGTTTTCGGAAAGTAATTTATTAAGCAGTTTGAAAAATATTTCCCTAATGGAACCACTATATTGAATCCATAGCAAAATCTACTGCTAAGAAGATTGGGTCACTATGTCGATCCAGGATGTTTTTTCCACCTGAATCCATCCTGCATATATACAAGTCAACCATCCGTCCGTGCATGGATTACTGCTGCCATTTATGGTCAGGTGCCCCTGCCGTTCTCCTCAGTGTTCTTGACAAGCTCCAAAGGAGAGTCTGTAATGTGATAGGTACTGATCTGGCGACTCGACTGCAGCCACTTTCCCATCGTCGAAATGTGGCCTCCCTCTGTCTCTTCTATAAATACTTTCATGGCTTCTGCTCGGATGAGCTTAAGTCAGTGATGCCTCCTCAACAGGTGTTTAACCGTGCAACCAGACTGGCAACTGGGTCCCACCCATTCACAGTCAGGTTAGCCAAATGCAGACGACAATTCTACTCCTGCAGCTTCTTCTCTCGCACTTCCTGCCTGTGGAACTCACTCCCGTATTCTTGCTTTCCTGACGGCTACGACCTCCAGAAATTTAAATGCAAAGTTAATACACATCTACTAACCACTGGACTCTAGCTCTCTCCCCTCCCCTGTATAATCTTCACTTTCTCTCCGCCCATGTATCTGTCATTGCCCCTGCTTTCTCAGCTTTCTATTGTTCCTTTCTAACTAGCTTGTACTCCTCACTCTTTTCTAATTAATCTTTCTACATTTATGTAACCCCCTGCACATCAGTGGCGTTTCTGCCTTGCTCGGGGTGAAATGATTAAAAAAAAAAAATTTCTAAATTAAAAGTTGGTTACACCAATTATTATTTCGTTTCCTCGAATTGATCTTCATCTGTTTATTTATTTAAAGTTTATATTCCAGTTTATTTTATGATTATTTTTGAATTTGAAAGCCTTTTGAAATTTATTTTTCTTTCATCAAAAATTGTTTTAGAAGAGGACCGTCTGTATTGTATTCCTTTAGGGATGTGTTTGATTATATTATCTGCATTATTAAATCCAGTGTTCACATACATCAATTTTGTGTTGAGTTTCATATAAGGAGAGAGACTGCTAAATTCCATATACAAATATTAGATGAGCTTCTATATTCATTTCGATCTCGACTTCAAAATCGATGTTCCTGAAGAGCTAAAAAGCATTTGTCTTATTTTGTCATTCACTATTCTGTTGTACGACACTATCATTAGCCTTTCATCTGTGTATAATCCATGGTTGTTTATATGGGCTCTTTCGTTGATCAAAATATTCAGGTCAATTAATTAAAAACATCGGCTCCAGCGAACGAACCCTGTGAGACATCAAAGTCACCATTTTTAATTCATGCTTCATCATTGAGAAATAGTACAGATTTACGGTAATGCAAAGTTAGGTTTATATGTTCAGATATTATATTTATAAAGACGTTAGCATAATTTGGTATTTAATAAGATAAACTGGTAATTTGGTATTTTATAAGATAAACTGCAAAAGGGAAACATTTATAAATATATGTTTCACTTATAGATATACATATAAGTGTGTGTGTATGTGTGTGTGTAAAATGAGTATATATATATATATATATATATATATATATATATGCAATTTGCTATATATATTATATTATTTATATATTATATATGAGCGGTACTTATTTGAATGCGCTCAATATCAATGATAGAGCGTGAAACCCAGGGTCACAAGCTCACACCTATCTAACTGAATATATATATATATATATATATATATATATATATATATATATATTGTGTATTTGGGCAACAATCTCTTTTTATGCAGGTTTCCTTAAAAAATGACAGATAATTTATTATGGTTAAGATTCAAAATAATTTCTCATGTAATTTTATGATTTCCTGACATCCATGACATACTTGTTGACAACAGAGACATAATAACATCAATCCCATCCAAAAGAAGTTTAAAGTTATTGGAGGCATTACTAATAAAAAATAGAAGTCCTACCCTTAATAATATCAATAATGAACATGGTAACAATGTGTTTATCGTGTTCGTAACATAGCATGCACATGACTCTATATACATAAACTTTCTGTTAAGTGCCATACGTGATACACGCTTGGGCGATCATGTCTCTCTCGAGACATGGCTGACTGGGCAGAATATTATCCCGCAGTAGGTTGCCATTGCTTTCTATGGTAGACTGATTGACCGACCAAGGCTATAGGACCCAATCTGTCCTGTTATTTAACCCATAACTGGAGGAAGAGATGGATTAATACCTTTACCAAGGGTATTTGTGCGGAAGTGAATGCAATGAATTCAGCTGGAATTCGAACTCGATTCCCTGATTTCTTGTTCCGAGCCGATATCCAATGCACCACAACGCATATCCAATGCACCACAACGCACATATTTAATTACGAGTAAAACAAAATTAACTCTTCATAATGGCTAAAAGTATCGACGAAAGCGCATTAAAAAGCAAAAGCTTTAGGCAATTCTGATATAATTTGAGTTCTAAAATACAATCAAAAGAACTTATATATATATATATATATATATATATATATATATAAACTTAATGATAATACCTCGTGTGTCATTTTCAATGAAACCTGCATATATATGTATGTGTGTGTATATGTGTTTTGAGTGAAGCCCATATTACGTATACGGTATGATATACGTTATTAGAATTTGAATGTAGACAACGTACGCCCATACTCACATATACATATGTACATACTTGCACACACATATGAAGATATCCAATTATTTATTCAATCATTTAGCTGAAGCGAATATTTTTCTTTTCAACAACACCACCAAAAACAATAACATCGAAATGAATATAGAGAAAAGACGACAAATATATGAGTAAGCATCTTTTCTGACAACATTTTAAATAAGCATTTCACACGATGACATTATGGCAATGTTCACGGCTCACTAGACCACTGCTACGGATGCATTTATGGATCATTACTGCATTATGGATGCCCACACGAATCATTGTTGACGGCTGGGGCATAAAGAGTCAAGTGTGAAACGGAGCCTTTGAGAAGGAGGCTGTGAACAGAGGCTTGCTCAGTGGGTCATAATTCAAATCGATCGGCGTTCGGGCTTTCGGCGTCAGGTTTCATGAATCGATATCAATCGGCTTAGCCAAGCGCAATCTAACGTTCGTCACGCCACAAGACTATTTTGAATTAAATGACAATGCGCATGGCGTGTAAGTTTGATAGGATAACACAATTGAGATAACTCTTCAAATGAATTGGACTTGATCTATCTATCTATCTATCTATGTATCTATCTATCTATCTATCTATGTCAATCTGTTTCTATCTATCTATCTATCTATCTATCTATCTATCTATCTATCTATCTATCTCTGTCTAGTGGTATCTATCTTAATGTGTTTGAATTTATCAATCTATTTCAGTCTGTTATTTATGTCTATTCATCTCTCTCTCTCTCTTCCCCTTCTCCCGCTCTCTCTCTCTCTCTCTCTCTCTCTCTCTCTCTCTCTCTCTCTCTCTCTATATATATATATATATATATATATATATATATATATGTAAATATATATATATTACTTACAAAGTTATTTTTAGCACCTGCCCGTCTTCAACATTGCCGGTGTGCACATAAACTTTATTGAGGTTCCTCGAGTGCATAGGCCGATAGATATAAAATATACTGTTTAAAAAGAAAAGTGTATCTCTTTCATTTATGGTCAACACTTAAACAAAGTTTGTGATAATATATATCTGTAGATCTAAGTGTTTATGATAGGTTAAATATGAACATACTTTTATAGCTAGCTAGATATTTTGATAGATACGAACACTGACATAGATTGATATTGGCATACCGAAAGAGACAGACATGAGTAGATTGAAATTGGTAGATTTGAATAGACTGCGATATATATATATATATATATATATATATATATATGTGTGTGTGTGTGTGTGTGTGTGTGTGTGTGTGTGTGTGTGTGTGTCTTTCTGTTTGGTTGACTCCTATTTGAAAATTGCTTCCTTGCTGATAATTTTTGTTTAATATCTGTAAAAACGACTCGCCTGACTATGTTTCTTTCAGTTCAATAAACTAATGGAATTAGTCATCGAAAAAGAAATATTATATATATATATATATATATATATATATATATATATGTGTGTGTGTGTGTGTGTGTGTGTGTGTGTTTTTGTTTATGTTTATTTGTGTTTGTGTGTGTGTGTGTGTATGTGTGTTTTTGTTTATGTTTATTTGTGTGTTTGTGTGTGTGTGTGTGTGCGTGTGTGAGTGAGTGGTCATGTTTGTTTGTATGTATGCTAGTGTTTTATCCACGTGTGTGTAATCGCGTCTGTCTGTTGTGTGGTGTATGGAGAGCTTAGGTAACTAAATGAAGAGGTTGTGAAACGTAATCACTGTTTTGGAAATCTTTCGAGTCTGTTATGTAAACAATATCTTGTAGCTCAACATTTCAAACTTCGAGATTGAAAAAGAATAACGACTTTTACGTACGAGTGATTAACTAGAAGAATATGTTCTTTTCACAACTTGTTTTCTAAAGGTGCAATTTAAGCTTTTTGTGCGTCAGACGAAATAAAATGTTGTGCTAATTTAGTTTAATTTAATTCATCTTTTCTCATTGAATTCGCTACGCGTCTGTTTAGTCACATTTGATAAGTATGGTACAAGACCACTAGAGAGGAGTATTTTGAACACACTTGTTACTGCGTGCAAGACTCATTAAATGTATTTTAGTCTCAAATAATAACCCCATCTATCTATCTATCTATCTATCTATCTATCTATCTATGTCAATCTGCTCATATCTATCTATCTATCTATCTATCTATCTATCTATCTATCTATCTTAATTTGATATATCTATTTATGCACTAGCAGTATAGCCCGGCGTTGCTCGGGCGTGATGAAAGCTTTAAAACTAATCCATGGTCCTGGAGCTCAGACACTTTGGACGTTGGCATGAAAGACTAAAAAGCAATAGTTATTTTCAGTTAAAGCGAAGCCGTAGACTGAAAGAAAAATGAATTCCTGGTATCGATATCAAATAAGATTTTTCGTCGTAAACTGAATTTTGAAGGCTAAATAAGTCCTCTGAGTAAATGGTATCATGGCTGAGACTAAGAACTACAATTATACCTACTTAGAGCCAAACCCGAATCAGAAACTAAAATAAAAGCGTTGAAAAAAATACAGACATACAGGCAGATAAACAGATACACACACAAACATCTTGCCTTTTATATATATATATTATCGATTTTCTGCACTATTGTAAGAACTGCAATCTTGAAACTTTTGAATATCGTTTCTTATGTCTTTGTCTATGAGTGTATTAAATTTGATTAAAATTGCACCACTCTTTCTACAACCCGATTTTTTCGATTATCGATTTTCGATATTTATCGGGGGTACCTGGACACAAAATCTAGCTAAGAACACTCGCGGACGCTTATAGTACAACTGTGTAAATTTTCAAGAAAATCGGTTCAGCCGTTTTGGAATCTATAGGTATCGGGGACACACACACGCACACAGACACACACACACACACACACACACACACACACACACACACACATTCATAAATAAGTTTAGATTTATATTGCAATTTGATCTATCCATGTGTATATTTCAATTTTCTATTTCAGTTTAGTTATCTATCTATCTATCTATCTATCTTTCTCATTATCGTATTTCAAATGATTTACATCTGTATCCATGGGCGAGAGCGGTTAGTACGTTAACATTTTGACCACGGGTCTAAATTCACTGGTGGTGGATTTGTCAATGAGGTAAATACTTAATTTCCGAAAAAAACAATACAAAAAACGAAGACGGACCCAACTATTGTTAGTGAGACTGTAGGGACGAAACCGCTCGGAAGCAAGCAATGCCCGTTGTAGTCATTGTGACAAATGATTTAACGTTTTCGTTTAGTTCAAATCGATTTTCATTTAGTACAGTTTCAGTATAGAAAAAAAATTATAACTTTAAGTCTAGAAGATACAGAAATCTACCTGAGTAGGTGTCCGCATACTCGGAACTGATCAGCAATTATATATATATATATATATATATATATATATATATATAATTGCTATATATATATATATATATATTATATATATATATATATATATAATTGCTATATATATATATATATATATATATATATATACATACATATTTGTAAAAATATACTCAGTTATGAACTGATATTAAGGACCGGATGGTTAAATAAAAAGAGGAAAACTGTATTTAAATCGCCTACGCGTTTCGTCCTGTGATGGACTTTATCAAGGCAAAAAGACGAAATCATGTTTATTCTAAATTACGTATCTATAAACAAACAGTGTTGGCAACCACAACGACGCGCACAAATCATTCAAAAAGATTGACAGAATATTTTAGTTTCAGAATTTCTTCTTGTGTAGTGCAAAGTTACGAGATGTTAATATGAAGGTAATTCGACCGTTTTCTTTGGACTTTTTCTTATCTATGTTAGTCTGTTTTAGTATAGAATTCCCTTATATTTTAATAAAATAAAATAGTTATAGGAGCAATTAATATACGTAAAATTATATAATTTAATGTATAACAAATTTAAGAGAATTACAGCTAATAAATTACTCAGTATCTTATTTGACTCAAGTTTCGATGAACGATTGAATAATTACGAAACTTTGGGTCGGTTTCGATAATTTAAAAAATTATTTCAAACTAAACAAGGCGATAAAATCATGACGCAAAGGGATAGTGAGAGTGAAAGAACAGGGAGGGGTCAATAAAGGAATAAGATTCAGGGAGACGAAATTTAAAGAATGGCATTGTATTCAAAGATTGTAGATTACAGGAAAGCAAGAAACCGGAAGAGAGTTACAAAATCGAGAAGTCCGTGAGAATAAAACATTAGTGTAAAGCTTAAACTTCTATCTAGCCATTTTAACAATGAGATTATGAGACCGCTCTGCCAATCCGGTACTGCGCTTAAATTTTTAAAATCGCAGTTACTTTATTATTATTATTATTATTATTATTATTATTATTATTATTATTATTAAATTTCGATTTCTGCTATGGTCCCACTATCTATCAAGTCATCGGGAAGACGTAACGCAGGGAGTGGGTTGTTGTTATGGCTAAATTTCATGATTTGTTTTTCTAACTCCCATAACATCACTTACGTTACATGGACAAAAGTGCTTAGTATGCGTGCTTTATTTATCAAGGCATTTTTTCCTTTCTCTCTTAAGCTTGGATTTTCAGTGATTTTTTTCAGTATGTTGTTGTGTTCCTTCTTATATAATTCCAAGCGCACCTACAATCACTGGTACTATTTGTATTTTCATCTTTCACATTTTTCTATTTCAATTTCCAGGTTTTTATTCTTTAATAGTTTTTCAAATCCCTTGGTTGCTATATTACAATCCGCTTGGCAAGCCATATCAATTAGTAGACAAGTTTTTGTTTTGATTTTTGACAGTTTTGTGCTTCAAACCTCTCGTCTTTGAAAATCGTGTAATCCGATAGAATTGTGATGTCTTCTGTTTCTGTAATCAGTGATGGTGGGTGTTCATACCAGTGTTTGTTAATATCTTTCCAAAGTGTTTGCATATTGTCCAGTTAAAATACTGCTCCAATTCTTCCTGACGATTTTTATATTCATATAGTACAGAGCATCCTGAGATAATGCAGTTTATGATGTCCTGATATTTGTTACAAAACCTGCGTTTTGGCTCAATTTTATCACGAAAGACATTTGCCTGAAAGTTTTTAATGAAAGGACTCTGGTCTTGCTCTGCAAGAATAAAGCCTTCCGTTTCAGATTTTAATCCAGATGCCCGTAACTATCGATGAGTGTTAACTTTATTAAATCGGTTTTATTAGCAAGTTCTGGATATTGGCAATGCAGAGGTTTATATTGGCAGGGTTGTTTCATCTGTTCAAGAGATTTATCCATCGCTTTATTTTTCATGTTTTTTGCTGAATATTTTTTCTTTCTGCTTTCGTATTGTTTGACTAATTGTATTATCCAGTCCTTTTTTGTTTCCATATGTATATATATATAAAAGGCAAGATGTTTGTGTGTGTCTCTCTGTATGACCTTCAAAAACTCTCCTAACTAGGTTGCTTGTCCTCCTCCTCCTTCTCATTATTATTATTATTATTATTATTATTATTTCGATTTCTGCTATGGTCACACTCTCTACCAAGTCTGTAGGAAGATCTAATGCAGGTTATATTTATGGCTACATTTCATGATTTGTTTTCCTGCCAACGTCCAAAGTGTCTGAGCTCCATGACCATGGATTAGTTTTAAAGCCTTCATTACACTCGAGCAATGCTGGGCTAAACAGTATTTTAGTAAACCAATAGTTGTTATTGTGTATGACAATTTTAACTGAATAAGACCTCTTATTTAAGATAGTGCGACACGGAGATCCGAAGGCGAATTGGCATGGCAAAGGACGCGTTCCAGAAGATGAGCAAAATACTAACACACAGGAAAATCTCAATAGAAACGAAGAAAAGAGTGCTAGACTGCTACGTGATGTCAGTTCTTCAATACGGATGTGAATGCTGGACAATATCATCGAAAATGAGGACAAAACTGGAAGCGGCCGAAATGTGGTTCTACAGAAGGATGTTACGGATATCGTGGACTGAGCATACAAGCAACGACGAAGTGTTAGAAAGAATGGCAACAAAAAGGAAATTGATGCTGAGCATCAGGAAGAGACAACTGAAGTTTATGGGACATGCAATGAGGAAGGAGAGTCTGGAGAACCTGATACTGACTGGACAGATAGAAGGAAGGAGAGACAGAGGAAGGCAGCGGATAACATATTTGCAGGGTCTGATCAGGTGGATGACGGAACGGGGGTTGCCAGGAGCCACAGGAGCAAACATATTAAAAGCCACAAGGGATAGGGAGACGTGGAGATCCATGATCGCCTACGTCCTGAAGGGACAAGGCACATAGAAGAAGAAGAAGAAGAAGAAGAAGAAGAAGATAGACAGTCTGAATTAGTCGTTGGATGGAGTAAATTATGCTTAAAATGAAGCTATTTTTGTTTTAGAATCCATTCGTTTGACTTAATTTAGAATCCAGTTCAAGATGTTGAAATTATATGGAACCACTGGAATGACAAGGGTATTAATGGTCATGATTTTAGTCTGACAATTCAATTCCCTATTTAATATGTCGCATCCTTCAATAGAATTTGTTCGCATTATTTTTCATTTTAGGATGAATTCCTTTGCCCCGGGATACTTACAAGCTTCTTCCTGATCTAAATCATTAATTTTTACCTGAGAGTTTCAGCTAACAGAGGAGGTTTGTTGTAGGGATCCTCATAAATTTGTTGTTTTAGCATATTTATCCACATCGAATTCCATTTCAGTGTCGTCACAGAAACGTTTTACTGTTCTCAGGAAACCTTTTAGCTCACTGTCATTCCTAGCATGTAACTTTAAGTTATTCACGTAAAATACGCTTTTTTCTTTTAAGATATCTTACAGCCATATTCTTTCAAAATCCCATTAAGTTCGCTGGTTAATGTTATAAGGCATATATAAAATAGTAAGGGAAAAATTTAAATATTTCTCTGTTGTTCTTTATTTCACCAGACTTATAGATTCCATTTAAATGTTTGAGGTGAAGTGCTGGTTTTCTTATCGACGTACATTGTTTGATGAAAGTGATGACGCCGGATGGTAACTTGTATATATTTAAAACTAAGATCCAGAATTTGGATATACTCTTGAATTCCTTACGATAATCTCTCCAGGCAGTACTGAGATACTTTGTATTGAAGCAGTCTTTCAAGGTGATCCTATTAATAAGTGATTGGTCTTTACCTCCGCAGGAGCCCCATTTGCTTCCTTTTTGTTTAAGAAGTAGTAAGTCATTTTTTTAAAAATGAATATGTTTGTTTTGTTAGAATAGGTGTTAATAGTTTGTAAGTCGTGAGAAGGCATGTAATTGGTCTGTAGTTTTGTGGGGAATTTGCATTATCATTCTTGGATTGAAGGAAGGTAATTCTTTTGTTTACCCATGATGGAATTTTAGTAGAATCATTGACAATTTTGTATGCTTTATTTAGATAACAGTACCAAAAATTAGGAATTGTATCTATTTTTGGAGATGTATGTATCCTCTTCGTTTAATTCCGCCCAAGTTTGTTGTGTTTTTTTTTTCATCCATTATGCCTCTTGGGCAATCCAATCTGCTTGTTTGTAATGTTCTTTGGGGCAAGCCCATATTTTCCCCTGAACTGTATAGCCTTTCCATTGTTGGAGTGTTGACACTTCAGTTTTTTTGTTTAGGAAAATTTCTTCGCATCGGTTAGAAAGATCTTTTCTGTCTGTAGAATCTTGATATTTTATCATAGCGTCTGATTCTTTAAGCCTTCAGTTGTATTATTTGTTTTATTTTTTCTTTTCTTAATTTTGCCTCCTAAGTTTTTATTTTCTTTTGATTTTTCTGCCTTTTTTAGTCCTTACATTTGTTCCTATTGCCAGTTCATCGAGTAATCATAATCCGCTTCTAAGTTGTTCAACTCGTTTTATCTATTCCTATGTGTATATTTTATTTGATAGTTTTTTTTAAGATCATCAAAGACACATTACCGTTTGCAAGGATTGCCAAGTCAAGAAGAAGTCACATTTTTATTTTGCGTTCTCTGATCACGATTTCTGGGTGATGAGCTTTGATTGTTCTGACTGTGTGTAATTTATCTACACCTATTTATAAATGGAACTTTGTCTTTGTGTGTATGTGTCTTTGTGTCCGTTACCCATAGACTCCGAACCAGCTGAACCGATTTTCTTGAAAATTTACACTGTTGTACTATAAGCGTCTGCGAGTGTTCTTAACTAGGTTTTGTGTCGAGGTACCCGCGATAAATATGGAAAGTCGATAATCGAAAAAATCGGGTTATAGAAGGAGTGGTCCGATTTTAATCAAATTTGATACACTCATAGACAAAGGCATAAGAAACAATATTCAGAAGTTTCAAGGTTGCAGTTCTTACAATAGTGCAGAAAATCAATAATATATATATATATATATATATATATATATATAAAAGGCAAGATGTTTGTGTGTGTGTGTCTATTTATCTGCCTGTATGTCTGTATTTCTTTAGTTCTTTTATTTTTGTTTTTGTTTTGGTTTTGACTCTAAGTAATTACAATTGTAGTTCTTAGTCTCAGCCATGATACCATTTGCTCAGAGGACTTATTTAGCCTTCAAAATTCAGTTTACCACGAAAAAACTTATTTGATATCGATACCAGGAAATCAAAATTCGACTTACATCCATTCATTTTTCTTTCAGTCTACGGTTTCGCTTTAACTGGAAACTATTGCTTTTTATTCTTTCGTGCCAACGTCCAAAGAGTCCAGGACCATAGATTAGTTTTAAAACTTTCATTACACCCGAGCAACGCCGGGCTATACTGCTAGTGTCAAATAAAATTGTTACAGTTTCTATCTTCATAACCTGGTCTAGGTGATGTTCAAACCAATTTCTTTCAGTTTCCTTTTTGTGAAAGTTGTAGACTTTCCAATGCATATACTGGCCTACTCTGTTATGCGTGGGATTATATCCAGTGGGTGCCAATATCGTGTACGTGTAACATGATACAAGATGCTCAATTGATTTTTGGATATTTATCACATAATCTGCATTTTGAGCTAAGATAATTTTTCAGTATGTCTGCTTATAGTTATCAAGTTAGTCAGCAAACTGAAGAAGGCCAGAGCGTACAACGACCGAAACGTCGTACAAATGGCAACAAAGATGAGGACAATAGTCTGAATAATGTAAATACTTTGAATACGACCTTAATTCAGAAATATACACAAATATTGATAAAAGATGGTCAAGTGTTTCTGAATATTTCTCACAAAATCTGTATTTCGGAATAAAAATTTTCAGTATGTGTGCTTAGTAATTTATAGTTATCAAACATTGGTCTTGTATTGCATGAATAAGACCTTCGGTTTCAACTTTAACCCTACACTGCCTCACTCTGATAGGCATTATTATTATTAGTAGTAGTAGTAGTAGTAGCAGTAGTGATAGTAACAATATTAATAATAATAATGACTGACCACAAAGAAGTTTCCTTTCCTCTACTTCTTCCTGCTTTTCGTTCAAATTCTAACTTCCAACTTCCAACTCTGATTTCCCATCCCCCACTACTTACCTATCACACCCAATTCGCCAATATAAGAATTTTCCATCTTCTTTTCACACTACCTGATGAGACATTGTCCTTTCAATGTCGAAACAAAATGTACACTTTGTAGTAGATGATAATTTGTACATGTTCTTAACTATAATTTATAATAAACATCCATAGCTCTATTTTTATACTGAGCACTGTTTTAAATTAATGTTTTGAACGTTTTTAATTTTTTCTTCATTCCTTATTCATTTATATATATCGCTCATTCAATAATGAATTAGAGCACTCTGGCTATTGGGCGTGTATAATAATATACGCGCTAAAAATCTGCCTTCTTCCACCGAACGCTCGTAGCCCAGGGGTAGAATCTCCGACTGACGACAATCCTGGGTAAAAAAGAAATCGGAGTCTAACCGTACTGATGAGCTGTGATACAGCGAAACAGATCTGTCTGCAGATGACTATATATATATATATATATATATATTTGTGCTGTAAACGTAAGGACCAAGAATGGTCCACCGGTCTTCCAGGTTTGGGGGTTAGACACAAGGATAACAACCTGCCCTATAAAAAACAAGTTTGTTACGGAAACACTAACAAAAAGTTGCTGCCCTACACACCATTGGGTGAAACGGATGATCGATATATATATATAGGTTAGAGTATTGAGGTAGCAGATAATTTTCTAAACATGTACAGTTAGATATCCGACTATTTTTATTACCGAGGATTGAAACCCGACCGCATTGGCGTCATGTATACAAACGCCAGTAGTAGTTTTCGAATAATAGCCAGGCACGAAAAAATGTTATAAGGCTGGAAGAACATAACAAAATATTGATTAAACCATCTTTGTCGGCTGATATATATATATATGTGTATGTGTGTGTGTGTGTGTGTGTGTGTGTGTGTGTGTGTGTGTGTGTGTGTGTGTGTGTGTGTGTGTGTATTTAGGCAGCAAATTTTCTTTTAAACATGTCAGATTATGTTCCTGCTTCAAATGTAACTGTTGTCAAATTGCTTGTGTCCATTAGAATGTGAAAATTATGCAAAATATGTGCGTGGTGGTCCAGTGGATATCGGCTCGGAACGACAAATCGGGGAGCCGAGTTCAAATTCCAATTGAATTCATCGCATTCACTTACGCGCAAATACCCTTGGGAAAGGTATTAATCCGTCTCTTCCTTCCAGTTATGGGTTAAATAACAGGACAGACTGGGTTCTATAGCCTTGGCTGGCAACCAGTCCACCGCGGAAAGCAATGGCAACTTACTGCGGGATAATCTTCTGCCCAGTCAGTCATGTCTCTTTCGAGTCATGATCGCCCAAGCGTGTTTCACGTATGGTACTTAACTGACTGAATGTCATGGTAGTGCATGTGTTAAAACATGAAAAACTGTTCTTTTTACAAACATTTTAGAACATTACTACAGTATTCATAGCTGATTCTATTAATTGACGGCTTAAGTGTTTTAATGAATATTGCCTCGAGAATCTGTAGTTTGCTTTTTTTGTTTTCTGTTTGAACATTATTTTTTATCGATACTCATATTTAAGTAGATATTCTGTTTTTAATTAAACAGCATTATATATTTATTTCTACCGGCCTGATTATTTACGATAAATTTTTATTACGAAAATGTGTGTCATTCGGTAGGATTCGAACCTGCGACCCCTATCTACATAGGGGAACCTACCATTTGATCTGGCAACGTCTTAGACCGCTCGACCACGAATGACCTCCAGTCTAAACGAGGTTTTAATCAAGCCTATATAACACAATTTTCGATTCATCGTAACAACTATATCTGCTCTGAAATGTATCGTAGTGTCAACAAATGTAAACATGCTACGGAAATTATGAATTTTAACGAAACTTAGTTATAAACAACCGACAATTTGAAATGAATTGTTTGAACGTTGTTTTTTTTTTATTCAAACAATTCATTTCAAATTGTCGGTTGTTTTTAACCAAGTTTCGTTAAAATTCGTTAATTTCCGTAATATATATATATATATATATTTTCTAAACATATGCTATTAAATATAAGAGACAATGAATGTCTATTATGTTTAATCATGAGCCGTTCTAAACGTCGTATTTTTGCTTTAATTTCAGTTGAAAATAAAGACAAAAATTCTCCAACATTTGGATAATTATTTATTGGTTTTCTTCTAAGCTTTTAAACCCACTATATTAAAAAAACTATTATTAGCATGCACCACACAAGTACCATTTCACGATCCCTTAGGCAATATTTATACACAAATAGATGTTATTGCGATGGGATCTCCTTTAGGTCCCCTCTTTTCTAATTATTATATGGCAAATCTAGAAAATAAAATAATTAATTACAACAATAAACCCTCTATATATGTAAGATACATAAATGACATTTTTGTTTTAGCTAAGAATATCGATCAAATTAAATATCTTAAAAACAAATTTGAAAGTCACTCCGTCCTCAAATTTACATTAGAACTTAATATTAATAACAAACTCCCATTCCTTGATGTATTCATTGATTCTAGCACACATAAATTTACTACTTCTCTATATAGGAAACGAACTAGCATAATTTCGTGTCTTCTTAATTATAATAGTGAATGCCCCCAACGATATAAGTTAGCTGTTATAAAAAACTTACTTCAACGCACACAAATGATATCTTCTTCCGAATCTATATTTTATAAAGAATTACACATTAAGCAAATACTAGTCAATAATGTATTTCCTAACTCCGTTATTGATCAACAAATTAAAATGTATCTCAACAAAATTAACAATAGCTCTAACAATAATGATAATATTAATAATAATGGTTTACATCAAAATAAACATAACACTATTAACTTATACTATTGCAACCAAATACATAATAATTATAAACAAGATGAAAAAACTCTCAAAAACATAATACGTAGAAATGTTAAACCAGTGGAAAGTAATAATCAAATTAAACTCATTATATATTATAAAAGTTTAAAACAATTGACCTCATAGTCTATAATAACCCAACAAGCACTAAACTAAATTCTTTACAAAAAACCAATGTAGTGTACCAATTTACATGCCCATTCAGAGATTGCATCTCTGATACTAATCAAAAACCTAGTACGTATATTGGTTTTACTACAACCACGCTCTCCCGTAGACTTACATGTCATCTTTCTGATCAGAGTACTATTAAACAACATTTCTCTTAAAAACATAAACATGTAGGTAATATCAGACAGATTTTGGTCAACAATACGGTGATCCTTACTCATACACACAGTAAGAGGAACCTGCAGATATTGGAGGCCATGTACATCAAATCAAAACAACCAACACTCAATAAAATCAACTTTAAAACAGGAAATGACATATTACTTTGCATTTGACTACATGGTTTTGTTGTCATTTCGCGCTATTCCGCGATGTGACGTCATAAAACCGCATCGCAAACTTAAGAACTGCGTTTATTATTTTTGGTAACTATTGCCGTTGCCAAGCGGAGTTTTATGTCAACACAAAATAAAATCGTCGGTGATGGTGGATTTTATAATATTTCAGTTTAAACAACCTCTCTGAAGATGGCTCATGTGAGCCGAAAGCTTAGAAGAAAACCAATAAATAATTATCCAAATGTTGGAGAATTTTTGTCTTTATTTTCAACTGAAATTAAAGCAAAAATACGACGTTTAGAACGGCTCATGATTAAACATAATAGACATTCATTGTCTCTTATATTTAACAGCATATGTTTAGAAAATTACTTGCTGCCTCGATATACTATATATATATATATATATATATATATATAACGGTATGTGTAAATTGTCCGCGTAGTTTGTTATTTAATTCATCGCGTAGTTTGTTATTTAATTCATCGGTGGCACAGTATAGTATGGTTGGTTGGATATCGTCAGTGAGAAAAAGAGCCCCATCACTCCGCCAGAAATTTGGAAACAGCAAACTGTACTGTTCTGTCATTCTACCCGGAATCTCCAAGATGAAGATTTCACACTGTGTGTGTGTCAATCTAAGGACAGTGCCGAAATTTTAGTTAAATGAAGTTAATGATGACTACGACAGCTCGGAAAACTCACCCTGCTCGTTCTGATAAGAAAAGAACTTTCGAATTTGTTAGTGCAATCCAGGCCGTGATTGAAAACTATCCCCCAAGTCAATCAGACGCATGGTCAAGATGGTAGTGTTATCCTGGGTCAAGAAGGTAGCTGCTGGAAAACTATGTCTGGCAACAGGACTCTGCATTGTGACACACAAGTCAGACACTTTCTTCGACCACATCACAAGTTACATTTGGTCACATAACTCCTCAAACTGCAATTAGTGTTAATAACAATATTATTAATAATGTCTGACAACAAAGAAGTTTCCTGCATTCTCACGCAATCATTAAGAACATATATATATATATATATATATATATATATATATATATATATATATATATATATACTAGCAGTATAGCCCGGCGTCGCTCGGGTGTAACGAAAGATTTAAAACTAATCTATGGTCCTGGAGCTCAGACTCAGCCTAAAGAATATTTGTGTGAATTTTGGTGAAAATCGGATAAAAATTGTGGATTTGTATAAAGGAAATACAGACATATAAACAGACACACACACAAACATCTTGCTTTTTATATGTATATATTATCGATTTTCTACACTATGGTAAGAACTGCAACCTTGAAACTTCTGAATATCGTTTCTTATGTCTTTGTCTATGAGTGTCTCAAATTTGATTAAAATCGGACCACTCCTTCTATAACCCGATTTTTTCGATTATCGATTTTCGATATTTATCGGGGGTACTTCGACACAAAACCTAGCTAAGAACACTCGCGGACGCTTATAGTACAAAATCGGTTCAGCCATTTCGGAGTCTATAGGTAACGAATACACACACACACACACACACACACACACACAAAGTTCCATTTATAAATAAGTTTATATATATATATATATATATATATATATATATATATATAGTTTGGTGTTTTGTGGCAGCAGATAATTATCGAAACATATATTTTTAAATATAACAGACAATTAATATCTATTATGTTTAATCATGAGCCGGTCTAAATATCGTATTTTAGCTTTAATTTCTGGTGGAAATTAAGACAAAAATTTTCTCCTTAGTATTTACTCTTTACTATTAAAAGTAATTCTTGTTTAATTTTAGTAAATATATCAGTTAAAATGAGATTTCATTTTCTTTTTGCGTAATTTAGACGACAATATATCAATCACTCCCTATATATATATATATATATATTGATTGATTGATTGATTGTTTAATACTTAGATTTGGTCCTAATAGGGTTAGACCAGTACACATTTGTATTAAAAAGTGTTCTATACAATTATATTGGAGAACTTTTGAATATTTTTCATTTTTAAACGTGTTATTTCGCTAGCCACGTTTCTACCATGAGTGCTTTCTTCAGGTGATATTTAATAACTTATTAAATATTAAATAAGAACGGCCAAGAATGTTCGTTAGAGAAATACTAACTTAGGTATGAAAGAAAGAAAGAAAGTAAAAAAAAAAAAAGAAAAAACAATAAATCATGCCAAACACACAAAAGAACAGGCTAGCTAGCTTTATTAAAATAGCTAACAGGAGAAATAAGAATAGACTGAGATAGATACAGACTATATATATATATATATATATATATATATATATATATATATATATATTGACTGATTGTTTAATACTTAGTTTTTGATCCTAATAGGGTTAGACCAGGACACATTTGTAATAAAAAGTGTTCTATGCAATTATATTGTAGAACTTTAAATATTTTTCATTTTAAACGAGTTATTTCGCTACCTTGGTTTTCACCATGAGTGATTTCTTCAGACGATTTTAAAAAATCGCTTGAAGACACCACTCATGGTAGAAACCAAGGTGGCGAAATAACTCGTTTAAAAATGAAAATAAAAATTATATATATATATATATATATATATATATATATATATTGACTGATTGTTTAATACTTAGTTTTTGATCCTAATAGGGTTAGACCAGTACACATTTGTAATAAAAAGTGTTCTATGCAATTATATTGTAGAACTTTAAATATTTTTCATTTTAAACGAGTTATTTCGCTACCCTGGTTTCTACCATGAGGCAATTTTTAATAACATAATAATGAGTTATTAAAAATCGCCTGAAGACACCACTCATGGTAGAAACCTAGGTCGCGTAATAACTCGTTTAAAAATGAAATATATATATATATGGGGGGCGCTATAATTTATAATTATATATATATATATATAAAGTTAAATGTCTTGAAATTTAACTCAGGCTTGATGTGAATATTTCAAACTTAGCGGTGCTAAAATCCAACCAATGTCGATTTTTCCGTGTTTACCGTATAAGCCACAACCTCTTCACCTATCTGGTTTTCAGCCAGCACACTTATCGCAAATGGTTAGAAGGTCGGTGTCAATATAGAGAAGGGTTGGGACGTCACCAGAATACCATTCATTCATTAGAAAGAAATCTACAAACACGGAACAGTGTCGATCGAGCTCATTACGTTGCAATTAGGCGCCTCTTCTTGTCGCGGTTCGTGAAGAGGAGAACAGCGTCGTGTCACGTCATGTCCTGACCCGACTCTGATCACTTTTCTCGTGAAATATTTGCCTTGTTTGCCGGGGCGTCGTTCCGTCCGGACACAAGGGCCAGCCGAGTAGCCTTAGTGTCGCCCTGAGACGTGCCAGTGTAAAAATAGGCTCAAATTTACATTGAGTGTAAAGAAGAAATCAGTCACCATTTCAATTTCTGCTTATTTAGAAAGATTTCTCACGAAACAAAGTGACTCGGCGGAAAATTAAGCGTCAAGAACATAATTAAAACTTTTTTTTCTCCACAATTTTTAAATCAGTATCGTTATTATGATATAAAGACTTTATTCCTGTATGGCGTTGCCATTGTAAAATCATCCATTATTATTTGAATCGTCTACAGTTGATTCTTTCTTCGGATTGTATTACGGAGATAGGATACCGTAATTCTAAAACAGATTGGCATTACACAAATGCCTTCCAAAATCTAAAATTATTAGGAATCAGAACAATATCACTAGAAACAATGAAAAGAATTTTGAACTGCTTTGTAACAGTAATCCTTACAGTGGATATCGGCTCGGAACGAGAAACCGGGGAGCCGAGTTCGAATTCCAGTTGAATCCACTGTATTCACTTACGCTCAAATACCCTTGGGAAAGGTATTAATCCGTCTCTTCCTTCCAGTTATGGGTTAAATAGCAGGACAGATTGGGTTCTATAGCCTTGGTCGGCAATTGTCTACCGCAGAAAGCAATGGCAACCTACTGTGGGATAATCTTCTGCCCAGTCAATGTCTCTTGAGACATGATCGCCCAAGCGTGTATCACGTATGGCACTTAACTGACTGACTGTATACTAGTGAGCCAGCTAACTCATTTGATAGTTCACCAATAGGAGAGTTAGCCAATTAGAAGGTTTATTATATTCAATGCGACGTGTATAAAGGCGACCATATTTTCCCGTATATTGGCGATATAATTAGATTCAGTAGAGTGTCTGACTCGTGAGTGTTAATCTTTGACTTTGTTTTATTGAACTGATTACGTACTGTGTTGTATTCTATATTCATAAACTATGGTGGATATGGTCAGCACAGAGGGCTTACAGCAAATGCCGTAGGATCACTGAATTTAAGCCGTGACGTGCCTGTCCGTACCTGATATTCCTATAAGCTTGGATGAGCAGTTAGTGAAATGGATACTTGTTAATCGAGAACTGAGTTCAAATTCCAGTTGGGTTCGTTTTATTCACTTGTGTACAAAAACCTTTGGGAATCGTATCTACCTCTTCTGCACCAGCTATGGGTTAATCAGTAAGACATAAACGATTATTATTCCGCACAAAGAAAATTCTTACATTCTAAAAGGATTTCTGATTTTAAATATCCTGCAAAAGGTTGAGAAGCCGTAGAAAACGAGTCAATATATGACAGAGATTTCTGGATAATTTCCTTCCAGGTGAAGAGATATGATTCTACAGAAAGAGGCTGACAATGTCATGGATGGAACATGTAAATAATAAGGAAGTTTTGTGCTTAGAATCAGAAACAAAGTGTTGAAATTTATTGGACACATGAAAACAGAGGCTTGGATAATTTGAAATTCAGAGGGTAAGCTGAAATCAAGTGGGGCAAGTGAAAACATTGAGTCACCTGTTAAACACGTTTGTGTAAACAGATGGCAGGACAGGCACTGGAATGAATAGTAGGACGGCAAATATTTCTTAGAGTTACAAAGAATAGCACAATAACGAATTCTTGGTAAGGATTTTCAATAACCGGAATTGATAATACCTACCTCTGCCTCATAGCTCTACAAAGTTAAAGTGCCTCCAACTCCGGTACTGAAGTCAGAATCTCCTGATCGAATGACTAAAAATTATCAATAAAACAAATAGAACGGCTGAAAGAAATATTAATAATTTTTTAAAATTGAGAAAAAAATATTTTTTAACTGCACAAATTTAAAGCGGTTAAATATAATTAAATATTGGTGAAATATAACAAAATTTAACATATGAAAAGAAAAGAACTAAAAATCAATTCTTCTATGAGTGGGCCCGTGCCGTCCAAAATGACGGCAAAATATTTCTATCAATATGCCATCTAAAATGACAGCAACATATAAATTGTTGTACCTACTATTGAGTATCTTACATTAACACATAAGAAAAGAATAAAAACAACAGATTAATCTACCCCACCTTGAGCTTGATAGGAGAAATATATATATATATATATATATATATATATATATACACTATAAAAATAAATACACAAAAGTTTTTATTGTAATAAAGAGGATATATAATTGTGGTAAAAAATAAAATTGACAACTTTTTCCATTTCAATGAAATAAGTGTTGAGTACATCTTTGTTTTTTTACTGAAACTAAGTAGGGTCTCTGATATCTTTTTGTCCTTCAACGAGATCAAAATCGAACAGTCTATTATTTATGAGTTATTAACCGGGTATGACGTTCGTTCGAACTAACGAAGTGAGGGACAAACACAATGATAATAGGACGGGTGGGCCGGTGCCGTCAAAAATGATGGTAAAAATTTGAGAGGATTATTATATACGTCAAAAATAACAGCAAAATATTTCTATCGATATGCCGTCTAAAATGACGGCAACATATATATTGTTGTACCTACTATTGAGTATCTTACATTAACACACAAGAAAAGAATAAAAACAACAGACTAATCTACTCCACCTTGAGCGTGACAGGATATATATATATATATATATATATATAAATATATATATATATATATATATATATATTATAAATACACAAAGGTTTTTATTGTAATAAAGAAGATATATAATTGTTGTAAAAAATAAAATAATGAGGCATTACTAAAGACCAAGCACGAGCTTTGATAACAGGTAGTAAAGATAGCGAACTGAGCCTACGCTGCCTCACTAGGGTTTCTCTCTCGATGAACACGACAGGACGGATATATATATATATATATATATATATATATATATATATATATATATATATGTACTTTGAAACATGTAAAAACTACAAACTACTACAAAATTGTACATTTTGTTTCGACATTGAAAAAATGATGTTTCATCAGGTAGTTAATAATGATGGAAATAAACGTTTTACTGGAAAAAAAATTAAAAACACTACATCCTTTCATATTTGAATTTTTTTTTTACGCGGTAAATATTAAAAAAGGGGTGGGAGAAGAAAGGGAGTAGAAAATATCAGAAAATATGATGAGAATTTCCTTTTCTTGATTTCTCATCTTATTTTTTGATATTTTATACCCTCTTTCTTTTTCCTCACTTTTTAAATATATTCTTACCTCGTACATAAAAAAAAAATTCCCAAAATAAAAGAAGTAGTGTTTAAAAATTATTTTTCAATAAAATGTTTATTAGCATCATTACTAACTACCTGAGGAGACATTGTTCTTTTAATGTCGAAACAAAATGTACAGTTTTGTAGTAGTTTGTAGTTTTTAGATGTTCTAAAATAATAATTAATAATAAATATTCATTGCTCTATATTTATTTTGATCACTATTTTAAATTTATGTCTTGAACGTTGCAATTATTTTCTTCGTTCTTATTCTTTTGTATATATATATATATATATATATATATATATATCGGTTTTTATTATAATAGAGAGGACACCCAATGTTCTACTATTTTAACGTTGGTCCTATTGGGTAAATATGATATTGTGGTGGATGGACATTTTCAAAAGTCAGGAGGATTTCTTTAATCAAAGAAAAAATGTGTAATACGAAATAGTCCTGAGTGGAAAGAACAGCCAACATCAATCGTTCTGGAATTTCATGGTAATTAATCGGCAAATTTATTGGCCTGACCTGGCATCTCTGCTTCAATCACTTTTCCACAGCCATTATACAGTTTTCTTCTTTCTTCACTATAAATATTTTCATGGCATAATACTAATTAGGAATAATTCCTAATAATTATTTTTCTATGAATTTAAACATATTACTAGATTGGCGGTAAGGTCTCATCATATTATAGTTACAATGGTTATATAAAAGTTCTATGCTAACAGTTTCTTCTCTCACACTTCTTGCATGTGGATTTTACTCCTAGCTTCTTTCTTCCCAGTCAACTTTGAACTTTACAAATTTAAATCCAATCTCATTTATTGTCTTATTTCTTGTTCTTTTATTTTTCTCTTAATAACATTTCTCCTCATACAACCTCTTTTGCCTTAGTGGCTTTATTGCCTTACTTGGGATTAAATGATTAAACATTTTCTGTTTTTAAAGAGCCATGCACCTGATAGATACGGAAGAAATTATTGTACAAACAGTTGTGTTAAGAACATTGAGAAAGGACGGAGGTCATTGTTTCGATTAGCATTTAATGTTAATGGAAAAATATCCGTTTTCATACAGACAATATTAGGCATTCATCCATCGAATAAGTAGTTGATTTTATTCTTTTTTCTTTCTAGCTATATGGGTTTTTGTAAAGGTCTTTGTGGTTGTGTAGCGCCATTCTGTAGGGTCTGATATAGGATAAATCTTCTTTAAGACCCGAAGGATTCATTCACTTGAAATGTTTGATCTGAGCAAACGATTTCATATAAAGGATTGCTTAAACATTTTTGAACGAGTTGAACTCTATGCTTGATATGAATTTGAAGCAGTCTCGATTTTCTGAGACTCTTTAATAAAAGGATTCGAACTCTCACGTTAACTTTTTTGGTTTTGTAGTACCCTACCTTATTTGACAAAGCACAAACTATCCTAATTCAATTTCTTTATTTTTTATGCTCAATTTATAATAACTGATCCATAAACCCAGGTATTTTAAATTTTTAGAATTTATTAATTCCGTATCCTGGATTTTAGTAGATACAGTGTGTGCGCCACTATTATTCTTGTTCCAATTCCAATATTTTCTGTTTTGAAAAAGTGCGATACTTAATGTGTTAGACAATGCATTCGTGTGCTTGTAAAATGGGTGAAAACCCATGGGTTTAAACCCTATTGTTTTGTTGGATTGTTTCATTACTACAGATGTTCAGTTTTTACGACTGTCGCAAACAGTTTTAGCTTTCAAGTCTTTCTTCTCCTTTAATAAGGTTAGCGTTATTTCAGTCGAGTCTTTCATTCATTATTAGTTTTAAATTCCTTTTGTGTGTTGACTATTGTTCGTTTAGTACCGGTGTGGTTTCCATCTGGTGCCAGCCGGATGTTTTCCAAACAGACTTTCTTTCCATGCTGTTCTTAATTCTACCAAATGTCTGGTATGCGAAACATCTCGCCTTTCTTTCGGAATACACGAAGAGTTTCTTTATTTTCATTTGTCTGCAATGAAGCGAGGGATAAAGTGTTTAATTGCTGTAGGTGTTTCTACCGATCACGAAGGATTCGCGCCTTTTTTCGCAATACCCATCCACTTCCAGTAAGTAGCAAATAAAATAAGGACGCGTTTCTTTTCGTCCAAAACACTGGGTGGGGTGAGAGGAAACATGAGACTGGAACAATCACAGACAAAAGTGATTCAAATTATTTAATTTAGGGTATTTTTTTTTTCCAAACAGCCGACAACTACGGATGAGGAACGATTCTGTGAAAGGTTCCGCAACAAAGGAATCTTTATTTAGACAACAAAAGTTTGTTTGCTGGAGAAAGAAAGAAAGGCAGTTGGATTTGGCTGCAAGCCGTGGGACATGTCCATTTCCGGTTCTTTGCAAGCAAAAGAAGAAACTATTCTTCATCTGAAGGCTTTCACCAGAGCCGCATTCATCATTCTTTTGGGGTGATCAAAGTCCTTGGCTATTGGGCAATATGATTGTCTGTAGCAGTTTTCTTTGAAAGGATGTTTTTACTTGATAGACAGTACGCCTTATATTGACCAATTAGAATCTGATACAAATGAAGGAGGAGAAGGTGGAACATTGTGGTTTGCTGGATTACCAGAAGAAGAGGAATTATGAGAAAAATATAAAACGCCATTAAGATACAATATACAAGATAGCTAGTCAAAACAATAACATGGGAAACGACCAATGGTGAGCAGATGAACAAAGCAGATGTATACAAGCCGTCATATGAGATGTACTCAAACATAAAAGTGTATAACGACTTCTTTTGTGGCATTTTCGTTTTGTTTTGTTATATTATTGACAACATGTGTTAGTGAATTATGTAAATGTGTCACGTTTGAGTAAGGAGAGAGAGAGAGAGAGAACGAGAGAGAATGATTATTTGAATAACACAAGATTAAATATTTGATATAACATGTAATATTCAGACAAGCTTCTTGAAGAGGAAATATCATGAGAGAAGTTCAAATAACATCGAAAGACTTCATAATTCAATGTAAAACATCGTCAGAAAAAAGACAATCGCGCCTCTTTGAGAACAATATTGGAAAGATTTGCAATTCTTTATTTGCTAACCATCGTATTATTTTTATCTATTTCTATAACGTCTATCAATCTATCTATCTATCTATCTATCTATCTATCTATCTATCTATCTATCTATCTATCTATCTATCTATCTATCTCACGCTGATATCTATCTATCTATCTATCTATCTATCTATCTATCTATCTATCTATCTATCTCACGCTGATCATATTAATCTATCTACCTTAGGCAGTACAAATCAGTCGGATTTAGATCCTGGGTTAAAGGAAACGGTTAAACTAGTCGCAATGATAAGCTGTGATACAGCGAAACAGACTTGTATGAGGATGATTATTATATATATAATGAGCTTTTCTTTTAACTTATTACGCTGAATCTCTCTGTGTACCTATATAAATATATATATATATATATATATATATATATATATATATATATATATATATATATATATTCACATATGATTTGAATCTCTCTCACTGGAGTTGGGAAAAAAAATTGTATCTATTCAGAAACTATCCGTGACCGGAAATAGCCGGTGGCGCCTCAAATCTGTCCTCCACAAAATTGTGCCCACGCAGACAAATGAAGTAATTTGTACAACCCACTAAATTCTAGCATTTCCTCATTGTTCATGAAATCTTTCATTATCAACATTTCCTTCAATATGGGACCAGTGTATTCTCTTGGCATGTTGAAATATTGTCATTTGTTGAGTGGTGAAAAGGTGTATGGACAGTTCAGTAATTGTTTGTACCAAATAGATGTTTTGGCGTTATAAAATCTCGAATTTTATGAAAATGAAGACAATTTAGTCAGAGATAGATGGATTGAAAGTGCTATAATATAAGAGCCCCCTATATAATTAAAGTGCTATAATATAAGAGGCCCCTATATAATTACTATAGTCCTTGACTATTTTATTCTAGAGTCTGATGTTAATAAGTAACAGTAACGCAAATATTTAAATAGAAAAATAAGATAAAATTGAATTGAATTTAGTAAAAGAAATTTTAGTAAATTTGTTTTTTCTTCACTATTTGCTACAAACGAGCGGTTAGAAACAAATATATTTCTGATTAGTATATAGTAATTATAATATATAATGAATATAATAACCTATGAGCATATATATATATATATATATATCAGTCATCCACATATAAGCCTGTTTTGCTGTATCACACTTAATCAGTGTGATTAGACACATGCACTTACTTCTGGCCGGGATCGAAATTCGACCGATTTAGTGTTAGTCGAAAGTCGCTACCCCCCTAAGCTATAGAAGCATAGAATCGGAGAAGGGGAATTTTAACGTGTTGTATATAAGCAGTATATACACGCGCCAGTCACCGAAAGAACTTATTTTTGAAGAGTATATATATATATATAAACTTATTTAAAAATGGAACTCTGTTTGTGTGTGTGTGTGTGTGTGTGTGTATGTGTGTGTATGTATGTCCGTTACCTAAAGACTCCGAAACGGCTGAACCGATTTTGTTGAAAATTTACAGTTGTACTATAAGCGTCTGCGAGTGTTCTTAGCTATGTTTTGTGTCGAGGTACCCCAGATAAATATCGAAAATCGATAATCGAAAAAATCAGGTTATAGAAGGAGTGGTCCGATTTTAATCAAATTTGATACACTCATAGACAGAGACATAAGAAACGATATTCAAAAGTTTCAAGGTTACAGTTCGTACAATAGTGGAGAAAATCGATAACATTTTTCCTCGTAAACTGAATTTTGAAGGCTAAATAATTCCTCTGAGTAAATGTTATCATGGCTGAGACTAAGAACTACAATTATACCTACTTAGAGCCAAACCCGAAGCAAAAACTAAAATAAAAGGGCTGAAAAAAATACACACATCCAGGCAGATAAACAGACACACATACAAACATCTTGTCTTTTATATATATTATCGATTATTGTAAGAACTGCAACCTTGAAACTTCTGAATATCGTTTCTTATGTCTTTGTCTATGAATGTATCAAATTTGATTAAAATCGGACCACTCCTTCTATAAACTGATTTTTTCGATTTTCGATATTTATCGGAAGTACCTCGACACAAAAGCTAGCTAAGAACACTCGCAGACGCTTATAGTACAATTGTGTAAATTTTCAAGAAAATTGGTTCAGCCATTTCGGAGTCTATAGGTAACGGATACACACGCACACATACACACACACAGAGAGACAAAGTTCCATTTATAAATAAATTTACATGTACGTATAAGTGTGTAGGCTCATAATGAAAAAAATTGCATTTGGTTTTTGTATTAAATATTTAATTTTTACCATTGTTTTCTTTCTTGCCAACGCATTTAACCTGTAGCATAGATCAATCATGATGTATTCGATGATTACAATCAGATTTCACCTCATAGCTGTCTGAATGATCTAAACCTCCTGCGTTGGGGGACACTCTCTAAAATGATACTACTTGTTTGTCGGACATATGTTCACATTTTTGATTTCGTGAAAATTGGGCCTATGTCTATTTAGTATCATTTATTGAAACGGCAGAACCTGGCATTAAATAACCTAGAAAAGGTTGATATGTAATAAACCTAATTTTTATTGAGCCAAATTCTTAGGCGGATTGTATCGAAAGCGAATGTATTGTTATTCATTTTCCTTACCTGTACACTTAATGAAATATCTTTTTGTTTTGGTTTCTTTTTCTCGATGAAGCATTAGCTGACGTGTTTTAGCTTTTAACAATTGCCAATTGTGACGTCTTAAGAGGATTGATTGGTTATCCTTTCTGTCTTTACTTTTAATTTCTAAACTGAATACAGATTCATTTGACAACGTTCTGAAAAAATGTTATTATTCAATTGAACGAATAAATGAGTGAATGAAAGAATAGAAAGAAGTGAATAAGTTTTTTTTTCTTCTTCTGTTTGTATCTTTTATTTCCTTCAGTAAGATAAGCCATCCAATCTCATTCGATTATTCATTTCTGCCAATCAACTGATTAACGCTTTGCCTTGCGGTCCATTGCTTTGCTTAGGAACAGCCACTTTAGGCGCCATGGAAATTATCATCGTATTCTGCGCCTTACTTAACGGGTATGATGGTGCGGCATGATCGGGTTGGCAAACCCAAAGATCGTTCTATGAAATAGAACAATAATCCCCCTACTCACATGCACACAATACATAGGCACACATTTCGCTCCCTTTCCCTCTCCCTCCCTCTTTTTCTTTCTTTCTTTCTTTCTTTCTTTCTTTCTATATATATATATATATATATATATGAGGTAAGGATATCTATTTCTATATATCAAGAAAAATATTTTTGAAGAATGTATAACTAGAAAAACATCAGCGTCTCTTCGCTTAGGAATTCTCTAGATAAAGCGTATCACAAAAATATATTTTTCCACTTTGTCATATATTTTCTCCCGGTGTGTGTGTATATATATATATATATACACGCGCGCGCGCACACACACACACACACACACACATATATATATTTATATATATATATATATATATATATATATATATATATATATATATATGCTACCGGCCATAATTTTTAGACCACCCCAGTTTTTTAAAAGAATTGATGTACTTCATACTATTTTTAGTATTTATTGCCAAGTGGATAAGTCTAATAGAATGGTTCTTTTGTTATTATTACATTGGAAAATTTTACAAGGCACACAGGAAGCCTTTGCTTCAGCCTGCCAAGAAAAGACTAGCATGGGGAAGAGAGCACAAAAACTGGACACCAGAACAGTTCACTTGATGCACGTGTTATTGTGCAGTATTAACAAAAGAACCATTCTATTTTCATTTAGAATTATTAATTTAGAAATAAATACTAACAAATAGTATGAAATACATATTTTTTTAAAACAATGGGTCTTTTTAAAACAATAATAATGGCCGGTATATATATATATATATATATATATATATATATAGAGAGAGAGAGAGAGAGAGAGAGAGAAGGAGAGAGAGTGAGTTAGTCAGTTAAGTGTCATACGGGATACACGCTTGGACGATCATGTCTCAACAGAGACATGATTGACTGGTTAGATTTTCCCGTCGTATGTTGTTGCCATAACCTTCTGCAGGAGACCGATTGCCAACCAAGTTAAGTCTTGGATTTAAAGACCTAAACTGGTGGCACTAAAAAATGTATCTCTTCTGAACATTTTTCTTGGAAGTAGATATTAAGTAAGTATCTGTACTTAGAAAGATGCATTTAAAGCGGAACGCCCTTTCTGCCTGTTGTAGAGTAGTTTTCGCACTGAATGTTATAATCATGCTCTGTCGGTTGCTAATCGGCTTAACGCACCTAAAATATTAGAAACTTGGTAATCTTCCACTGAAAGCTGACTCCTTAGTATTCGGCTAACTGCCGACTAGTATCAACTGCCTTAGTCCAACCATGCCCAAACTGGAACTAACTAATGAACTCCAATAGCACTCTAAAGAACTCTCTAGAACTTCTAAGAACTTCCCCCCGTTAACTTCCTGTTAACTCTTAATAATATAGGAGGGAGAGTCCATTATCTGAGGAATAGGTGTGTTTCCCCATAACAGTTTTGCTGGAGAAGTCCTGATGAAACAAGACTCCTTTCGTCAGTTTTTCTTAGGCATTTTGTCTTGATAGCTTTTCGTAATTACCACACCCGCTTGGCATTGTTCTCCCCATTGATGTTATGAAGATAGCCAATAAACCTAATACTGTTATTTTTAAGAAGAGTTGAAATTAAAACATTCAATATTTCAATGCTCTGGCATCACTCTTTGACAGTTAACCTATTAACTTTTCAGCTCATCAACGTAGTGGATAAATCTCTGCAAATGATGCCAAAAATCGAGCGACATGAGAGAAAGTTTCAAATTGTGTGTGTGGTGGGATTGTCGGGGTATTAGATATTTAGATTTCTGAAAACGCTATAAAACACTAAATGCGCACTTATAAGTCCAGCAGCTGTAATGTGTCCATGAAAATTTTGATGGGAAAGTATTTTACACATTTCAATGACTCCATGCAGTAAGGGTAACGCAGGGAAATATTTGGGTTGGACAATTTTGACCAAACTACCGTATACACCTAAACTTGAATCAAACAATTACAAAACGATTTGACAGAGAAAGATTTCTCTAATAAAAACATGATTTTATAAAAATATCTAAGAGCTGACTAATAAATGCTAAATAACAATGGCAAATAATAGTTAGGATTTGATTGAATAAAATGTAATTGTACTTTGTTTTTAAAAGAACAGAGTTGATAAACCCAGACAGAACATTATTTTAGACTCACACAAACATTTGATTTAAATATTGTTCCTGATATCTAAAAAGTACATTTCTGAAAAAAAATAAAAATAAAAAAATGAAATAAAATATGAATAAAAAAAAATCAATTTATTAAATAAACTCGGAATATCGGAAAAGTAATATAACAGAAATAAGTCCGAACGGTACAGTTACGCTGCTTATTGCCTGACTAGTAGCTGTCTTTAACTGCGTATTAGCTTGTCGTTAACTGCTTTTCTAACTGCCAACTTAACTGTCGTTAACTGCAGATAATTATATAGTAAGGGGAAGAGCCCATTCCTCGTAGGAGGGCACCATAACATATAGCAACTGAATACCTCAAATAGAGGAGACCAGGTTTCGCGACCTAAATATTTATAATGCCATACTGCGCTATACAGAATAGGTGTTCACAGTCGTTATTAGTTGAAATCAGTTCGATAACATTTTCTAGACGATCAAGAATTTTGTTTTTGTCTTTTATAATCAGAAGCATTGTTCGTGTTAAGCTCATCGGATAGATTGTGAAATAGGGTAAAACTTTTAGTCGGGTCACGACTACGACCAGTGTGAGAAAATAAAAGTAAATAAGGGCGATGAAATGAACGTTCAAAAGATTTGGGGAAGAAATAAAAGATTGAATCACGGTGAACATTGTGGGTTTTTTGTTGGTGCAATCCGGGGAGAATGACAACGAAATTTGCGCATGAAAAGGAAAATAGGCCCTAGAAAAGAACGAAAATTGTGAGGCCGTCAGAAATCTGGTTCTGCGGCGAATATTGTAATTAGTTTTGCATATGAAGATATGGGAAGACGAAGATATGTCTGTATGGATAGAAATAAGGATGAGTGACCATTACTTTGATATATATATATATATATATATATATATATAGATAGATAGATAGATAGATAGATAGATAGATAGATAAAGAGATGACTCAGATACATGTGAATAAAATGAAGTAGATAAATATGAACAGACTGAGATATATATATATATATATATATATATATATATATATATAAAACTAGATAGACAAATATGTAGAGATTGAGATAGATAGATAGATAGATAGATAGATAGATAGATAGATAGATAGATAGATAGATAGATCGATAGACGACTCAGATAGATTTGGATAAACTTAGGTAGATAAATATGAACAGACTGCTATATATATATATATATATATATATATATATATATAAAACAAGATAAATAAATATGTACAGATTGAGATAGATAGATAGATAGATAGATAGATAGATAGATAGAACAGACTGAGATAGATAGATAGATAGATAGATAGATAGATAGATAGATAGATAGATAGATAGATAGATAGATAAAGAGATGACTCAGATACATGTGAATAAAATGAAGTATATAAATATGAACAGACTGATATATATATATATAACTAGATAGACAAATATGTAGAGATTGAGATAGATAGATAGATAGATAGATAGATAGATAGATAGATAGATAGATAGATCGATAGACGACTCAGATAGATGTGAATAAACTTAGGTAGATAAATATGAACAGACTGCTATATATATATATATATATATATATATATATATATATATATAAAACAAGATAAATAAATATGTACAGCTTGAGATAGATAGATAGATAGATAGATAGATATGAACAGACTGAGATAGATAGATAGATAGATAGATAGATAGATAGATAGATAGATAGATAGATAAGTAATTCAGTAAATATATAATCTAATTATGAAGCATTGACTTTATACAGAAAAAATATTTTTCACCATATTATCCTTTCTTGCTAACGAGACTAGTTCTGACCATGTATAAGGAAACAAAATACGACTGTTTTAAATGTCATATCTTTTAGGTAAAAGTATCTTTAATTACACATACACATTTATAAGTTTACCCTTCGTCGATTCAGTGAATGTTGTGGCCATATCTGGTTTTGTTAGCATTTAAAGATTCTTGACAAAATCAGAAAAAAGAATCTGCAATTTTATCGATCCTGATCCTTCATCTCGGCTTTACTCATTTTTTCACTGCTGTACGGCAGTGTATGCTGAACAATATCATCAAAGATGAAGGAAACACTTGAAGCAGCTGAAATGTGGCTCTACCGAAGGATGCTGCGGATATCGTGCACCGAGCATGTGAGCAATGATGAGGTTTTGGAAAGGATGGAAACAAAAAGGAAATTAATACTGAGCATCAGGAAGAGACAACTAAAGTTCCTAGGACATGCAATGAGGAAGGAGGACTTGGAGAACCTGATACTAACAGGTCAGATAGAGCGAAAAAGAGACAGCAGAAAGCAGCGGATAACATATTTGAAGGGCCTAAGCAGAGTTCCACCACGGAATATGTGAATGAGCGGCGCTATATCGAGTTTAATTCGTTACCTCTTCGTCACCTGGGCATGTGGTACAGTTGGTATGACATCCGCTTAATAACGCAAATCTCTGGGTTTCATTTACTGGTAGTGGATGCGCACTGCTGATGAGTCCCAAATATAGAACGAAACGGCCGTTCATTGCTTTCTGCATTCTGTTGAGGTTGAATAAAACTCGATGAATTACTTACTTAATATATATATATATATATATATATATACATATATGAAAAAAAATATCGCACATTTATCACAATCCTCTACTTTTGCAGGGTAGAAAAACCAGTTAAAATGAACCATTGCTGTTACACAATAATGCCAGATAGCGTATCCCAAAAATCACCGCAACGAGACTGTGAAAAATAAAAATAAAATAAAAACAATGAAAAATAAAAATTGGAGATGTTCTTCCTTCTGAAATTAGAGTGGTGTATAATTTCATTACAACAGAAAACTTATTTTGAGCTGTGGAATTTGGGATCCATTAAATAAAATGAAAGGAAAGACTTCTTTATCCCTGTCACCAAGAAATGGATAAATCCATTTCGATGTATACGTTTTTAATTCATTTGTATAAAATTCCGATAAAAATTTAATAGAGATTCCGAATTCTATCCTTCTGTCACGTTAGAGTTAGAAAAAAAAACTTTTGTTTTTCAAAGTAGAGGAAGTTACACAGTAAAAACTGCAAAAGGAATCTTAAATTTCTTAAGACTTTCGGTTTATCAAGAAACCAATCTTATCAGCAATAGAACCTTTGAAGATCCAGGATGTATCTGGAAAGATATCAATTGATCTAATATTTATTTTAATGCTATGTCAATTCGGGACAGAGGGGAACCTGACTCACCAAGAGTGATTAGTTAAAAGGTTCGGAAATCAATTTAGGCCGTTGCCACGATTTCTTGGAAAATCTAATGGAGTGATTCTTATCATCTTTATGATATTCATTACAGATTTGTACTTTTTACAGATAGTCTGTCATCAAAGTTTCTATCTATCCTGTTATTTAATCTATAGATGAGGTGGAAAAATATGGAATCATGATTTTCCTGGATCATTTACACAAAACGAACCAAGGATTTGAACGCTGTTTGCCAGTTCTGCAGTCTTGAGCCAATAACTATTACGCTAAAATCCACAAAGAACACCGTGCGTTTGGCATATCTATCTATCTATCTATCTATCTATCTATCTATCTATCTATCTATCTATCTATCGTCTCTTTTATGATCGTTTTGCTCTAATCAAGGTAATACCGCCACTGGTGTGCAGCGGATTACAATGTTTGTGGGATAAAAGACAATGAATCATTTTAGTATTGATAATAATCTCGAACACTTTGCCGAAAAACGGAAGGAGGCTAAAAAGTCAATAATTAGTCGGGGGTAAAAATGCTGCCCAGTATTTTTGACGACAGGAACTACAGAGGGGGGGGGACAGCCAACAAACAAAACAGGAAGCAGCGAGGCTTTTGTTGTAGAGTTTAGGGAGCGTTCAGGGGTACATTTCTTTAGGACGATGACTGGAATACCATGACATCCGCTAGCCTTATGGGAGTCGATCTTTGAAATTATATTAGAGACCAGGGACGGGGTTATGTATACGGGGTTATATTATCAGTTATTATTTAAAACTTTTAAGAAAATTTTTAAAAATTAAAAAAATTAAAAAATTAATCTGTTTGTCTGACGACCGTAAAAGCGTAAAACTCAGGATCACAAACTCACACTTATCTAACTGAATATATATATATACCCTTCTGTCATGCTCAGGGAAGGTAACCTGTGAGGAAACAGATAATAATCCTCTAAGATATTTTGCTGTCATTTTTTACGGCAAGGATACATATGTATATATTTGCTGTCATTTTATATATATATATTTATATATATATATATATATATATATATATATATATATTTTTATACATATATATATTCTGTCATTTTTTACGGCAAGGATATATATATATATATATATATATATAAATTCAAAGAAAGTGTGTAGGCGATCGACAAATAGAATTAAATGCATACATTTTCGTTACCTGCGGCGTTCTTTCTTAGTTTTTTTACATATTATTGCAATATTTGCTTCATGTTTCTCTCAAGACAACACACTTTCTCGATGAGGAGATTTGATATTAGATTCTGACGAGAAGAGAATTCACTCAAAACTGACGTTCCCACACAAAATAGAAGAATAAAAAGCAAGAATTCGAACGAGAACGAATCCAAATTCAGAAAAGCAAGAAACAAAATCATCATCTTTAGTATTTTACTCTGTTTTTAAATTTACATGTCGTTTCTCTTCGACATTGTCAAATCTTTTCATTTTTTCTTTTTCGGTTTGGGTGTAAAATGTAACAAATAAATCATTGGGGATTATTTGATTGCCAAAAAGTAAAAGGAGAAATCCCGAGTGGTTTTCCAGATGGCCAGCTCTTATTTTTCATATAAGGTTTTACCAAGTTACAATGGCCAATTTGTAAACTGGAGCTCTTTACAAAGGTAAAGTAAATTCAGGCTTCTCGAATGGATTTTATGTTTACTGTGCCGCGTTTTAAAATGATTCACAAAAGAATTCATCAAAAGAATTCTTTGAAAAAAATGAAAAAGTTAAACTCTCAAAAGACTTCTTTTACGTAGACTCTTCTCATATTAAAGAATATTTCTATCAGTAAGTTAAGTACCATACGTGATACACGCTTTGGCATTCGTGTTTTGAAATAGACATGACTGTCTGGGCAGAAGATTTTCCCGCAGTGGGTTGTCAATATGCACTGCTATTTAACCCATAACTGGAGGGAGAAGCAACCTTTTCCAAGAATATTTCCGTGAAAGTGAATACAACGAATTGAGCTGGAATTCGAACTCGTTTCTCTGATTTCTCGGTCCAAACTGTTATTCACAACGCAGATCTTTGCGAGACATGATCATCCAAGCCTGTATCGCGTATGCCACTGAATATATCCATAAGTGTGTGAACAAAAATCTACAAAAGTCCAAATACTTGTTATGTTTTAACTACATTTATCATGTTTGTCTTATGAGTTAATTTCTCATTTCTCCTTGTGCGAAACTAAAACATGATTGGTAAATATTTCATTGATGTCCTGTACAGTCCCCAGTGGTCTACATCCAGTCTTCCGACGATAGGCAGTCTTGTTGAGGTTTGTGTCAGTTGTTATCCCCATATCCAGCCAGTTTTTAATTCAAAGTTATCTTTCTCCAACGCTGGTAGCCAAACCAGGTTAAATTAATTCAATATAACGAACCCAACTGGAACTGAAACTCAGATCTCTGTTTAACAGTTCCGCGCCATTGTCCATTACACCACCCGCGTATCCAAGTTTACGGGACCTGGTATTCCCAGATGGTTACCCATCTAAGTACTGACCAGGCTTCTTGTTTAACTTTGGTGATCATATCTCATCACGTTGAAACTTGTGTTTCATTGTGATGTGTTCGTAATCAATTTTGATTTTGTAGCAGTTTACGGTGTTAGGGGAAACTACACCCAGCGCAGCGTATTGCTTGTCCAATTTCCTTTCCTCCTCGATTAAATTTGTTATATCTGTTCCATGGTTATTGAAGTGTTTCCCAGTTTCATAGCTTACGGCTACTTCACGTTGAAACACCCGTTTCCGTGTGATCATCGAAGTTAAGCAACGTTGAGCCTGGTCAGTACTTAGGAGACTTCTTGGGAATACCAGGTACAGTAAGGTTCGATATGTGGATGGTCAATGGAATTGATAATCGGAGTTCCAAGTTCCAAGCCCACTTGTGTACATTATATTCACTTTTTTTTAATCGTATCACCTCGAGCAAGGCGGTAATGCCACTGATGTACAGGGGGCTACGTAAGAGTAAAAAGATTAAGTAGAAGAGAGTGAAGAGGAAGACGAACCAGATAGAAAGGAGCAAGAGAAGGATGGGAATACAGGTGTGATGACAGTTGCAAAGGTGGAGAGAAAGAAAAGGATATACGGGGTGGTGAAAGAACTAGAGTCAAGTGGTTAATAGATGCGTATTGACATTGCATTTAAATTCCTGCAAATACCTTTGGGATAGGTATGAATCCACCGCTTCTTCCCCAATCTATCGGTTAATTATTAAGACTTGTACTACTAACACCGTTATTTACTCAATAACAAAATTGCGTGCAAAATAGTTTCGGTATTAAATAAGCTATGGATATTGATATTCCGCAAAAAAACAAAAAAAACAAAAAAAAACCAGCCAACCAACTTAATTTCATATCTTGAATGTTTATGATTTATTCAGCATAGAAGATCATCACTGCTTTCATTCCGATTTCAATTCAAGTACTAATAATTATGTTATTTGTTAAGCTTCTCTTAGATTTGGCAAGTAGTAAGCATTCACTGGTGATTGAAACTATTTCCATTCAGTTGCATCATGAGCGATCTAAATATCATACTACAGCGAAGCTCTGTTGTCTCTTTGCCTAACACAAGTCTTTCTTTGAAGTATAGCTGCTGGCCTCCTTGTTCTCTTGGTCGTTATGACCCGTATAAAAACATTCCAGATTTGATATGTGTTAAGACAACAGTGAAAGTGGCAGGTGGTACAGCAAGAAAAACAAGCAGATTCAAAGTAGAAAGAAAAAGATGGACAATAACTGATTTTCTTGTTGCGTCTCTTCTCGAGGGAAGAACAAAATCATGAAGTTTTAAAAATGAGCCTCCTAAGCATGTTGTTTGGTACAACGTCATAAGAACTGAACACTTTGTGAGAAAAAAAAAATACTATACAGGCAGCTGATTTAAAAAATAACCTTCAGCCTGTTAACGACTAAACACGCGACAAGAGCTTTCATAAACGGTAGTAAAGTTTAATAACTGATAGTAAAGTGAATGAACTAACCCGACGCTGCCTCCCTATTGTCTTTCTAATGAGTTGAGCTGATGCTGTCTCTCTATTGTCTATCTCTACATGAAAGTGACAAGAGAGAAACATATATATATATATATATATATATATAATCATCCGCAGACAGATCTGTTTCGCTGTATCAGAGCTCATCAGTACGGTTAGACATTCAAATGCTTTTTATCCAGGATTGAAACCCGACCGAATTTGGCGTCAGTCGGCGATTCTATCTCTGAGCTATGGGCGACCAGTAGAAGGAGGCAGACTTTTAGCATGTGATATACGATGTATTCATACGCCAGTAGTGATAGTGTTCTAATTCATTACTGAATGAACGATGCGTATATGCTAAAGTAGCTACTATTTTTCAAAGTCTACCATTCCTCTACAGTGAGAAACTATATATATATATATATATATATATATATATATATATATATAAACCGGTCATAACTATTAGGCCACATAATTTTTTTTTAAAGAAAGGATGTATTTCATACTATTTTGATATTTATTGCCAAATGAAAATAGAATGGTTCTTTTGTTATTATTACTTTGCAAATATTTACAAGGCAAGGAAGTACAGATTAACTCGCCCGAATCACCCGATTTTTTTTTCATTCTTTTATTGGTGAAACTTGGCAATAAATACTAAAAAATAGTATGAAACGCATAATTCTTTTTAAAACACCAGGATGGCCTATAGTTCTGCCCGGTAGTATATATATATAATAGAGAGGATTGATTTTTAATTTATTTTTAGGGTTTTCTAAAGAAAACGTTGCAGCTTCAAAATGACTATTTTTATCAAGTCGGCCGTTTACGTCGCTTAGAAAAAAACACAATTTAAAAATATTGGCGCTCCGAAATGGAAGCTTAAAAAAATGAACTTCTCAAACTTGTACTAGTTTGGTATCGTGTGACAAAAACTGAGTACTTTGTTGGTAAGGAAATACTATGCTCGAAGCTCGGTTAAATATCAAGACTGGTATCTAGAAAAATTATTATGCTTCTGAAAAACATTGTTTCACTAGAATATATATAGATATAGTTATATCTAAACTTATTTATAAATGAAATTTTGTCTCTGTTTATGTGTGTATGTGTGTGTGTGTGTGTGTGTGTGTGTGTGTGTGTGTGTGTGTGTGTCCATTACCTATAGACTCCGAAACGGCTGAACCGATTTTCTTGAAAATTTATAGTTGTACTATAAGAGTCTGCGAGTGTTCTTAGCTAGGTTTTGTGTCGAGGCAACCACGATAAATATCGAAAATCTATAATCGAAAAAATCGGGTTATAGAAGGAGTGGTCCGATTTTAATCAAATTTGATACGCTCATAGACAAAGACATAAGAAACGATATTCAGAAGTTTCACAGTTTCAGTTCTTACAATAGTCCAGAAAATCGATAATATATATATATATATATATAAAAGGCAAGATGTTTGTGTGTGTGCCTGTTTATCTGCCTGTATGTCTGTATTTTTTAAGCCCTTTTATTTTAGTTTTTGCTTCGGATTTGGCTCTAAGTAGGTATAATTGTAGTTCTTAGTCTCAACCATGATATCATTTACTTAGAGGACTTATTTAGCCTTCAAAATTCAGTTTACGACGAAAACAACTTATTTGATATCGATGCCAGGAAATCAAAATTTGACTTACATCCATTCATTTTTCTTTCAGTCTACTGTTTCGCTTTAACTGGAAACAACTATTGCATTTTAGTCTTTCGTGCCAACGTCCAAAGAGTCTGAGCTCCAGGACCATGGATTAGTTTTAAAGATTTCATTACATGCGAGCAATGCCGGTCTATACTGTTAGTATATATATATATATATATATATTATTATAATTCAAAATATGTTTCAGTTTTAAATAGCTTACAAAGGGTTGATAAATTGTAAAAATAAAACAAATCAATCGATTCGCGGTACAGAGTTTAGGTTAAGAAGCAGTTTATACAAAAAGGAGGAGAAGATAACGTTTAACTTTAGACATGACCAGATAAATATTGTAGTGATCTGGGAAGTATCTTCTTGGGAGTCTGTTTCACATAGCAGTGGATTGCAGGAAGAGGCTGTTTGAGTGGAACTTACTTCTCCCCGATGGAATACGGAAGGAGCGTGGGTGGCTTGCTTCTATGTAAGCGACATGGTGGGTCCTAGCCTTGAAGGTGGTGCAGTTCGTTCGAGCACTTTCCAGCTTGACCTAAAGATTTGTGAGTTCAATACCAGGCTACAGCAGTGGTGAACAAGTAACTTGCAGGGGTAGAGGGAGATAACTCATGACTTCCAATCGAGTTTAATGCAAGAAATGAGGATGGTATACCCCAGAGATTGTAATTAAGGATTCGGTTCGAAATTCGTAGCAGCTGACGAATGCCGAAGCGTACAACGGCTGAAACGTCGTGCAAATGGCGACAAAGATGAGAGCAATAGTCCGAATAATGTAAATGCTGTGAACGCCTCAGTGATTGTAATAAAGGGTTCGGTTCGAAATTCGTAGCACCTGACGAATGCCGAAGCGTACAACGGCTGAAACGTGGTGCAAATGGCGACAAAGATGAGAGCAATAGTCCGAATAATGTAAATGCTGTGAATACCTCAGTGTTTGTAATAAAGGGTTCGGTTTGAAGTTCCTAGCACCTGAAGAAGACCGGAGCATACAACGGTCAAAATGTCGTACAAATGGCAACAAAGATGAGAACAATAGTCCGAGTAATGTAAATACTGTGAATACGACATCATCTAAGAAATATAAACAAGCTTTTGGTTAATTATTAAGACTTGTATCACTAAATCATTATTAACTTCAAAGACTTCTTAGAATCCAAAAATATTTTCTTGTCTATAAAGCTTGATAAGCCTTTGAAAACAAATCATTCAAATCCTAAACGATGTTAGAATGATCGATGCTGTCTATTCACTGTTATAGATCAACAGCTGAAAGTTATGACAAAAAGCAACTAAAATATAAAGTAGAAAGTAAATACGAATTAAAATTATGAATAATAACCGTGGATGTTTTATCTGGGGTAAAATAAAAGCAACGAGTGATAAAAATCTCTATTTTATCTATACAATCATGTCACATTTCGTGTCCTTATGTCGTAAATCATTGTGTCAGGGTTAATAATATTATTTATTTATAATTTCTTTCTTTTTAGATTCTTCTAGTAGAAATCGTTGTATCGAGAAAATGCGTATTTTTATGAAGTCGTCTGTCTACATCGCTTGGAAAAACACTTTATTTAAAAATATTGCCATTCGGAAATGAACTTCCGAAGTTTGGTACAGGGTTACAAGAACTGAGCACTTTGTAAGAAATGTAATATAGAAGCAGGTGATTTAAAAAATGATCTTCAGCCTGTTGGTAACTGGAACAACGAACGACTTGTTCATTTTAACACCTCAAATACAAAACTTTTCTCTATCATTCATCTGAGAGAGCTGTTTCTGATTTCTATCACCATGTCTGATGCTAACCTCCAGAAAAGTGGTTTGCTGCATCTTCTCAAACTAACATTCTCAGCTGACATAAAACAGAAAGGCTATATTGAATCAAATTTAGATCACTGGTGCCCCATAGGTATGAATTTGCACGAGATACTAGATTAGCAACTAGGTCCAACCCTTTTACAGTGAAACAGATAAGATGTAACCGCAATTTTTACTCTAACAGCTTCTTTTCTCGCACTTCCCGCTTGTGTAATTCCCTTCCATATATTGCTTCCCTGACAGCTACAATTTCCAGGAATTTAAATGTAAGGTCAATATACATCTCTTATCACACTAACTCGCATCCATTCTCTCAAACTCACTTCCTATCTACCCAACCCCATCCTCGGTATCCTTATCCGTCTATCACCCTCCTCCCGACATTTTCTATAACTAACCCCTCTTTCTCATCACTTTCCCCTATGTAACCTCCTTCGCAGCAGTGGCAGTGGAATGCCTTGCTTGGCGTGAAATGATAAAAAAATTGCTTGGTGTGTTGCTAAGAATGTTTGTTCACTGTTGTGTGAGAAAAATTTTCTCGACAGAATATATTTTACAGATTTATAAGTTTATCATTCAACCATGCTTTGGATATTATTGTCACACATCGTCCTGTACTTTTGCTTTATATCTAAAGATTCTTGATAAAATTTAAAAAATCTGCAATATTATTAGTGCTGAACTGGCATCAGTCACTTTCAAAACGCAGTAAAATTATCTGTGTCATTTTTTTATAAATATTTTTAGGGTAATTATTTTTAATTAGTTCTTTGTTATGGTCCTGTTGCAATGAATATGCATACACCTTGGTTCCCCCTCACGGTAATATGGTTGCCTGGTGTCAGCTATAAATACAGATTAAAGCGGGGACACCTAGGACTAGGCGAGATCAATGTGTAGTGTCTGCTCTTAAATACTCACTTCCGGCCCGCCAGCCGGGTTGAGGCAAAGACCAGCTAAAACTAGCTTTCGATCAGCTTTGATAAGCAATGACCAGATTTGACAAACAATGATCAGTTAAGATCAGTTTTGGTATCCCCTTACCGCGTAGGCAGGGGCTGGGTAATATTTGACCAGTGACCTGAACGTACGCGCTGAGGATCCCCACGTTAAAAACTGACCTTGTGTCACATCTCGCTCAAGTGGGGTAGCCGGGTAAATGCCACTACTCTTATTGACTACGCCTATTGCATAAGCCTACGCCTAAGCATACTGCATACGAATACGACGAGTACCGGCCCACTACGGCTACTTGCTACCCGGTTACATCTGCTAAAACCACTTAGCTTCTTCAAATAATGTATATATCCCTTTCCGGAACATATAAGGTACGTATGTTATATATCGCCGTACGACGACAAACAACGAGAACACGCATATATAAAAATATAACGTTATATTTTTATTCCTGACGACGAACCCGTGTGGAACAGAGAATGGAAGAGTGAGAGCGCACATAGAATGGGTCGACGGGAGTGTAGTCTTGCCTGTGGTGTCTCTCTGCTTCCACTGGCCGTTCTCTGCTGGCGAATCCGTGTGTCGAGGTCTTTTTATAGTCTTCTAGAATCGGGACTTTTCCTTCCGGTTTTGCCTCGCCCACGCAACGCCCACCTAATTCCAAGAGACACCTGTTCTGTTTGCCTCCGTAGTCATTTCCGCCGCTGTCGGAAATAAGGTCAAACGAGCCCGACTCATAACCCTGCGACATCCGCTCCAGGCCCCGACAGGATGTATTTCTCAAACACCTGTCTTGTCGTTCGCCGACCCCTTCACCGACGGGAAACACCATCGATTGCATCAACCTTCCTCGGGTGGGGCCAGATTGCTATATTACACGTAGACTTTATAAATTTCCTCGCAGTACTAGATTGGCAGAAGGGTCTCATCAATGTAAATTTGAATTGGCTTGTTCTAATTGTAATTTGTATGCTAATAATTTATATTATCGCATTTCTCTTAATGTTTTCTTGTCAACTTTGATTTTTAAAAATTTTAATTCAACGTTAATTTTGATCTTTCGTCGTCCTGATTACACTTTTATTGTTTTTGCTCCTTAATAAGGTTTCTGATTTTTATTTTTTCACACTCAGTAACCTCTTATGTTTAGTGGCTTTGCTGCCTTACATTGGTTAAATCTGATTATAAAAATTACTAATCAGTTCATTTATTAAAGAAAATACAAATGTTGTATAAGGATGAAGAAGTCAGTTAGGATTGATGGTTGTGTTCACTAGACGTTCGTACCCTTGACTAATTACATTAATACTACAATTTTTTTCATTACTCAGAATATTCCTTAATTCACTTATCATAATTTTCTGTTAGAGCAGCAAATAAATATATAGCTAATAAATTATTTAGAAAAAATATCTGAACAGGAATAAAAAAGTTCAAACTCAAATATAAAACGAAATAAAATCATATAATAATTCTGCTTGTTCCATCCTTAATTAGTTAGTTACTTAGTTACTTAGTTCCTCCGTTCGTTACGCAATTGAATAAAGATAACACACTTTTTTTTAATCGTATCACCTCAAGCAAGGCGGTAACGCCACTGATGTGCAGGGGGCTACATAAGAGCAAAATGATTAGGTAGAAAGAGTGAAGAGAAAGATTAACCAGTTTGAAAGAAGCAAGAGAAGGATGGGAATACAGGTGTAATGACAGTTGCAAAGATGAAGAGAAAGGAAAAGATATACAGGGTGATTGCACTAAAAAAAATGGTAATCAACAAATTTACAGGTGGTTGTAATATCGTACTAGCGAGTAGTGCCAAAATGGAGGATCGATTTATTATAATTTGTACGAAAAATTGATCCCCCGCTAAAATTGTTTAAATATTAAAATTCTTCCAAATGTATTTTGTCATTCGGAAAGTTTAAGGTGTAATTGATAAGATTGCACTGAAAAAAGAAAAAAAATGAACAACAACAAATTTAAAGGTGATTGTCGTCTCCTTCAGGCCCGCCTATAATTCTAATATAAAATGTATTATTGATGATTCTACTATAAAATGTATTGTTCATAATTCTACTATAAAATGTATTGTCGATAATTCTACTATAAAATGTATTGTTGCTAATTCTACTATAAAATGTATTGTTGCTAATTCTACTATAAAATGCATTGTTGCTAATTCTACTATAAAATGTATTGTTGCTAATTCTACTATAAAATGTATTGTCGATAATTCTATTATAAAATGTATTGTTGCTAATTCTACTATAAAATGTATTGTTGCTAATTCTACTATAAAATGTATTGTTGCTAATTCTACTATAAAATGTATTGTCGATAATTCTACTATAAAATGTATTGTTGCTAATTCTACTATAAAATGTATTGTCGATAATTCTACTATAAAATGTATTGTTGCTAATTCTACTATAAAATGCATTGTTGCTAATTCTACTATAAAATGTATTGTTGCTAATTCTACTATAAAATGTATTGTTGCTAATTCTACTATAAAATGTATTGTTGCTAATTCTACTATAAAATGTATTGTCGATAATTCTACTATAAAATGTATTGTTACTAATTCTACTATAAAATGTATTGTTGCTAATCCTACTATAAAATGTATTGTTGCTAATTCTTCTATAAAATGTATTGTCGGTAATTCTACTATAAAATGTATTGTTGATAATTCTACTATAAAATATACAGTTTATAATTCTACCATAAAATGTATTGTCCGTGATTCTACTATTTACTACTGCTAATTTTGCGTTAAAAATAATGTATTGGTAATTTTACTCTAAGTATGTGTTGTTGGTAATTTGTTAATATAAAAATCGATTACTAGCATCTTCATTATGAAAATAATATATACATATACTATATATAGTGTTTTATTTTTGTTTGAGGGATTCAATTTAACCCATAGATGGGACACTAACAGATGCTAATACCCCGAGTGAGGGTGAATCTGAAAACAGCAGAAAATAAAAGGTGGTCCAACGATTCTTAAAATATCTAGTCTCCCGATCAGAGTCCTTGCTGGGTTGGATTCTACTACAGAGTTGGGTGTAGTTTATCGTTTGTACACAGGACCATATTCTAAAGGAAGTGTAGCCATTATTTTCTGGGTAGAAATAGACCCCGATATTTTTTAAACATGATAAATAGGTGCGCTTACTAAAGGGCTTGGAACCTGGAGGGTTAGACAATTCAGTCACGCTACTACATACATGGACATTTCAAAATCATGCAGTGCATCAATTACCGTTTGTTGAAGGTAACTTCCAGCAGAAAAGAATAAGCCAACTAAAAATGATCGCATAAATTGTATGCTGTACAAGGTTAGCATCATTAAAATCAAGTGGGTTCAGTTCATGTTTTTTTCCCGGGCAATACTTGCAGATTTTACATAATAACTGAAAAAAAACAAAAACAAAAAAAAACCAACGAGCAAGAGGTAAAAACGCTTTCGTAAAAACATTATTCTCCCAGAAGGCGCTGAACGCCATATTTTTATAGCATCGAGAAGAAAACATTTATTTTCTGATACTTCTACATTATATTGGCCATAAGAATCAAGTGACCTCTATGTAGAACATTCTCTTCTTTCTTCTTTTATGTGCCCTGTCCTTTCAGGACGTAGGCGATTATGGCTTTCGACATCTCCCTGTCCCTGGTGGCTCTTAGCACGCTTTCTCCTGTTACACCACCCAAACCCCACTCTGCCATCCACTAGCCCATAAATCTAGAATATAAATGTATAGAAAATAGTATGGCCACAAAATGAGGGATCAGTGTATATATTGATCATAATATAGATTTGATCTCCCACTTTATATCCTCATTATAAATATATATATAAACAGTTGACATATTTTCTTTTATGTGCCCTGTCCTTTCAGGACGTAGGCGATTATGGCTTTTGACATCACCCTGTCCCTGGTGGCTCTTAGCACGATTTCTCCTGTTGCACTATGCAACCCTCGTTCCGTCATCCACCTGATCAGGTTCTTCAAATATGTTATCCGCTGCTTTCCCCTGTCTCTTTTTCCCTCTATCTGGCCTGTTAGTAACAGGTTCTCTAAGCCCTCCTTCCTCATTGCATGTCCCAGGAACTTTAGTTGTCTCTTTCTGATGCTCAGTATTAATTTCCTTTTCGTCTCCATCCTTTCCAAAATCTCGACATTGCCCACAGGCTCGGTCCATGATATTCGCAGCATCCTTCTGTAGAACCACATTTCAGCTGCTTTAAGTTTTTCCTTCATCTTCGAAGATATTTTCCAACATTTACTACCATATTGAAGGACGGACATCACATAGCAATCCAGTACTCTCTTCTTTGATTCTTGTGAAATTGTCCTGTTTCTTAATACTTTACTCAACTTCTGGAATGCTTATTTCACCATGCCAATTCGCCTTCGGATATCAGTGTCGCACTTTCCGTCTTCTGTTAGAACACTTGCTAGGTATTTAAATTTCTGTACCTGCTTGATTCTAGTATCCCCGACCTGTAGTTGGCATTTTGGGCCGCCCTGATTCTAGTATCCCCGACCTGTAGTTTGCATTTTGGGCCGCCCTGATTCTAGTATCCCCGACCTGTAGTTGGCATTTTGGGCCGCCCTGATTCTAGTATCCCCGACCTGTAGTTGGCATTTTGGGCCGCCCTGATTGCTAATGACCATGCATTCAGTTTTCTTGCAGTTTATTTGTAGTTCATTCTCGCACTCTCTTCAGCATACCTTATGTTGGAGGTCTTTTTGTGTTCTCACTAGTGTATTTAAAATTGCAGACAATTATTACTGTAGTGAGTTCAATTCTCACTGCTGGCTTCTCATCCGTGACCTTGTGCTAGAATGTTTGTGTGTGTGTTTGTTTATCTGTCTGTATGTCTTTTATACAAATCCACAATTTTTATCCGATTATCACCAAACTTCACACAAAAGTTATTTAGGCTGTGTCTGAGCTTCAGGACTATGGATTATTTTTAAAGCTTTCATTATATCCGAGCAACGCCGGGCTATACTGCTGGTATAGCATAAAACACATCTTCATATTGTCCTCAAACAAACATTAGATTCAATAATCATATTTTTCAATTGCATTTTAAATGGTTTTCTACAATTCAGTCAGTTAAGTGCCATACGTGATACACGCTTTGGTGATCATATCTCGAAAGAAACTTGGGTGACTGGACAGAAGATTTTTCCCGCACTAGGTTGCCATTACATTCTGCGGTAGACTGGTTGACAACCAAGGCTATAGAACACAACCTGACTTGCGATTAAACCAATAATGAAGGTAAAAGCGACAGATTAATACCTTTACCAAGGGTGTTTGCAGGTAAGTGAATGCAACGAATTTAATTGGAATTCGAAATCGGCTCACTGATTTGTCATTCCAAGATGATATCCATTGAAGAGCAATTTCTGCTCATACTAACAAGTAACAAAATTAGTAATTATTATCTATCGTACCCAATGTTATTTGAACAACTGCATTTTCGTATTCTTGCAGTTATAAACACATTTTCATCATCCTACTTCTAAGGTATTCTGCTAGGAGAATAAAAGAAAGGAATTTGATAAGAAATGGTCACGGCTGATATTCATATTGTAAGAGAATAAAAACTCGTCTATCGCAATGTACGGGTGCACACTAATAGTTGACCCCTTGCCTTTTCATCTATTGTGATATACCAAGGTGATTTCGAAATTTGGTGGAGAGTTTATGTTGAATATCATGACCTGAATAGGACTGTCGCTATCAAATGTTCAGACCTATGTTCATACTGGATATAATCGTAAACGTTCTGTACCTGATAATTAGAACTTCTCTCCTATAAATATAATTTACCTTAAAAATATATTTTATGATATATATATATATATATATATATATATATATATAGAGAGAGAGAGAGAGAGAGAGAGAGAAAGAGAGCGGGGGAAGAAAAATCAACCAGTTACGCTGGCATGGTTACACTACCAAGGATGATTTTCTGTACGTAAATATCTAAACTCTCTACATATTGAATCTTCATTTTACTTTAAACATACATTAAGCACTTTTCAATACAAATGTTTAATAATCTAATTTAATTTAAATCTGATCTATAGGTGTATTTTATATATATATATATATATATATATATATATATATATATATATATATATATACAATACTATGCAAAAGTATTAGGACAAGAACTATTTTACCTTTTATGAAGCATCAAAATAAAGTTTAAAATCACCCCTCTCCTAGGACAGGGGTGATTTTCTCAAAAACCTCACTGAAATTCAAATACAGGTTGAAAAGCCAAGTAAATTGCTAATAAATATTGATTATGTAAAACTAGGTATAAAAGAAATGCATTAAAAAGAAGTTATATTTCATTTTTCCTATTTTCTATTAAACAATTTATTTTCAACCGCCTCTATCGAACATCTATTTAGATAAAAAATTGATAAATCTAATACAAATACAAGCAGCTCGGCAGGAGATACCATTAGATACACTGAAGAAGCTTGTGGTGTCAATGCCTGACAGAATGAAGGCTGTGATCAAAGCAAAAGGCTATTATTATAGGAAATATTAAATTTATTTTGTAACAAGTATTTTTTTTTGGTTTAAGCATTTGTTGAGTAAATCAAATAAAATTATTTTAATTGTTTATTTTCTGTCAATATGCCTCATAAAAGATAAAATAATTCTTGTCCTAGTACTTTTGCACAGTACTTTATATATATATATATATATATATATATATATATATATATATATATATATATATATATATGTATGTATTGTAACAAAGTGGTAGACAAAAAATGTCCACCCTTCCTAAAAAAAAACCATAAGTCCCAATATAAGAAGTACCCAGACAAAATAAATGAGGAACCTGTCTTAAACTAAGCTACCTCTCCTAACCCAAGCCCACATTCACTTAAACATCATATCACCATAAATAAACCGTTTTCACCATTTAATTTTCATTTCAACCTATCACCCGATGAGAAGCGCACGTAGCAGCTTCGAAACGCGAAAATTTTTGTGTAGTGATAGTATGAATTTATAAACCATTGTAACAATTATTACAATATATATATATATATATAATCTCCAGGAATTTAAATGTAAGGTCAATAAACATCTCCTATCTCACTAACTCGCATTAATTCTCTCAAACTCATTTTTTTCTACTCCACCCCCATCCTCAGTATTCTCATCCGTCTATTTCCCTCCTCCTGAAAATTCCTATAACTAACCCCTCTTTCTTATCATTTTCCCCTTGTAACCCCCTGCGCGACAGTGGCAGTAGAATGCCTTGCTTGAGGTGAAATGATTAAAAAAATGTATATATTTATTTATTTGGAAAAGAGTTATTTTCTCAACCTAGGTTTCAACCTTTCGGTATCTTCAGTCGGTTTACAATAACTGACTTTACCGTTTTTCAAACCTTCGAATTGGGACTTTTTTTTATGAACGCGTAACTGAAATTTTAAAATAACCAATAAAATTATCAAAATTAGGGAAGAGTTATTTAATGAACTTAGAACACTTTCATCCATGTTTGTACGATCCCAGTATGTATTTATTGGTATGATTAGGCAAAAACAAGATCTAACCATCCAGCAAGCATAATTAAACACGTCCATAAAAGAATAGAGCAGAAGCTATCAAAAAATTTCTCAAACAAAGCAACCCTTGATGAAAAGAAAAATAGATTATGAAAAACCCTTAAAGGAATCTGGCCACAAAAACATTTTAGAATACAAACCTCAACCGAACAAACAATCTGAAAATAATTACACAAATCAAAGCATTATTTGTTTCAACCCACCGTTTAACTTAGAAGTAAAACCCAAAATAGGACAAATATTTCTTTTTTAATTAATCAATAAATGTTTGCCAAAATCTCAGAATTAATCAAACTATTTAATAAGAATTCAATCAAATTAAGTTATAGCTGTACTAGTAATTTAGAAAATTACATAAAATGGAAAATTCCCAACGTACAAAATAACATCATTAACAAGGAATGTAACTGTCAAAACAAATAATTACTTAACGGATTTTGTAATACAGAAAGGGTTATTTACAAACCAGAGGTACATGACAAAGATGGACAAAGGAAAATATCTTTGGGGTCTACCAAAGACAGTTTTTAAAATCAGTCAGATTGAATAATCATAAATCTACATTTAACCTGGAAAAACTCAAATATTGCACTAAACTGGTTAGTGTGGAAATTAAAACTGAAAAATGGAAATGATCCTGATATAACTTGGAGTATAATTTAAATAGTCAAACTATATGATATCAGTTCTTCTGTATGGAAGTGAATGCTGGACAATCTCATCAAAGATGAAGGAGAGGCTTGAGGCAGCAGAAATGTGGTTTTACAGAAGGATGCTGAGGATACCATTGACGGAGCATGTGTGCAACGATGAGGTGTTGGAATGGATGCAAACGAGAAGAAAACTGATAGTAATTAACAGGAAAAGACAAATGAGGTTCCTAGAACAGGTAATTAGGAAGAAGGGCCTAGAGAACCTGATACTCACAGGTCGGATAAATGGAAGAAGAGGCAGGGGAAATCAGCGCTGGACGTACTTGTTAGGTCAGAGCAAATGGTTGCTGAATCGGCAGGGTTAGAAAAGATACCAAGAGAAAACTTCTTGAGAGCGACAAGAGACAGAGCCAAGTGGAAGTCCATCATTGCCTCGTCCCGCACATGAAGAATATATATATATAATGTAGTTTTTTTTAAACATAGAGTAGCATTTATCTTGTCTTAGATCATTGTAATTGTTCTTAATGATATTATTTATAAACATACAACATCCAAATTTTTTATAAGCCCGGCACAGAATATCCTTATTTTGGCAACTGTGAAGCCATGCAAATTATACGAAAGGGAACCATGGTGCTTATAATTTAATATCGTGTTGAGGCAAATAACAGAAAAAATACCATAACTTTACTAGATTAGAAAAATTCTCTCGGGATATCGTCACAAGATCTTATCATAACAAAACAGACAGACAGACAGACACACACACACACAGATATATATATATATATATATATATATATATATATATATATATGTATATAAGTAGGAGTATTTTATTGCATTGCCTGCTTCCTTCAAATCTCTTTCGACCAGTAAACCACGGAAAATCAGCAGTTTTATTATCAAGCAGTCTTCCAACTTAGCATTGAAATAGTTCAAAATTAAGTGGAATAGGTTTGGGTAGTGGTTATATTATTACAATGCTGTTCATTATAACTATAATATAGTTATTATTGTACTCAATAAAATTTAATTCTCACTGTAAAAATTTTATTAATAAATATACTTTTATAAATAAACTCAAAATAATTGTAATCATTTACTGTCCACCTATATTTGGACCACTATATATATATATATATATATATATATATATATATTAAGATTATTTATTAATGAATACTCGTATTTGAGGGGATAGTACATTTTTATATCTACCGGCCTGAATAACATTATATATATATATGTGTGTATATATATATATACATATATATATATATATATATATATATATATATATATATATATATATATAACTCCCCTGTGGAATTAACATTACTAAGTACCATGGATACTAATCTCTCTCTCGCCCTCTCTCTCTCTCTCTGTCTCTGTCTCTCTCTCCGTCTCCCTGTCTCTCTCTCTCTCTCTCTCTATACATATATATATATATATATATATATAAGAAAAATTAAGGCAGAGACGTTATTTCATGGCGAATCCGAAGTATACGCCTATTTCAGGCCTATAAAATAGGCCTATACTTCCGATTCAGCATGAATTAACGTGTCTGCCTTAATTTTTTGTATATTTGCTCTGTATATATTTATATGCATATATGTTTAGAGCGCTTTAGAGAGTTATCTTACCACTGTATGTACAGGATACTCCTTTGGATTTTTCCATACCCACACTGCATGCTGATATATATATATATATATATATATATATATATATATATATGCTTGTGTGTGTGTGTGTGTGTGTATGTGTGTGTATAGATATATTTGTAATGTATATGTGTATATCTGTGTATACATACATATACACATATATATGTGTGCGTATATGGGCATACATTTGCATACATGCGCACACACATTTTTATGCACGCATATACATATACACATATATACACACAGGCATATAATTCTATGTATGCGTGAGCGTGTCTGCGTGTGTGTAAAAAGCGACATTAACGATAGTACAGTAAAGATTGTTTTATAATTACTTGTCAAAAAACTGCTCAAGGTCGAAACGCTGATTCTGTAAGAATTCTTTTACATTAATATTTGATAAATTGCTAGTCTCTTTAAGCAGAATCATGTTTTCAATAAAGGTGCCATTTTCTCTTCTATCAAATTTCCTTACTAAATTGTTGACCGCCCAAATCTGAAAAAAAATCTCATTCTTGAAAACGTCGCTTAAAATTCTGTAAAGAACAATGCACATTTCCCTATCTTATTTAAACCAATATTATTCAATGTTTCTGTTTTGTTTATTATAACGTTTCATTTGATATATTTCCGATCATAACCAGGTTTGTAGTACTTTCGGTGATTTTAATGTCGCTTGGAACGTTTTGCATACTTTGAGGCGATAATCAACAAAAAAAAAATTGGTCACCTCAATAGAGACAGCCTCTTGAACGGCAAACTATACGGATTTTGATCATCTCGGGCCACTGCTGATAGCCTAACTCTCAGAATCAAAAGGAATATTTTATAATACGCTAAATTCCTTAATTGCTCAATGTTACAAGACTGACAACAATATAGATATAAAAAAAATACTGTCTAATTAAAAGAGCAAATAATTAAAACAGACGAAACTGTATAGAAAGGGGCTTAATCTCTCGATCAGTCATGATAAAATTAAATCCAGTTTCTTAAAATATCTCTACTTTCTTGGCGCAATACCGGATATTTATTAACAAAAGTGATGGAAACACAAATAAAAAGAAAATGTAACTAAATTATATATATCCCGGTGGCTGGTGTGTGCATACACCGCATATATATAACACGCTAAAATTTCCTCCTCTCATTCCATGCGCCGATAGCTTAAGGAGTAGACACCAATTCAGTCGAGTTTCGATCTCGCCTGTAAACAAGTTGATCTCTAGCCACACTAATGAGTTGCAAAACAGGTGTGTATGTGAATGACTAATATATATATATGTACACACACACACACACACACACACGTACACACACACACACACACACACGTACGCACACACACATATATATATATAAATATATATAAGAAAAATTAAGGCAGACAGGTAAATCGGAGGTCTAGGTCTATTTCAGGCGAACCATCATCAGCTTCCTTCTTTATTGTACAAAAGATTTTACACGAATCGTATAAAATTCTTTGTACAATAAGGGCGAAAGCTGATGATGGTTCGCCTGAGATAGGCCCAAACTTCCGATTTACCATGAAATAACGCGTCTGCCTTAATTTTTCTTATATTTGGTCTATATGTATTTATATACATATATATTTAGAGGTTTCTTAGAGAGTTATCCTACCACTCTATGTACAGGATACTCCTTTGGATTTTTCTATACCCACACCGCATATATATATATATATATATATATATATATATATATATATATATATATATATATATTAATTTAAAATTCACAGCGTCTTTGTTTCGTTCGTGCGCTTGCGTAGTCACATCAATACATCCTATTTAGTCCGATGTTGCCCTAACCCAAATGTGTCACATGAATTTTTTTTCATTCTGTCAAACGTTCTCTCTTACTCTCTCTCTCTCTCTCTCTCTCTCTATATATATATATATATATATATATATCTGTCTGTCTCTATATTTTTTCTAAATATGTATTGTTAAATATAAATGACAATAAATGTCTATTATGTTTAATCATAAGCTGTCCTAAACATCGTAATTTGGCTTTAATTTCAGGTGAAAATAAAGACAAAAATTGTCCAACATGTGAATATTTTTTATTATGCTGGTTCTAAGCTTCCGGCACACATGAACTATTTTCAGGGAGACTACAGGGACGTTAACAAAAAGACATCCACCGTCAAAAATGATTTTATCTTGTGTTGACATAAAACATTGTTATTCAACGATAGCAGTTACCAAATAGCAGACGCAGGTCGTAAATTTATAATGCGGTTTTATGATGTCACACTTATTAACATATATATATATATATATATATATATATATATATATATATATATATATAGATAGATATATCGAAAAGCCTTTCGAGCACATACGTGGAAGGAAAAAATGTTGATAAAAAAGAACGAGCTAAGCACTTGAACATCAGTCAAAGTACGCAGCCCCCCAACACTAAAAAAAAACCGAGACGAGTAACCTAAAAAGCAAAAAGCGGTCAATACGCAGGAAGAGCAAACTAAGTCAATAACTAACCTAGAGTGCAAACGAACCCCACAAGGTTTCACCAAATTGGATCTTCAGGGAAAGTTGGCTCCTTACGCTTTCCAACGCATGTTGGTAATAAATTTCTCTATTTTTCGTAGCAGGTGTAATTCAAAAAGGCATTTGTTGTGGATAGGTATATCCTTAAGGGAGCATCCTAAGTCCACTCGCTCCAAGTTATAAGGTTATAATAGTGCTCTATAGAATTAGCTAGAGCTAAGATAAATGTAAATTTATCGTTATACTCGTTTCGAAAAACCCTGGAGATCCAAATTGGTGAAAACTTGGTAGGTTCGTTGACTCTCTAGGTTAGTTATTTACTATATATATATATATATATATATATATATATATATATATATATATGCTAATAAGTCCATTACTGGACACGTTATTTTTAACTAGAAGTGTTTTTCTTTTACTGTATCAGGCTGAATGTATAGGTTAAATGACAAAGAAGGATATTACGTTCAAAACAAATATTTTGGGGAATAGTATAAATATCTTTCATTTGTAAAATGCAGATTTTGTTTTATGAAACTAAATTGCATTAAAGTAAAACAAAGTGATACAAATAACGAAGATCAAGATACTGGTCGGAGTAATGCGAGCGATATCTTCAAAATCTATCATTCCCATATTATTTATCTTTTCACCTTTGAAAAAAAAATGTTTTTGAAATATTAAGTTAAATTTTGAATTTTGCGCTGTTTCACCCCGAAAGAAAAAAATAGCCCACAATAACTTGTTTAGCGTTCTCTACATTTACGCTATTTTTATACATTTAACCCTTAAGTAAATGCAACAAAAAGAAAGCATAAATAAAATTAAAATAAAAACAAGAATGAAATATACCTTCACCTACTTGACAGCCATCCCATAATATTTGCTTATCAGTTTCTGGTTGAAAATGTCTATAAAGTTAGATGTTTTTATGCTTTACATTTTTTCATTTATAGTTTGATTTTTTGTGAATTAATGATGTTTATTTTAGATATTTTTTTACAAGCTTCGGTTTGAAGTTGAGTGAAAGGTCAGCGGTATTGTAATAAATACAACTGCTCAAAAAATGAAGTAACGAAGATCCGTCCGTGAAATCGAGAATAAAAACTACAATATTAAAAAAATATAAATCAAATTTGATCTTATCTAAACTTATTTATAAATGGAATTTTGTCTATGTGTGTGTGTCTGTTTGTATGTGTGTCCGTTACCTACAGATTCCGAAACGGCTGAACCGAATTTCTTGAAAATTTACACAGTTGTACTATAAGCGTTTGTGAGTGTTCTTAGCTAGGTTTTGTGTCGAGATACCCCCGATAAATATTGAAAATCGATGATCGAAAAAATCGGGTTATAGAAGGAGTAGTCTGATTTTAATCATATTTGATACACTCATAGACAAAGACGTAAGAAACGATATTCAGAATTTTCAAGGCTGCAGTTCTTACAATAGGGCAGAAAATCGATAATATATATATAAAAGGCAAGATGTTTGTGTGTGTGTCTGTTTATCTGCCTGTATGTCTGTATTTTTTTCAGTCCTTTTATTTTAGTTTTTGCTTCGGGTTTGGCTCTAAGTAGGTATAATTGTAGTTCTTAATCTCAGCCATGATACCATTTACTCAGAGGACTTATTTAGCCTTCAAAATTCAGTTTACGACGAAAAAGACTTATCTGATATCGATACCAGGAAATCAAAATTTGACTTACATCCATTCATTTTTCTTTCAGTCTACGGTTTCGCTTTAACTGGAAACAACTATTGCGTTTTAGTCTTTCGTGCAAACGTCAAAAAGAGTCTGAGCTCCAGGACCATGGATTAGTTTTAAAGCTTTCATTACACCCGAGCAACGCCGGGCTATACTGCTAGTCATATAAAACTTGATTGACTTTCGGTGGGACTGCTGAGAAGCAACACTTTGATTATTTACTTTCATAATTAGCGCAGGGAAAGAGAGTTGATATTCTAATAGTGACATTATGCCTTCATTCATCTTCCTAGATGGCCTCAGACTTAACAAATAGAGCTAGATCAATTGTCTAGAGGATATAGTACTTCCCTGGGACAAATGATATGGCACAAGGTCACAAAATGTGCCCGTTTGGATGAAAGTAGGGGGCAACCAAGTGATGATCAAACTCACTACTTAATTGTCATCAGTTCTTGAGAGACAAGCTTGCCAAACATTACACATCGTCGAAGTGTCAAACAGGACCAAAGAGAGACGCTTTCATCTCAGGCAGAGCAAAGAGATATTCCAATCCTTGCCAGATTTATTGATTCTTACGGAAAAAATCTGATCCGTTTTCATGGGTATTATGCTAGTATATTTGACTAAGCTAACATTAAAAACATCATCACTATGACGAATCAAAGTAGATTGATTTTACAAATATTTCTTTTGAAAGTGAAACCATTTACCATGTTGTTACCTTATCGATATTTCCCTTGCAAGTTTTCTGACGGGCTACTCACCTGTTCAGACGAGACATGATATGCCACGGAAACTGAAATGAGATATCCTCATCTTTTTCATATCCCATTAATAAATTCCAGTCGAACAGCTTCTTCCCAAGGAACAGATTCTCATCAGAATGTTTTTACAGGTCACTACTGTTGTGGATTCCGGGTGAGAAACGGCACAAAATAAAAAACAACAAAAGCAGTTATGGGGATAGAAAAGTAGGTTATATTGAACTTAATATACAAACTTGAATGCAGGTCAGAAAATCCATGAATACTATCAGTAAGAAATAAATATATACAAGTCTTAAAGTCGTTGGAAATAGTATATCGGTGTATACTATTCTAGCTGAGTGGAGCTCAGAGCTAGTATGACTTCTGGTGCGGTAGTTTCTGGGTAACTTTTGTATCTCTCGGTAATTTACGGATCAGTTCCGGTACTCTCCGATACCTCTAACGGATCTCTACAAATACTCTCAACTCTCTATGGCAAGAGTATATGTATACTCAGTCGAGTCCATTATCATATAAAAAAGGGGAGATCCCACAACAACTACAATCTTAAATTCTAGAATTAACTGTTGTCTTTCCATTGTGTTGCAGTGGATATTGGCTCGGGACGAGAAATCGGGTAGTCGATTTCGAATTCCAGTTGATTTCGTTGCATTCACTTACGCGCAAATAACCTTGTGAAAGCCATTAATCTGTCTCTTCTCTCCAGTTATGGATTTAAAAAAAAACAGATTGCCTTGGCTAGTAGCCAGTCTATCACAGAAAATAATGGCAACCTACTGCGGGATAATCTTTTGCCCAGTCAGTTGTCTCGAAAGAGACATGATCGTCCAAACGTGTATCACGTATGGCACTTAACTGACTGACTGAATATAATAGTTAGAAACATGATTTAAACCTCTATTGGGTATAAAGTGGGGTATCGGTTTTCTATTGTTATGAAGTAATAAACTGACCCCCCACTAATTATACTTAATATAATAATGTAATATAATCTATCTCTCCTTCCTCCTGTAATGGGTTAAATAATAGGACAGATTAGGTTCTATAGCCTTGGCTGTCAAAAAAATAATGGCAACCTTCTACCCAGTTATTTGAGACATGATCGTCCAAGTGTGAATCACGGACGGCACTTAACTGACTGACTTTTCTTCATAATCACATAAACTCTACTTCTTGTTTCCCCTTATGCTCACACGGCACCATATAGTAACATTCTACTTTGAGTGGCTCTTGGGCTTTCCATTGGGTAAACATTATTGGTACTAAAAGAAAATTAAAGTGCATGAACTTTGAAATGTACACTTTTGTTAAAAGTTCAAATTCTTATTTGGAGTGTCTCTATTAAAAATTTACATACACTGGTAGTTGGATGTGCCTTGTGGTGCAGTGGATATCGGCTCGGAACGAGAAATCGGGGAGCCGAGTTCGAATTCCAGTTGAATTCATTGCATTCACTTACGCGCAAATACCCTTGGGAAAAGTATTAATCCGTCTCTTCCTTCCATTTATGGGTTAAATAACAGGAGAGATTGGGTTCTACAGCCTTGGTTGGCAACCAGTCTATCGCAATGGCAACCTACTGCGAGATAATCTTCTGCCCAGTCAATCATGTCTCTTTCGAGACATGATCGCCTAAGCGTGTTTCACGTATGGCACTTAACTGACTGACACTGGTAGTTATACGAAAGGCAATTAAACCAGACAATCTCAGACAATCTCTTTTTTTTTGTGCCATCTTTCACTTTTCCATTAAAAAGTTCCATCGTCTACCTGCATATTAAATATGCAAAACAACACAATTAGTAATAGTTTGTTGTTCTTCTTCTATGTGCCTTGTCCTTTCAGGACGTAGGCAATCATGGCTTTCCACGTTTCCCTATCCCTGGTGGCGCTTAGCACGCCTTCTCATGTTACACCACGCAATACCCGTTCTGTCATTCACCTGCTCAGGCCCTTCAAATATGCTATCGGTTGCTTTCCCCTGTCTCCTTTTCCCTCTATCTGGCCTGTTAGTATCAGATTCTCCAAGCCCTCCTTCCTCATTGCATGTCCCTAGAACTTCAGCTGTCTCTTCCTGATGCTCACTATTAATTTCCTTTTCGTTTCCATCATTTTCCAAAATCTCATCATTACTCACATGCTCGACCCACAGCATCCTTCTGTAGAGCCACATTTCAGTTGCTTCAAGTTTTTCCTTCATCTTTGATATTGTCCAGCATTCACTGCCATATTGAAGAACTGACATCACATAGCAATCCAGTACTCTCTTCTTTGTTTCTAGTGAAATTGTTTTGCAACAGGTTACCACTACCTGCTCTGGTAGACTGGTTGCCAGCCAAGGCTATAAAAACCCAATCTGTGCTCTTATTTAACCCATAACTGGAGGGAAGGGATGGATTAGTATCTTTGACAAGGTTATTAGCGCGTAAGTGAATGCTGGGCATATAACCGGAATTCGAACTAGGCTTCTTTATTTCTCGTTCCGAGAAATCAATTCCATCTCAGCACACATGCGTCAATATATATATATATATATATATATAATTTAGTTTTATTGTCAAGGATAATTTTATGGTTAGTGTTAGCAATGCAATTATTGAAAAAATTAAAATGATTTTTCTACATAATTATAAAAAAAATGAATATACACTACTAGCAGCTAACACAAATTCGGCGAATATTTTTTCTTAGTCTTTCCTTATTTGATTTATCGTCGAAAAATGTTATTTCGTCGGAAGAACTATTTGGATGATAATAACCTCAAAAAAATCTCAAAACTATAGAAAGTACCTAAATATTCGTTATTTCTGGGGATATTTATATAGGAATCTAACTTAGTTATTCTCATTTAACCTCCTTTTCTTTTAATTCTATTTTGATACAGGGTTTTTACATATTTATTCTGAACATTTTTTCGTGTAGCATATGTTTAAATACATTTTTACTTCTCAAAATCGTAAATCACTTCCAAAATATTCCAATCATCTACAAATTTCTGTTTAGTTCCTCATTGCTTACCCAACAATTGAAATCGCCCACTAGTGAGTAATGTCGCCCAGTTTGGATAACACTGAATTAAACAAAAAATAAATGTTCTAATTGTTTAGTAAAAAAAAGCAATCAATATCTTTGCCTGATCTTGACATTTACGCTTTTAAAATGTTCCACTTCCACAGCTAGACTTAATCTCATTTGTAAAGATCAAACTAATTTATTTCTTATAATTACGTACCGACTTTTTAAAAAATCATTATATGATTTACAAATATATTCATTCTTATAGTTTCAGTTTATTCTTTATGCCACCCAATGGAAAGAAGTAGTGTTAAATTGCATCTGTTGAGTATTTAATACTACCACTTTGTCCTGTTCATCCGGGAATATATATCGTTATAATAAGATTTGGTATCAGAATAAAAGTTACCATATTAGAATTCTGCTTGTTCCTTAGTTAGTTAGCATGACCATTCCGAGCTGCCAATGCCTCGTAAATAATGAATCATTCCGTTTAGATTTTGCATAAAAACAAAAAAGACATATCAGAGAAGCTGTTTGTTTTCAGTGAGAAAAAGAAAGAAGGAAAGAGAGAGAGAGAGAGAGAGAGAGAGAGAGAGAGAGTGTGTGTGTGTGTGTGTGTGTGTGTGTGTGTTATGTTGCATGTAACAGAATTATTGAGTAAATGAATACAAACAACGGGATTGTAGGAAATTGGTATATTACCAGGAGAACTAGTATTTACAAAAGAGATTGTTAGTAGTATAACAGGAACAAGGGTTTAGTAGCACGTATCGTCGTAAGACGTAGAGTCTGATAATAGCACACTTCCGGTTCACTACAGGAAATATTCGACTGACTTGTTAATCAGCTGACTCGTTACTCGAGACTCGATTATTCCCGAGGTCTTCCCACTACTACTTTATGTAGTGCTTGGAATAGTCCATTAGAGTAGAACACAGGTGGAGAGCGACCCAACAGAGAGAGAGAGAGAGAGAGAGAGAGAGAGAGAGAGAGAGAGAAGGCGATAACGCTCATGTGTGTCGCATGTTCAGTCAAATTGAAAATCTCGATAATGACATATCTTTTCATGTGTACTCCCTTACTTCTTTAAGACATGACATGCATTCATGTGCGTTGTGGTGCAGTGAATATCGGCTTGGAACAACAAATTGGGGAGCCGAGTTCGAACTCCAGTCGAACTCCTTGCATTCACTTACGCAAAAAATACCCTTTGGAAAGGTATTAATCTGTCACTTCCCTCCAGTTATGGGTTAAATAATATGACAGATTGGGTTCTATAGCCTTGGCTAGCAACCGATCTACTGCAGAAAGCAATAGCAACCTACTGTGGGATAATCTTCTGCTCTGTCAGTCATATCTTCGAGACATGTTCGACCAAAGCGTGCATCACGTATGACACTTAACTATTAAAATTGTTAAATGCAAAGGTTTATACTCCATGGGTATTTTATAGTTGTAGAATTCGTAAGGGGCTCATTTTGCACTACGCCTCCTCGGACTTACCCTGTCCTCAGACCTCAAATGGAACCACTATATTGAATCCATAGCAAAATCTACTGTTAAGAAGGTTGGGTCACTATGTCGATCCAGGATGTTTTTTCCGTCTGAATCCATCCTGCATATATACAAGTCAACCATCCGTCCCTGCTGATCTGGCGGCTCGACTGCAGCCACTTCCCCACCGTCGAAATGTGGCCTCCCTTTGTCTGTTCTATAAATACTTTAATGGCTTCTGCTCCAACGAACTTAAGTCACTGGTGCCTCCTCAACAGGTTTTTACTCGTGCAACCAGACTGGCAACTGGGTCCCACCCATTCACAGTCAGGTTAGCCAAATGCAGACGACAATTCTACTCCTGCAGCTTCTTTTCTCGCACTTCCCGCCTGTGGAACTCGCTCTCATATTCTTGCTTTCCTGACGGCTACAACCTCCAGAATTTAAATGCAAAGTCAATACTCATCTATTAATTACTGGACTCTAGCTCTCTCCCCACCCCCGTATATCCTTCCCTTTCTCTCCACCTATGTATCTGTCATCGCACCTGCTTTCTCAGCTTTCTATTGCTCCTTTCTAACTAGTTTGTACTCTTCACTCTTTTCTAATTAACCTTTTTACAGTTATGTAGCCCCCTGCACATCAGTGGCATTTCTGTCTTGCTCGGGTGAAATGATTAAAAAAAATTTACCTTAGAATAATTAGTATTAAGACGAGAAGAAAATAATAGAATAACAATTAAGAATTTGAGTTTGAGTTTTGTTTAACGGCATATCAATCTCTGTGGGTTTTTAATGCCAAGAATTAAGAAGACAGATAACAACGATTGACATTGCATTTAAAGTTTTGAAGATCAATGATAACGGGAAATTAAGAAACCGGAAGAGAGTTCCACAAGCGAGAGAAGAAACTGTCAGCATCGGACTTTTAATAATATGAGAAGAAAAAATAATTAAGGAGAGAGAACAATAAAAGAACGAAAATTAAGAAGACAGATGATAACAATTGATATTGCATTTACATTTTTGATGATCAAAGCAAGAAAACTTAAGAATTAGGATCCTTCAGAAAATTTTAAAAAGTGATGTTTTTAGGGGTATTTCTAGTCTTTATTAATCTCTAACGTGGTTGATTGTTGAAATATAAACATTAGCTGGAGACTATACACATTGTATAGTGGAGGATTTGTGTACTTTTTAAAGGGGTCACAAATATTGAAACCGATTGTAAGATTCGATTCAGAAAAAGCATCTACTCTTCGGTAATATTTTTTTTAATAATCGTATCGCCCCAAGCAAGGCATTTTACCGTCACTGTTGAGCAGGGGGTTACATAGGAGGTAGATTATGAGAAAGAGTGACAGATTACAGCGGGGTGTCAGGAAGAGGGTAAGAGAAGGATGAGAAAACTGATGAGAGTCGAGTGGACGAAGAAAGAAGCACGAGAGAGAGAGAGAGAGAGAGAGAGAGAGAGAGAGAAAGAGAGAGGAAGCTTGTTAGTGCAATAGTAGATGACTATTGAATTTACATTTGAATTCTTGAAGATTGTAGCTGTTGGGAAAGCAAGTAAACGAGAGAGAATTCAACAGGTAGGAAGTGTGATTGAAGAAGCTGCTGGAGAAGAATTTGCGTTTACAATTTATTGGTTTCACAGTAAAAAAGTGAGACCTAGTTGCTAATCTTGTGGCACAAGTAAATTCATGTATGGGGGTACAAGTGTGCTAAGTTCGTCTGAGCAGAAGCCATTAAAGTATTTGTAGAAGAGACACACGGAAGCCACGTTGCGCCGGTGAGAAATTGCCTGTATCCGAGCTGCCAAGTCAGAATCGATCGCATTACAGATTCTCTGTTGGATTTTGTCAAGGGCCCCTAGGTAGATAGCAGGGGTACCCGACCAGATATGGCAGCAGTATTCAGTGTACGGGTGGATGGTAGATTTAATTGAGGTTTCCTAAGCAATTGACCAACGTGAAAGATTATTGCATGAGAGATTATCCGTTGATACATTTTTTTTTTCATTACGGTTTAAGCTAATTGTTAAGAACTTTGGGGTGCTTCGAAAAAAAACATGTCTCAAGATACGGCGTCATTGTTCTATTGACAGCTGGTCTACCTGGTGTGTAAGTTCGAAAATAATTGAAGAGGTGAATGAAACCATTCGAGTTGGTTGGAACCTCAGTTTTTTTGGGGGAGCGGGGTGGGGCTTTTCCAAGAAAAAAAACCTGGAAGAGGATAGACAAAATATAATCAGCTGCTCCGGGGAGAAAGAGGCAAAGCTGTTCATTGAATGGAGTTTTTGTACTGGGAAATATTTGAAGGACGTCACTTGTCATGAATTGAATAGCCAGCAAAATTTGGATTCTGTCAAGGAATAGCAATAGGAATTTTGTAAACACCCCAACGACCAAAATGTTAACAGACTTAGAATCTTTATTATTATTATTATTATTATTATTATTATTATTATTAATATTGTTATTCATGTAGATAAAAAGAATATGTAACAAAAAATTCTGTAAGAATTGCTGTGATATGAATGTAAGTACTTCCGTTTATATAAAAGAAAAAAACAATCAAGGATTTCGCTATCGTAGTAGTTCTAATAATAATAATAGGAATCATGTATGCAGTTCATTTTTTCATGTAAAAAAATGGTGTCTTTCACAGAGGATCAAGTGACAACAAGCCTGCTGAAAATGTCAGTAATCTTCTCTTGATGATTTTAATAATGCTGTCATCCTTCGAATGTTCTTAGTTCTTACTTCTTCCCTTGTTTTTACAACGCTTATTGGGACTATTCCAAGCACTCTTATAATGATGGGGATACAAATGTAGCCTTTTTGTTCTTTTTTATTGACTTTGGCTACGTTTAGACATTTCTCCATCTTTTTATTTTCAATTTTACTCTGTTGGTTTTTGGGACAACAAAATCCAAGTTATTCTTTTCTCTTCTCTGATGATAACATGATTTGAGTCTCCTGGCCTGAATGAGTTGAAAAGTTTGAATTTAAATGTATTGAATTCCACTTTTCCCCTTCATTACAGGTTTTTTTCTGGATGTACTATAAGTTCAGATGGTCAAATCCTTTGCACAGTTCTAGACTAATACTCTTTCCCGCCATTCATATTTTTCAGTTCTTTTTTATTCTATTGCTTGAAAATCGTATATGTTTCTTATTGCAATTGTTTGTTTTTGTTTCATAATTTCTGAGCACGTTCTGGTGTAGTGGATATTGGCTCAGAATGAGAAATTGGATAGCCGAGTTCAAATTCCAGTTGAATTCGTGCATTCATTTACGCGCAATTAACCTTGGGATAGGTATTAATCCGTCTCTTCTTCCTCTAGTTAGAGGTTAAAGAGCAGGACAGATTGGATTCTGTAGCTTTGGTTAATAACAAGTCTATCGCAGAAAGTAATGGCAACCTACTAAGAGAAAATCTTCTGCCCATTCAGTCATGTTTCGAAAGAGACATGATCGCCCAAGCGTGTATTACATATGGCACTCAAATGACTGGATTTCTTAGTTTTGCGAGGACCTAATTAAATGCATTTCCATAATCTTTGAAAAATGACAATGGAAATTTTTACTTTTGTATTGCTCGCCTTTATAGTATTTGGACCATGGAAATAGCATTTCTTTTTCTAGTGTATTCGGAAATTCATACTATTTCATGTTTAATTCGGCTACGAACCATAATTTTTAGAATATTAATTAGTTTGGAGATGTGGCTCATTAAGCTGATTGTCCGATAGAGCTCATATTCATGTGCACCTGATATTCTCGATATCAGTATGAAGATAGATCTACTGAGGTCTTCCGATATTTCACGCCTGTCGTATATAAGTTCCGTAAGCTTAGTTTTGAAACTATCTTTTAGCATCTCTATTACAGTCTCATCTGTTTCTGTTATTTTGCTCCTAATCGTTATCGTCCGATCTTAATTAACCTCATTTTTATTACAACTGAATATGCCAGGCTTTTTGCATATATTATAGATTCCATTTCTCATGGAAGAATATCCGGATTTTTTCGTTCGATCTCCGAGAGTTGTTTTTTTTTTTTTGTTATGATTGTCTTTTTTTATTTTAGATTTTCTGTTTTATTCATTTTATCTTTTTTAATACTTATCAGCTGTGTTTACATCATGCAGGCTTTCTGCCTCTTTCTGTATTTAATTTTAAGGTTTTCTTTTGACATATACTGTGCTATTTCTAGGCCTTATTTGCTGTCACTTTTTCATCAGCTCGACGATTTCATCTTCCTTCTTTCTTTTTCTTCTCATCCTTCTTCTCTCATGATGAATTCTTTTGCTTTTTCCGCCGTGGGTGTCCAACTTTCATTGTTTTTATATTTGTTCTGAACTGTCACCGAATATGTCTTAAGACAGGCAATACTGAATTTTTTCTTATATGTTAAACGTGGCTTTTGTTTTATTTTTTAAATTTCTATATTATTGGGGGGTGATCGCTCCCACAGTCAGCATTTTATCATAGAGTATAGCACTACATTTTAAAATATTTAATATCCTCGTTCATAGTTACCAATTATTCCTCTATCTTGTCCGTTTCCTGTTTTTGAATTGTGCTTAAGTATGATAATAATTTTCTGCAATTTTTATAGTGTTGGTATATTATTTTTATAGTGTTGGTATATTATTTTTAAAAATACGTTTTAAAATTCGATGAAATTGTGCGTACATTTACCATCATTAATGCATATTTGTAGATAGATAGAAAATTACTGAAACACATTCTCTTAAATAGACTTTTTTCACCTAAATCATTTCAGAAAATCATATACATGAAACGAATATTTAGATGCATATATGAAGAGCAAACTAAAGATAAAATAAAATTATATATACATTTATGCTCATCTCCCCGCCTCTCTCCATATATATATTTGTGTGTGTGTTGAATTTTCTCTCAATATATTTGCACTGGAAAATATCCATTGAGCTCTTTGTTTTTATCTAATTGATATTTTATATTAATTAGATAAAATCTTTTGAATTATCCTCTCCGTCCTAACAGGTTGCTATTCTCTCTCTCTCTCTCTCCCTCTCCCTCTCTCTCATTCCCTTATATATATATATATATATATATATTCATTTCTGCATGTTCGTAAGTAGATATAAAAATATTTAAACAGCCAAATCTATAGAGAGGAATTTATAAGCTAAAGAATTTATAAAAAAATATCTCTCATATTTAAGACACGAATATATATATAGACGTATTTATTTAGACATACATCTTCACAGATATAAACTAAAATCATAATCGAATTTTATATATATATATAACATATGAAAAATGTCAATAGATAGATATAACTACACTTTAAAATGATATATATATATATATGTGTGTAATTTTAAAGTGTTGTTATATCTGTGTAAATTTAAATATTATGTTCATATAGATACACTTACACAACATGTTTTTCTCTACATATATGCAGACGTGTGTACATACACACGGACAGGCATTCAGATAAGCAGACGAAGTGTGCTGCGATCTTTGTTGTGTATTGTAATCAACACAAAGACGAAACCCGGGACATTTCAATTACCGATTCTATTTTCAATCGTGTTTGCACAATTTTTAATATCTTCTCTTGAAAATGTCTATAGAGACAAATGGTACAAGTACATACAATGTCTACAATAGGTGCGTGATGGACAATATCAAAAATATATTAAAAAGTGATATTTAACTTGGATTTCTCGCGATTCTGGTAGATAATTTGTGAGTGTACCAATGTCTTTATTAATCGTTTGCATCACGAAACCAAACTCAGGAAATCAATAACAAACGCGAGAAGCATAAACAGCAAATTCTTCGACGTTGCCAATTATTTTTTTAAAAAAGTGTTTGTACACTTCTCTACTTTTTACTACGTTGTGATGTAGTGGATATCGACGCGGAACGTCAAGTCGAGGAGCCGAGTTCGAATTCCAGTTGAATTCCTTGCATTAACTTACGTGCAAATACTCTTGGGAAAAGTATTAATCCGTCTCTTCCCCCCAGTTATGAGTTAAATAATAGGACAGATTGGGTTCTACAGCCTTTGATGGCAACCAGTCTGCCATTGAAAGGAATGTCAACCTACTACGGAATAATATTCTGCCTTGTCAGTCATGTCTCTTTCGTAGACATGATCGCCCAAAGCGTGTATCACGTATAGTACTTAACTGATTAACTAATTAATAATATCTATAAAAAGAATGTGAAAGTTTGTTAAGAGTATTCCTAGCATTACTGGAACTCTTAAATCTTTCTTGAAGGCAACTGCTTTTTGCAGGAAGACTTGAGACAACGACAACAAAACTTAAACTCTTTTTTCTTTTTTTCATATGCAATGTTCCTTCAGAACGTAGGCAATCATGGCCCTGTTTCATGTCGCTCTAACCCAATCTATTTCCTCTTGGCATCTCTAGCAAACCCTCCCCACGATCCATTTTCTAAAGTATATCGTCGCGTTACTTACCGTCCTGAGAGTATTAGGTTCTCCAAGCCATCCTTCCTCGTTACTTGTCCTAGGAACCTCAGCTGTCTCTTCCTGATGTTAAGTATGAATTTTCATCTCGTTTTCATTCTCTCCAAGATCTCATGTTCTCGGTCCATGGTATCCTCAGCATCTTTCTGTAGAACCATAATTATGCTTCCTCGAATCTTTCCTTCATTCTTGAAGAGATCGTACAACATTCTCTTCCATACAGAAGGACAGCTATCACATAGCAGTTCAGCAATATTTACTGGGTTTCCAATGAGATTTTCTGGTCTCTCAGTATTCTGGTTAGCTTTTGAAATGCGTCTTTAGGCATAAGTGAACGGGCGTCACTTCATCAACAATATGAGCAATTATGTCCTAATTATGTAATGATGTTTATCTAGCATTGGTTGGTTGACGGTCTAGGTAAAGTATAATTCTCAATTTGAATAACATGAAGTAAAAAATATTTGAATCATTTACTAACTCTCCTTCTGGGGTTGTTAGTTCACTTTGCCGTTCTAGAACAAATTTCTCTCCAGAATCCATCTTACACATTTAAAAGCCTTTTATTTATCTATATTTTGAATATTGTTGCCACATCTGGACTAATGCTTCTGTTACATATTTAGAGATTTTTGATAAAATTCAAAGAATGATCTGCAATGTTATCGGTCCTGATACTTCAAATCGGCTTCAGTTATTTTCCCACTGTCGTAACGTAGCTTCTTCTTCTTCTTCTTCTTCTTCTTCTTCTTCTTCTATATGCCATGTCCCTTCAGAACGTAGGTGATCATGGCTTTCCACCTCTTCCTGGTAGCTCTTAGCATGCTTTCTCCTGTTACCCCACCCAAACCCCGCTCTGTCGTCCACCTACTCAGACCCTTCAAATATATTGTCCCCTGCTTGTCTCTGTCTCTTTTATCTCTATCTGGCATGTGAGTATCAGATTCTCTAAGTCCTCCTTCCTCATTGCATGTCCCAAGAACTTCTGCTGTCTCCTCCTGATGCTCCGTATTAACTTCCTTTTCGTTTCCATCCTGTCTAAAACCTCATCATTGCTCACATGATGCATAACTTTTTCTATAGGTTTTCATGGTAATTGTTCTTTTGAGCTTTTCTTCTTGGTACCGAGACTTTATGAATTTGTCTATCGTATTAAGATAAACAAAATCTGGCAGAAACGTCTCTGATGGGGAGACCAAACGTTTTGAAGAGCGTGGAACCACCTCTTAACCGGTGTTGTTCCCAGGTCGTTGACACTGACCCGGAGTGGTAGCACCTGTTAGGCTTTCAGCTATGGGCAAATGCTGAACCTCCAAACAAAAACAAAACGCCCTGAAAGTATAAAAATACATTTTTTGGTAAAGTTACCAACAATAATAATTGATGCCATTGCTTGCAGTAACTAGTGTAGCATCAACTATTATTGTTACTCCTGCCAGGTTTGGAAATTTATAGATGACTGACCGTAAAATTCACTTACGCACAAATACCCTTAGGAAAGATAATAATCCGTCTCTTCCATCAGGTTAAGGGTTAAATAATAAGACAGATTGGGTTCTATAGCCTTGGTCGGCAACCAGTCTACCGCAGAAAGCAATGGCAACCTACTGCGGGATAATCTTCTGCTCAGTCAGTCATGTCTCTTTCGAGACATGATCGCCCAAAGTGTGTATCACGTATGGCACTTGACTGACTGACTGACTGAATAATATAATTGTTGGAAACATGATGAAGACTTATATTGGTCGTAAAATGGGGGATCAGTTTATTACTTCATAACAATGCTAAACTGATCCCCCACTAATTAATACTTAATAATACATCACTTCACCCTATAGCTATGAGTCAAATAGCAGGACAGACTGGGTTCTATAGCCTTGGCTGGCAACCAGTCTCCCGCAGAAAGTAATGGCAACCTACTGCGGGATAATCTTCTGCCCTGTCAGCTATGTCTCTTTCGAGACATGATCGCCCAAAGCGTGTATCACGTATGGCACTTAACTGACTAAGTGAATATAATAGTTGGAAAGATAATTAAAACTTCTACTGGACATAAAGTGGGGGATCGGTGTTCTATTGTTATGAAGTAATAAACTGAACCCCCATTAATTACTACTTAATAATATGATACATCTCTTCCCCCTCTAGCTACGAGTCAAATAAATAATAGGGCAGACTAGGTTCTATAGCCTTAGCTGGCAATCAGTCTACCACAGAAAGCAATGGCAACCTACTGCGGGATAATCTTCTGCCCTGTCAGCTATGTCTCTTTCGAGACATGATCGCCCAAAGCGTGTATCAAGTATGGCACTTAACTGACTGATGAGGATGTGCGTTGTGGGGCAGTTACTATCGGCTTGGGACGATAAATCGGGGTGTCGAGTTCGAATTTAAGTTGAATTCCTTGCATTCACTTATGCACAAACACCCCTGGGAAAAGTATTAATTCGTCTCTCCCCTCCAGTGATGGGTTAAATAATAGGATAGATTGGGTTCTATAGAATTGGATGGAAACTAGTCTAATCTTCTACCCAGTCAGTCATATCTCTTACGACACGCATGTTCGAATCTCACTATTGTCGATTTGTCGTAGAAATAACTTTATTAGAATATCGGCCCGGGGAGATGTGAAAAAAGCATATCACGTGTTGACCTGAACTTTGGGAATGAAATTGGGTAGACGAAAACTGTTAATAACTGTATAAGCACAATTTCACAAGTCATCGTGAACGATGTTTTTGAGCGTACTGGCCTGATGAAACTGTTGATCACGCCAGATAATATGTAATCTCCCAGAAACTATAACCAAGATCAATTTTTATATTTGTAGTATAAAGCAAATACCACTGCAAGGTGGATTAGCTAATCACCCTAGCCAACGTTCATACCCGGATACGAACGGGTAGCTATACATATAGTTTCTTTATTAAATGATGGCATCAACTGAAAGTAGATTCGTTCTGTGCAGACATCAGCAAATGAGGATCACCTGTTTGCTGAATTTATGAAGCCTCAAATTAATTCCAATGTTAGGAGTTAGGGTCATTAAATTGAATTAAAAACCTGATTTAAATTGAATTAAAGGCCGGCATAAATTGAATTAAAAACCTGATTTAAATTGAATTAAAGGGCGGCATAAATTGAATTAAAAACCTGGTTTAAATTGAATTAAAGGCCGGCATAAATTAAATTAAAAACCTGATTTTTCGAATAAAGATTAAATATTTAATCATTTCAGAGTTTGCAAAAAAAGAAAAAAAAAAGAAAAAAAACAATACCAAAAATTGCAAAGGTCACCTGCCCATATCATCGAACTTTGAAAATGCTCATTGATGATCCTGGATAAATGCGATGCAGATCTGATAAGGCCAGTTTGAGGATTTTACCTAAATTTGTATTCCTTACTGAGAGAAACGTTATAAATAAGTTTTTATTTGACTAAATGTTGACAGGGCAAGGTCTAAGACCCACTCAGAGTATAGCATAACTGAATAAAGTTGTTGTGTTGATATGCAAGGAATTGTAAATTTTTCCCAATCTTATCTTTCCTGATAGAACCATTACTTCCCCAAGCCAACATATAAAACAAACGTTTAAAAAATCTATCATTTCAACGTCTTATACCACAACAATCCAAACGATATACTTAACAAGAAAAAAAAATATCTTCGAATTTGCAAAATGACGTAATTAAATATCTAATATTTTTCAGTTGACTTAATGAATACTTTTAAGCGCTTTATAATCTTCTAGTAACCAATAACATTTTGTTTATAGATACTTTATTTCAAGTGAATTCATTTCGTTTTTTTTGTTCTTGTTTTTTTTTCCTTGATAAAGTCTGTCAGTGAACGAAAAGACTCGGTTAAAACTAAACAGTTCTCCTCTTGTCTCTTTCTTTTAGTCTTATAGTTCCTCTCTACAAATTATATCTGAGAATATTTACACACACATAGATATATAGAATAAGTAATAGCTTGTTATGGTGAAACACACCTATTATATAGTGAATAAACTCTCCCACCTAATTTAAGTAGGAGTAGTAAGAGGAACGAGGGTCAGTCGATGTTGGACGATAGTAGTCGACAGTTAGTCGAACACGAAAGTAGTCAGCGACCTGGCAAGATTACACTGCGTAATACATATTATATCAAGTTCCTAACGTTTTGTACGTCGAACCTATTAGAACCGACTTTAGCACAAATACTAGCCTCCACTGCAAAAATAACTCAACAACATAACTGAACCATGAATTAAAGAGGTTACGAGTATAATGATCGGGGAAGTATTTTCTCAGGAGTCTGTTCCACAAAGTAGGGGTTCTCGATAAGAAGATATTCGCGTGGAACTTCTTTGTTAACAATGGAATAAGAAGATAATGAGGATGATTCGACTCTGTAGATGTGGCATAGTGGTTCTTAAAAATCTGAACTGGTGGACGTATGGAATGTGGCTCGTCCTAACATGGCGGTAGCGATAGACTAGCGAGAGTGTCCCAAAGTTTTGTTTTCGGGGAAAGGAGTTGTACGGTTGAAAACAATTCACCGTCCACAAGGCTACGAATTTTTAGGCATTGTGGCAGCGAAATATTTTCGAAATGTATGGTCCCAGATCAAGTGACAAAACATTTCAGGCTGATGACCAGGACTCTTTTAAAAGACATCCATATACAGAGATTGAATAAAACGGGTAAGCGAACAAATGAAGATCGATTTCTTTAAACAGTTCTTTTCACTGACGAATGTCATTCTACTCTTGTTCGGACCGACAGATGAACAAAAGACTGGGTGGATTGTTACTGGTAGAAACGGCCTTCACAGTTTTAGACATCAACGAGGCTCAGGTGGCGTGAATGATTGTGGTGTGGGATTATAGGTTGTGAAACGGTGGGCTCGTGATAACTTCCAGATGGTGTTAAGATGACAGCTCAGATATCGATTTCTGAAGGCCCACTTGGAGACATGGTTTAAAAAGAAGTCAAACACCATCCGAAAGAAGACAATTCTTATGTACAACAATGCGCCATCGACGAAAACTAAATGAAATCGTAAACAAAATTCGTTTCAAAGACAGTCGTTTGCTGAAGTGGCCAGCTTATTCGTCCGACATTAACGCACTTGAAATAATCTGAAGAGGGACATTTACAATGTCAGATTTTCATTTACCAGCAAAGATGGATTTTTGAATGCTATGTTTCATAAGAAGAAATACAAATGCTTATAAAATCAATAGATAAAAAAACCAGCTTTGTAATATGTGGAATATATTTTACATGCATGTTCTTTCGTCACTATTAGAATCAAACTTTAAGTATGCTTTGTAATTGTAAATATTATTTACAGAATATTCTTTTTAAGTTTAATTAATCTGTTTACTAATATGAAACTTAGAAAATTCGTTAAAATCACGAAAACCTTTGCCTTATCGTTAGAGGGAAAAGTAGTCTATTTATATAGCATATAGGAGGTATATTCTGCACAGTCAGTCAGTTAAGTGTCATGCGTGATACACGCTTTAGGTGATCATGTCTCTTTCGAGACATGACTGGCTGGCCAGAAGATTATCCCGCAGTAGGTTGCCAATGCTTTCTGCAATAGACTGGTTGCCATCAAAGGCTATGGAACCCAATGTGCCCTATTATTTAACCCATAACTGGAGAGAAGAGATGGATTAATACCTTTCCCAAGGGTATTTGTGCTTAAGTGAAAGCAAGGAATTCAACTGGAATTCGACCTCGGCACCTCGATTTGTCGTTCCGAGTCGATATCCACTGCACCACAACGCACCTGCAAATATTTCTCTGACTGCTCTTGTTAGATTTTTAAAATATTAAGAGTAATATGACCTGATGGCCAGTTATGTATATATATTTCTAAACATATACTCTTAAATATAAAAGACAATGAATTACTATGTTTAATCATAAGCCGTTCTAAACATCGTATTTTGTCTTTAATTTCATGTGAAAATAAAGACAAAAATTCTCCAACATTTGGATGTTTTATTAATTTGGTTCAGATAAACAGACACACACACAAACATCTTGCCTTTTATATATATATATTATCGATTTTCTATACTGTTGTAAGAACTACAACCTTGAAACTTTTGAATATCGTTTCTTATGTCTTTGTCTATGAGTGTATCAAATTTGATTAAAATCAGACCATTTCTTCTATAACCCGATTTTTTCGATTATCGATTTTCGATATTTATCGGGGGTACCTCGATACAAAACCTAGCTAACAACACTTGCAGATGCTTATAGTAGAACTGTATAAATTTTCAAGAAAATCGGTTCAGCTGTTTCGGAGTTTATAGGTAACGGACACACACACAGCCAGACACAAACAAAGTTCAATTTATAAATAATTTTATATATATATATATATATATATATATATATATATATATATATATATATATATATAATGTGTGTGTGATTTTACACACTACTAGCACCTACACGAAATTTATACATTTATACAGACATGTATACAGAGACAAGCACACATGTTTCTGTGCAAATTTTAATAGAAAGAGATTTTACACAGAAATATTTCTAAAGCATTTAGATATAATTTACATTAAAATAATGCGATCGATAGATAGATAAATAAATAGATATACAAAAAACAGAATGAGATAGATAGATAGATAGATAGATAGATAGATAGATAGATAGATAGTAGAAAAAAATAGAATGAGATATATTGATAGATTAATAGAACAGACTAATATATATATATAAAGTTTGCCAACTTCTACCGAGCACCCATAGCCCCGGGGTAGAATCGCCGACTGACGTCAATTCGGTCGGGTTTCAAACATAGGTTAAAAGCAATCGGTGTCTAGCCGTATTGATGAGCTGTGATACAGCGAAACTGATCTGTCTGAGGATGATTATATATATATATATATATATATATATATATATATATATATATATATACCTTCATTATTTCTCGTGAGTGTCAAATTCTCCAAGGCTACAAATTCAAATATTAATCAAAAATACTAATTATTTTTAAAATCATCTATTTATCACAGAATTGAAATAAAGACGTCAAGTTAAATTTAAGTCAGTTTTTTTGGTTAATTCATAAATAATTTATGAAAGGATTAAAAAATAAAAGCAAATAAAATTGAATTTTTTCCTGATAAATTAATTTGAAATAATTAGCTATTTGATTAAATCTAATTTTCATAAATTATTTAGTAGTAAGTGTTTTACAAGACAATTCTAAAATTGTTGTATACTACCAAATGAACAATTATGACAAGCTGGACAAAAGTAATTATCTGTCAAAATATAAAAGTAAGCATTAATTAAGAACAAAAGAGAACTAATTATCAATGAATTACTAATTGATTAGGTAATTTTCCGAAGCGTTGTCGTCAGTAATTAAAACAATTTAATAATATTGCCTTTAACGTATGTCGCTTTCTCCATTTTTTGTTGTAACAATGTTTCACATTTAACCCAATGACAACACGAGAACAAAAATAAAATGCTCATCATTCGAGACAAAAAGAAAATCCTTCAAAAGAGTGTTTTAAAAGCATTTATGTGGGTGTTCCGCCTTTGTTGCAAACTGAAGAAGCTTGGTAAGATCGTCTGCAGAGGGTGCAGAAAAAAGGCTTGAAAACACCAGCGTTGTATCACTTACTCACACCTCGTACCCCTGGCGTTATGATTTGCTTTGGAATGAGATATAGCCGGGAATAATAGCTTTTTTTTTAATCATGTCACCCCAATCAAGGCATTCCACTGCCACTATAGCGCAGATGGTTACACAGGGCAATAGACGAGTTAGGATGTACATAGGGGAAGAGTTGGAGAGAATGGGAGGGGTAGTTTGTTAGGAGGTGTCTGTTGACTTTACATTTAAACTCCTGGAGGTTATAGCCGTCGGGGAAGCAAGCATGCGGAAGGGAATTCCACAGGCGGGAAGTGCGAGAAAAGAAGCTGTTGGAGTAGAAACTGCGGTTACATTTCATCGGTTTCACTGTAGAAGGGTGGGACCTAGTTGCCAATCTAGTATCTCGTACGAACTCACACCTAGGGGGCACCAGTGATTTAAGTTCATCAGTCCACGATTTCTTATTGGCAGTTTCAGTTTCGCTATCGCTGTAATCTCGCCTTAAGATTTGATACCTGAAAATATTTTAGGCCTGTTCCAATATTTTAGGCCTGTATCTTTGATTTTTAGTCATAGCACGTGAACCTATATTAATTTCAAACATAAGAGCCGTACTACCTGTTTTCTAAGTTTCTAGATTTTTTAACTTAAAACCGAATAACGATGGTTGATGATGTTCTTCTTTTATGTGCCGTGTCCCTTCAGGACGTAGGCGATCATGGCCTTCCACATTTTTGCTGTCCCTTGTTGTTCATAATATATATGTTGTGGGATCTCTGCTTTTTCTATGATAATTAACTCAAATTGAGTATACATATGCTCCTGCCTTAGAAAGATCAGGATCCGATCCGTAAGACATCGTACGAGGTCTGTCGGTTACCGTAATACACCGAAGTTTCACAGAGAATACAGCGTTAGTAGTCATAGTAGCTCTGAGCTCCACTCGGACAGAATAGTATTACGTAAGAAGTCCGTAAGTTAACGAGAGATACTGAAGTTACACAGAGAATACCGTGTCAGTAGTCATAGTAGCTCTGAGTTCCACTCGGACAGAATAGAATTACACAGCACCCATCAGTTCCGACGTGTACATACTAATTCTAGCACAGCTTCACTTCCAAGACTTGTCTCTCTCTCTCTCTCTCTCTCTCTCTATATATATATATATATATATATATATATATATATTCCTTACTAATCGTATTCCTGAATTACTAACCTGCGTTCAAGTTTGTATCTTTACGTTTAATATAACCTATGTTTCTATTTCAAATATCTGTTTTGTTCATTATTTTGTGTGGTTCCTCACCCGGAATCCACAACAATTTATTTTATCTTATTTCTCCCGAACACTGATATCCTTTAATTTAAGTCCATCCAGTGTAACACGCTTCTTTTCCACTGCTTCGCGTTCTCTCAATCCACCTTGTGAGTATCAGGTTCTCTAAGCCCTCCTTTCTTGTTATATGTCTCAGAAACTTCAGCTGTCTCTTCCTGATTAGAAAATGATAAGGAAACTTATACTTAAGCTTCCTGCTTATTTTAATTCTCTCCAAAACCACGTCGTTGATCACGTGTTCAGTTTATGGTTTCTTCAGCATCCAACTTTAGAACAACACTTCCGTAGCTTTGCCTCTCTCCTACACATTTGAGGAAATGGCCCAGCATTCGTTGCATATATATAGGAGGACACATATCAAATAACAATCAAGCACACTTTTCTTTGTTTCTATCGAAATCTTCCTGTCTCTCAAGATTCTTATATTCAGTGGAACGAGTCCTCTGCCAGAACACTTCCCAGGTATTTAAATTTCTGTACCTGCTTGATTTTAGTCTCTATAACCTGTAATTTGTGTTTTGGGCTCCTCTATTTGCTGATGACCCTTTATTCAGTTTTCGTGTAGTTTATGTTTAGTCCTTTCTTCTCGCTTTCTTTCATTGCATTCTTTAGGACGTTTTGAAGTTTCCTTTCTGTGTCTGCTATCAGCACTATGTCATCTGCGTCATGATTTTAACATTTAATTCCAGGAATTTCTTTCACAAGATTTCACCTGACATTAAAGAAAATATTCCAGGACAGATGAAGGTCTCCAGAATATTCAAAATACATTTCCTGTCTGTTCTAAAATACTCTTTTGATCCAATAACAAAAAGGGGTAGAGAATATTGTAGCTATTTGCATTCAACGTAAGCAATCATCCTTTATAAAAAATGACTAGAGTCGGAAACCTCGTATTATTGAACAGCTAAGGTAATTGATCGGATGAGCTCTTCTCTATGGTACGCAATCCCTTCCAATTTACTTGCGATGTGTCTTGCTGTGCAGTGAATATCGCCTCGGAACGAAAAATCAAAGAACTAAGTTCGAATTTCAGTCGAATTTGTTACTTTCACTTAAGCTCAAAAATCTTTTGAAAAGGTGTTAATCCGTTGTTACTCCTTTCAGCTATGGGTAAAATAGCAACACAGATTCGGTTCTAAAGCCTTGGTTGGCAACAAGTCTACCGCATTTAAGTGCCATCCGTGAATAATGACTGACTGGCGATGTGCTTTGTAGTGTGATGGATAATAACTCAGAGTTGTCAATAGGAGAGTGGAATACGAATTCCAGTTGAGTTCGTTGTATTCACGTGCACGCAAATACCCTTGAGAAAGGCATGGTCCCACCTTCTTCCATACATTTATGGGTTAATTAGCAAGACTTGTATAACTGAACTATTATTATCTTAAAAAATAAAATAAACTTAAAAAGTTAGAATTCAGCATTAAATATACCATAGAGGTTGATAAACTGTTAAGTAAAAACTACCAGAAATTACTTTTCACACCCCTAATGATGACTAATATCAGTTGAAAGTTTGAACATAGCTTGAATATAGTATATTTATATTTTACATCTACAACAGCTACATTTGGGAAAAGTGATTTAGATTTTAGAAGAAAAAAAAAACAATCTATAAATTTAACAGACATAAAATTTCTATTCGATTTAATAGAATTTGTTTGCAAAAGCAAATGATGTCAAAACATAAAACAATCTCTCTTTATATATATATATATATATATATATATATATATATATATATATATATTGTAATGGTTGTTACAATGGTTTATAAATTCATAGTATCACTACACAAAAGTTTTCGCGTTTGAAAGCTGTTTTATGTGCGCTTTATGGCCAACGGGCTTCTCTCTGACAAACGGTACGGGTTTCGCTTCACCAGGTCTACTGCTGATATGCTAACGACCATTACCGAGTACATATACCAGGCACTCGACAAGAATGGTGAAGCCCGAACTGTTGCCTTGGATATCTCCAAAGCATTCGACAGGGTCTGGCATGCTGGCCTCTTGTGCAAACTGCGGAGCTATGGGATACCAGTCTTTCCTCTCTAACCGCACATTGAAGGTGGTATTAAATGGGCATGCCTCCCAAAACTACCACACGAACGCGGGCGTCCCTCAAGGTTCCATCCTAGGTCCCACGCTAGTTGAAAAAAAGATGTTGTATCGAGTACTATTTATAAAATTAAATTCAAGAACAGCAGGTAAAAAAACCTACGAGTACTATAACTTTGTTACAATATATATATATATATATATATATATATATATATATATCATAAAGTATAGTTTTTAAGGTAAATTATATTTATAGAAGAGAAGTTCTAAATATCAGGTACGAACGAATGCAAATATATCCAGTAAGAACATAGGTATCAACATCGGATAGCGACAGTCTGTTTCAGGTCATATATAGGCTTTCATTTACTATTATAATTACATATATAATGAGAAAGAATTTTCTAGAAGTATAGTAGATAATAATGGAACCATACTCGGACATATACAAGATTTTCAGATTTTTATATAGTAAAGCAATTGTCTTAAACTTTATTTCCAAGGCTGGTGAACTTTACTAAACAATTTGGGTTTCAAGTGACAGTTGCACGGATCACTTAAGAAAGAGAAAAAAATTTCCGGTGTTCTAGAATCAAAGGCAGCATTTCTAAGGGAATCCTATTAGAAATTTTGAACTCTTAGATTTTATTTTATAAGCTTTCTATTCTAAGTCTGAGTCTGTTTCACATTCTATGATTGGTAAAGGATCAAATGAATGATGAACTTGTCTAGAAACAGTTATAATGAATATGTTAATAGTAAGAGTAAATTAGCTTCTTGTAAGAAAACATTCAATATTCATTGACCAAACAGTTACTGTCAGCTGAAGTTTATAAAATTTCCCTTCAAACAGCTTTTCAAGAAAATTGTTTTTTTTTCAATTTTACAATATTGTGTAATAATTGTGTTGATAAATGTTTTATTCTTAAATGTATTTTTTAAATGTGTTTCCGGCAACATCTTGAATATGACATATCCTCTTCTACTTAAATTGTGCTATTCATGTTAGTAATTACTGCTGATGGAAGTCTTTACGTCATGTGGCTTTATTTGTTTGTGATTTTGTAGCGTCAGTATTTGAGACATAATAGAGAATAGTGCTATTTAAGCTGAAAGACATATTTAATAATTTATTTGAGAAAAGATGTGTACTTGATAGTTTTGACATTTCTGAACGAATTGAATATTATGCATGATATCTTCATGAGTGTTAATATATTACGATTTTATTTAGGAATATTTCGGATATTATGCATGATATCTACATGAGTGTTGATATATTACGATTCTATTTAGGAAGACAATTCAAGTAAAGGCGCTTTAGTATCAGAGTTGACATCATTTAATGAGGATCTCCTGTAATTTCTTGTGTAAAAGTTGATATGTTTTCTTTTTAAAAATAATATAGGATTTTATATGAAAGCACAGAAAGTTCCCTTGAGCGAAGATAAGAATTAGAGATGAACCATTTGTATTAAGATGGAATATTATCTTTGAATTGAAAGACATTATGTGCATGGTAAAAGTGTTGTTCGTCGATGATAAAGGATAGGAATTTAGATCTTTCATTTCTATCAGACTTTTGTATTTTTTTTTTGTGCTTAGAATATTTGAAACTTTATATAAAATTCATAAAAACGCTATGTTACATGACAATGAATGCAACAAAGAAAGACACTAAAAAACATGGATTAAATTATAATGACAAACAAACACCTGTTAAGGATACTGATAAGATATCTAGCAATATATATATATATACGAACGCATATTCATACGCATATATATTCGCAAGAAACATTAATATAGGTTTGTGAAGATATATATCCATTTCAAAACGAGTTATTAGGCGACCTAGGTTTCTACTATGAGTCGTTTCTTCAATCGATTTTCAAAAACAGTTTAGGGATTTTTTTTTTTTAGGAACGCTCATGTAGCGGCGGTTTTTTCTTGAACGCTCACCTAGCAGGGGATTTTTGAAGGCGCAATTTTTAAAATCACTAGGAATTATGACACCACTCATGGTAGAAACCTAGGTCGCGTAATAACTCGTTTACAAATGTCAAAAATATTCAAAAGTTATACAATATAATTGTACTGAACACTTTTAATACAAATGTGCACTAGTCTAATATTATTAGTCCAGAATCTAAATAATTAAACAATCAATATATATATATGACTAATGTGAAGAAATTTGTCACTTAACTGAGCTGTTATGCCAACTTCGAATTTCCATAAATATATATATATATATATATGAGTGTATATACTATGAGGGGGAACAGAATCAAACTAGATTCGGTGAGTTATTGCTGCTTAAATACACCATTTGTATATATATATATATATATATATATATATATATATATATTGTGTGTGTTTATTTAGGCAGCATTTTTTCATTGATGAATGTTTCATTAAATAATATTGACAAGTTTTGTCGATTTATTTTATGTAAATTTTTTCATATCGTCTAAGAAGCTTAATAGCATTATCGTTGAAAGAGGAAAGAAAATCACAATATTGATACATGTTTTAATTTAATCTTTTCTGAGCTTTCGGCTTACATCAGCCATTTTCAAAGACGAAAAAAGTGTTGGATGTAACGGGCAGTTCGCGGATGAACGATAGTAGTAGTCGTCTATTTTGTTTGTGTGGACGATTGGCGAATACGTGCGTGCATGCTGAAAGCAAAAATCGCACTACAGCTTGTGGCGTCTGACATGACCACACGAGATATGGGCGAGAAGTATTAAGTATGGAAAGCCCTCGGGGTAACCAATCGCTTCTGTTATCTATTTTAGGCATTTGAGAATGTGTGTGGAGATTTCGTAGTTAATTTTGTTCAGGTTAGTTATAATGGCTGATGTAAGCCGAAAGCTCAGAAAGTATTAAATAAAAACGTATCATTATTGTGATTTTCTTTCCGTTTTTAACGATAATGCTATCAAGCTTATCAGACGATATGGAAAAAATTTACATAAAATAAATCGACAAAACTTGTCTATATTATTTAATGAAACATGCATCAATATATATATATATATATATATATAATTTTTGCACACACACACACACACACACACACACACACACACACACACATATATATATATATATATATATATATATATATATACGAGATGTCTATTTCAGTAGGCTATTGTGTAAAGTACAGCGCATAAGAGCTTTGAACTTTGTAATATTTATAAGAAAGACGTGGATGAATATTTTCTAAATTTTTGGCTTCAACCTGATGAAGACAGTCGATAGATAACGTTGAAGTCGAGCTTTATCGCATTAAAAAGTAAAATTTATTTATTCAATTTTATCTTTATTAATTACCAACAATATCAATGAGACATTCTATTAGGCAACCGAAATATCATTTTGTATAAAAATAAATTTCAAGAATGAATATTACATTTAATATATTTCCGATTCGGAAATGTAATATTAATGTTATCGCCTTTCCATTAGGCTTAACCCTTCAAAGATATTTGAAAAATTTCGATTTTTACATTAATATGTATCTAAAATTATTTATAAATGGAACTTTGTCTGTGTGTGTGTGTGTGTTTTTTTTTTGTCCCCGTTACCTATAGACTCCAAAACGGCTGAACCAATTTTCTTGAAAATTTACACAGTTATACTATAAGCGTCTGCTAGCTAGTGTTCTTAGCTAGGTTTTGTGTCGAGGTACCGCCGGTAAATATCGAAAATCGATAATCGACAAGGTCGGGTTATAGAAGGAGTGGTCCGATTTTAATCAAATTTGATACACTCATAGACAAAGACATAAGAAACGATATTCAGAAGTTTCAAGGTTGCAGTTCTTACAATAGTGCAGAAAATCGATAAAATATATAAAAGGCAAGAAGTTTGTGTGTGTGTCTGTTTATCTGCCTATATGTCTGTATTTTTTCAGCCGTTTTATTTTAGTTTTTACTTCAGGTTTGACTCTAAGTAGGTATAATTGTAGTTCTTGGTCTCAGCCATGATACCATTTACTCAGAGGATTTATTTAGCTTTCAAAATTCAGTATACTACGAAAAAACTTATTTGATATCGATACCAGAAAATCAAAATTTGACTTACATCCATTCATTTTTCTTTCAGTCTACGGTTTCGCTTTAATTGGAAACAACTATTGTTATTTAGTCTTTCGTGTCATCGTCCAAAGAGTCTGAGTTCCAGGACCATGGATTAGTTTTAAAGATTTCATTACATCCGAGCAACGCCGGGATATACTGCTAGTAATATATATTTAACCTGGGAACCTTAGTGTTGGGTATTGGTTAACAAAAGTGTCTAGTTGGTAATTTCTACTGAATAATGAAAGTTATCCTCATACCAGTGGCTTGTGCTAAACCAATTTAACTTAGTAAATTAAGGTACTACTGTTTACCCTTCTCCCTCCTTAATACCATTAGAATATTTGGGGGAATTTAGTCACTGTCGCGCCACGTTAGAGCCAGAAATTCACCCCACTAGACGTTCCTGCTATCGCTTTCGTAGTTAGTAGGTTTTGCGAAGTGAATTATCTAGCCTTTCTTCTTCTTCTATGTGCCTTGTCCTTTCAGGACGTATGTGATCCACGTCTCCCTATTCCTGTTGGCTCTTAGCACGCTTTCTCCTGTAACACCACACAACCCCCGTTCTGTCATCCACCTGCTCAGGCCTTTCAAATATGTTATCCGCTTCTTTCCTCTGTCTCTTTTTTCGTCTATCTGACCTGATAGTATCAGGCTCTCCACGCCCTACTTCCTCATTGGATATCCAAGGAGTTTTAGTTGTCTCTTCCTGATGGTTAATATTAATTTCTTTTCGTTTCCATGATTTCCAAAACCTCATAATTACTCACATGCTCGGTCCATGATATCCGCAGCATCCCTCTTTCGAACCACATTTCAGTTGCTTCAAGTTTTTCCTTCATCTTTGATGATATTGTTCAGTATTCACTGCCATGTTGAAGAACTGACATCACATAGCAAGCCAGTACTCTCTTCTCTGTTTCTAGTGAAATTGTCCTATCTGTTAATAATTTACTCATCTTCTGGAATGCTTCCTTCGCCATGCCAATTCGCCTTCGGTTCTTTGTGTCGCACTTTCCGTCTTCTGTTATAACACTTTCCAGGTATTTCAATTGTTGTAGCTGCTGGATTTTAGTATCCCTCACCTGTATTTGGCATTTTGAGCTGTTCTTTTTACTGATGACCATGCATTCGGTTTTCTTGCAGTTTATTTGTAGTCCTTTTTTGTCATTCTCCTCAGCTACCTTCTGTAGGATGTCTTGCAGTTTCCCTTCTGTGTCTGCAATCAGCACTGTATCATCTGCGTACTTTGTTATTCAAATGGTGGCCTCCGATGACGAATCCTGGCATAACATCTAGGATCCTCAGAATAGTTCGCTGTACCAGTTGCCTACACAAGCAGACACAAAAAGATTTTGAAATCCACGTTACACTCCTCTTAGACTGGTTGGCAACCAAAGCTGAAGAGCCTAGTGTCATATACAGTTCAATTCATAGCTGGAAGAACAAGAGATGACATTTTTCTTAAAGTGAAAGTGTTGTGGAGTACAATATAGAAGATTGTGCGTTGAATGTCAGTACAAATGTCGGTTCCTTAGATTGGACGTACCGGTGTTTTTTTTTTTTTTATAAGCGTTTCACTCCGAGCAAGGCATGTCACTGCCACTACTGCGCAGGGGGCTACATAGAGTGGAGAAAGGATGATTAAATATAGGAAATGTCTGAGGGTGGGTGATAGGCGGGTAAGGATACCGAGAATGAGGGTTCGGTAGATGAGAGTGTTCTGAGAATAATTGGGAGTTAGTGTGATAGGAGGTGTCTATTGACCCTACATTTAAACACCTGGAGATTGTAGCTGTCGGGAAAGCAGACTTGTGGAAGGGAGTTCCACAGGCGGGAAGCGCGAGAAAAGAAGCTATTGGAGTAGAATTTACGGTTACATCTTATTTGTTTAACTGTGAACTTTGTATTATCACGTGGTAACGCAGAGTAAACTTGCCAGGTCGCTGACTCGTATTTTCTCCCTGACTACTCGTATCACTGTTACTTATATTAGGAGGGAGAGGTCACTATCCATAAGTGTGTTCATTATAACAGAAAGCAATAAAATTATGCGGTATTTGAAAGTGGCACGCCGATTACACATTTTGAGTGAATAACTGGTACACTACCCGCACATCCTTGGCCATTAGTAGTGAGTTGTATTCACACTGGGTGCTCCATAGTCGTGGAATTTTGCCAAACTATGTTAAACTTAATAAATAACAACTATGCATTTCCCAAGTCAGATGAGATCACGTGATCACAACATAAAGATAGGGAACAGACACCAAAGTGGGAAAGAGCACTTAGCGTTTTAATTATGCATGTTCATCTCGAAGGCAGAAGTTTGAAGATTTAGAAATGGCACTGTTCGAGGTTTTATTTGTTTTTTTTTTGTTTTTTTTTTTGCTTGAACACCGGAACCAGAAGCAAAGTTTCCATAGAATTTCAAGAGCTACAATTCGTGCTTCCTAAAGAAAATCCTTATCCCGAAAACAATTATTCCAGATGAATATAACAATGATTCCTTTTATTCGGGCAAATAATGTTGACCAGAAATAGAACAACAATTTTTGTAAATATATGCAGTTTTTTTAAAAATCTAATTGGAAAAGAATCTGGAGGCACAACTTGTAGATATTCAGCCTTTGTCCGGCATCCTTAATAAAACTTCTTTTTTTTTCTCGGGGATCATTTTAATGTATTATTTTTTTTTTCTACTGGAAAAAGTCAATTATGATTTTGTAACTGTTCATGTGGCCGTTTATTGAAAAGAACAAAATTGATAATGGTTTACGCTTTCAAGAATCAGAGAAATAAATAACTGTGGACTGGAACGGTTTTTATTCAGTAGTGCAATATAAACCCGAAATGAAGAAAAAACAATCATTTGTATCTTAAAAGCGCTCCAGGCAGGTTTTGTTTTCAATTTAAAAGGCCATTTTAAGTGATTCTTCGTCAATGGTGTCTTGAAGCATCTTAGTTACAGGACCAACACCATCGAAGGATAACTCATTAATTAAACGAATCCCCTCTAAAAAAAAAAAAAGAAAAAGAAAAGGAAAGTTTTCTCAAGGTGACGGACTTGCAACTTCCTTAAACAGCAAGAATCTGCTGCTGTTCAGGCGAATTAAATGGCAAATTCTGCGTTGCTCCCCTAATTGTTCTACAAATAATCATTATTTTATATCATATTCTATTACTTTTCAACGTTTTTTTTTATCCGTCATAAAAATTCCGAGAATATTATCTGAGAAAAATTGTCAGTATTAATTGATCTATATGACGTAAAGAAAATGATAGAAATAAAAATAACCAAAAAGAAGAAACAAGAAAAAGAGAGATAGAAAAAGTAAAAAGAAAGAAACAATGATCGATGCGTAAAAAGAAAGAAACAAACAAACAAGTGAAAAAAACAAATAAAAATAAAGAAACGAACAAAAAAGTTGAAAAGAAAGAATCAATGACTAATGAAAGAAAGAGAGAAACAAACAAGAAAACAAGCAAGCAAACAAGCAATGATAAAGAAAGGATAAAAAAAAAGAAAGGATTGAAGTGTAGAAATAAATAAATAAATAAATAAAGAAAGAAAGAAAGAAAGAAAGAAAGAAAAGGAAACAAACAATCAAACAAGATCGAAGATTGGAAAGAAAGAGAGAAACAAACAAACAAGAAAACAAGCAATGATTTAGAGAAGGTAAAGAAACGATCAAGCAAAGAAAAAATTGAAGTGTAGAAAGAAAGAAAGAAAGAAAGAAAGAAAGAAAGAAAGAAAGAAAGTAAATCAAAATGGAATTTTTACAACAGCAGGCTTGGAAATACAAAAGAAATCAATAAGCGAAACAAGAAAATATATTAATGTAGACGGGAATACTTTAAAGAACGATGCCAACTAAAGAAAAGTCTCCTTACATAAGCCTGACATATGCCTACGTAAGCAAATCCAGGTTAGGTATTCAACGTCATATACGAGATATTCGTATACAACAAAAGTAGCCATTAGCTCCTTCCGTACGTGATAAACTAATACTGTAATCGATGCTGGGTGGATATTCTGAATAAAGTGCATGTGTTGATGCACTTAGTTCAGGAAGTTTTTTTGTTTTTTTTCAGTTTGACAGGTAGATTGTCACTGCACCCGATTCCATTACAAGAATCGATGCAGAACATGTCATCCTCTAATGTCTTCTGCAAAGACCCGATCAAGCTCAGCATTCTTTGACAAAGCTGCATCCACCCCCTCCCCATAGATTGGACTGTATTTTCCATCTTGTGAACATGCAAGATAAAGACGTATGCTTAAAGTGAGAGCCCCATGGAATAAGGACAGATCTCAGAACTTTAGGAAATCCAAAGTAAATATAATCCAAAACAATGATAAAAACCGGATGGATTACGTGGTATTTCTCCGCATGGCCACATTGTTACAAAGTGTACTACAAATTCAATTTTTATTGTGGAAACATTGCCTATGCCCCTCGAATTCGCCCTTTTGAGGACGTATTGACAACAGCAGATCCATAACGTGCGATATCGCCTTGAAGGATGGTACTCTGGGGCTTGCTCTAATATCGTTCCAGCATAAAGAGAATATACGACTTGGGGTAATTGATACAATATTGCTTACTAGCAGTAACCATAAAAAAATCATGGTTTTTCTGTTTGAATTTTCAATGAATTCTCATTCTTGAGCTAATAATTGAATAAGCACCTTACGAGTTCCACGACTGTAAAATCCTTCCTCTTTTGTATCGTTAAATATTTGAACTTAAAAACTTATAGAGCAATAAAACTCGTGCAATCTAACAGTAGAAAATTAGAAAAGGAGTAGAAAATAGTAGCTTTCCTCAAACTTTGCTTCGTTTTTACATTATATTTGGTCTACAAGTTACAATTAGATTAATCACCGGTTAAACTGACAAGAGGTCCCGCGAGGATTTAGGTACCTCCAATCAAAAAATCGGGTTATAGAAGGAGTGGTCCGATTTTAATCAAATTGGATACACTCATAGACAAAGACATAAGAAACGATATTCAGAAGTTTAAAGGTTGCAGTTCTTACAATAGTGCAGAAAATCGATTATATATATATATATATATATATATATATATATATATATATATAAAAGGCAAGAAGTTTGTGTGTGTGTCTGTTTATCTGCCTGTATGTCTGTATTTTTTCAGCCCTTTTATTTTAGTTTTTGCTTCAGGTTTGGCTCTAAGTAGGTATAATTGTAGTTCTTAGTCTAAGCCATGATACCATTTACTCAGACGACTTATTTAGCCTTCAAAATTCAGTTTATGACGAAAAATACTTTTCGATATCTAACTTTTAAACTGAAATTTTAAAAATGAAAAAAAATTTTGAAATCTGTTTTTAGTTTTAATTGAAAGTTAATTGATTAAATGTACTATTTCCATTAAGCAATATACTCTGGTTTATTTCAAACAGAATTTATATTGATTAAAATATCAAATTTTGAAATTTTTTTCAATTTTGATTTTTGCCGCCTTTTTTGAGCGATCGGCACATTTGTAAACAAAAGTGAAGAGTTATGTTTATATATTTGCCATTTGTAAACGAGTTATTACGCGACCTGGGGTTCTACCATGACTGGTATCTTCAGGCGATTTTCAATAAGTTATTAAAATCGCCTGAAAACAAACGGAAAATATTCAAAAGTTCTACAATATAATTGTATTGAACACTTTTTAATACAAATGTGCATTGGTCTAATATTATGACCAAAACCTAAGTAATTAAACAATCAATATATATATATAAATTTTGTTTTTCTTACAATTCTTCCTATACTTCCGATTCACCATGAAGTAACGCGTCTGCCTTAATTTATATATATATATACTTAGCTAAGCTCAATAAAAGACAATACCAATCCAATTCTGTTCTTCTAGAATAAAAGACATGTTTGTTTCTCTCTTTCTTTCATTAGTCATTGATTCTTTCTTTTCTACTTTTTTGTTCGTTTCTTTATTTTTATTTGTTTTTTTTCTCACTTGTTTGTTTGTTTGTTTGTTTCTTTCTTTCTACATTTCAATCTTTTCTTTGCTTGATCGTTCCTTTACCTTCTCTAATCATTGCTTGTTTGTTTGCTGGATTTCTTGTTTGTTTGTTTCTCTCTTTCTTTCCAGTCTTCGATCTTGTTTGATTGTTTGTTTCCCTTTCTTTCTTTCTTTCGTTCTTTCTTTCTTTCTTTCTTTCTTTATTTATTTATTTATTTCTACACTTCAATCTTTTCTTTGTTTGATCGTTTCTTCTTGTTTGCTTGCTTGTTTTCTTGTTTGTTTCTCTCTTTCTTTCATTAGTCATTGATTCTTTCTTTTCCACTTTTTTGTTCGTTTCTTTATTTTTATTTGTTTTTTTTCACTTGTTTGTTTGTTTGTTTGTTTGTTTCTTTCTTTCTTTCTACGCATCGATCATTGTTTCTTTCTTTTTATTTTTTCTATCTCTCTTTTTCTTGTTTCTTCTTTTTGGTTATTTTTATTTCTATCAGTTTCTTTACGTCATTTTTTATCTATTTTCCTTCTTCCTATTCTTTTTTTCTACATTTGTTTATTTTTTCGTTTGCTTCTTTATTTTTCTTTATTTTTCAACTTTTTCTTTCTTTCTTTCTTTCTTTCTTTCTTATGTCGGATCGTTATTTTGTGCGTTTTTTTTTCTTTTTAAATATATTTGTTTCTTTTTGTTTATTCTTTTCTTTGTTACTTTCTTTCTTTTTTAATTTCTTATTTTTCTCCCCTTTTTCGTTCATTTTTTTCTCATTTACTTTTTCTTTCGTTATCACTTTTGTTTTTTTATTTTTATCGTTTTTATCTTATCTTACTTTCTTCTCTTTCCCTTCAAATCCTCTTTTTCTTTCTCGGTATAATGTTTCTTTCTCCTTCACTCATCTTTTCAACATTTTTATTGTTTCTTTATTTCTGATTTCAGATCTTTTTTTTTTTTCTGCCTTTGTCTTTTTTGAAGATTTATTTTTTTCTTTTTGTAAAGTCCTTTTTTTCTCATTTATTCTTTCTTACGTTATCACTTTTGCTTTTTATTTTCTCGTTTTTTATCTCATGGCTTTCTTCTCTCTCCGTTCTCTTCTTTTTCTTTCTCAGTATTTTTTTTTTTTTCATTCCCCTTCACTCATCTTTCTTTGCACTCCTCTCTCCTTGGTCGCTGCTCTCTTTTTCTCTCTTTCTTTGCACCCCTCTCTCCTTGTTCGCTGCTGTCTTTTTCTCTCTTTCTTTGCACTCCTCTCTCCTTGTTCGCTGCTCTCTTTTTCTCTCTTTCTTTGCACCTCCTTGTTCGCTGCTCTCTTTTTCTCTCTTTCTTTGCACTCCTCTCTCCTTGTTCGCTGCTCTCTTTTTCTCTCTTTCTTTGCACTCCTCTCTCCTTGTTCGCTGCTCTCTTTTTCTCTCTTTCTTTGCACCTCCTTGTTCGCTGCTCTCTTTTTCTCTCTTTCTTTGCACTCCTCTCTCCTTGTTCGCAGCTCTCTTTTTCTCTCTTTCTTTGCACTCCTCTCTCCTTGTTCGCTGCTCTCTTTTTCTCTCTTTCTTTGCACTCCTCTCTCCTTGTTCGCTGCTCTCTTTTTCTCTCTTTCTTTGCACTCCTCTCTCCTTGTTCGCAGCTCTCTTTTTCTTTTTCTCTTTCTTTGCTTTACTCCTCTCTCCTTGTTCGCTGCTCTCTTTTTCTCTCTTTCTTTGCACCCCTCTCTCCTTGTTCGCTGCTCTTTTTTTCTCTCTTTCTTTGCACCCCTCTCTCCTTGTTCGCTGCTCTCTTTTTCTCTCTTTCTTTGCACTCTTCTCTCCTTGTTCGCTGATCTCTTTTTCTCTCTTTCTTTGCACTCCTCTCTCCTTGTTCGCTGCTCTCTTTTTCTCTCTTTCTTTGCACCCCTCTCTCCTTGTTCGCTGCTCTCTTTTTCTCTCTTTCTTTGCACCCCTCTCTCCTTGTTCGCTGCTCTCTTTTTCTTTCTTTCTTTGCACTCCCCTCTCTCCTTGTTCGCTGCTCTCTTTTTCTCTCTTTCTTTGCACCCCTCTCTCCTTGTTCGCTGCTCTCTTTTTCTCTCTTTCTTTGCACTCTTCTCTCCTTGTTCGCTGCTCTCTTTTTCTCTCTTTCTTTGCACTTCTCTCTCCTTGTTCGCTGCTCTCTTTTTCTCTCTTTCTTTGCACTCCTCTCTCCTTGTTCGCTGCTCTCTTTTTCTCTCTTTCTTTACTCCTCTCTCCTTGTTCGCTGCTCTCTTTTTCTCTCTTTCTTTGCACCCCTCTCTCTCCTTGTTCGCTGTTCTCTTTTTCTCTCTTTCTTTGCACCCCTCTCTCTCCTTGTTTGCTGTTCTCTTTTTCTCTCTTTCCCACTTGGACACACGTACGAAGATGAAGCGAAACGAAACCCCAATTTCACTTCTCCAAGCCGCACAAAACTGCAAAATGAAATCTCGACGTGTCTAGTCTTTATCTAATCTAAACTTATTTATAAATGAAACTTTGTGTGTGTGTGTGTGTGTGTGTGTGTGTGTGTGTGTATCTGTGTGTGTGTGTGTGTGTGTATCCGTTACGAAACGGCTGAACCGATTTTCTTGAAAATTTACACAGTTGTACTATAAGGGTCTGCGAGTGTTCTTAGCTAGGGTTTGTGTCGCGGTACCCCCAATAAATATCGTAAATCGATAATCGACAAGGTCGGGTTATAGAAGGAGTGGTCCGATTTTAATCAAATTTGATATACTCATAGACAAAGACATAAGAAACGATATTCAGAAGTTTCAAGGTTGCATTTCTTACAATAGTGCAGAAAATCGATAATATATATATATATATATATGAAAGGCAGGATGTTTGTGTGTGTGTTTGTTTATCTGCCTGTATGTCTGTATTTCTTTAGCTCTTTCATTTTAGTTTTTGCTTCGGGTTTGGCTCTAAGTAGGTATAAATGTAGTTCTTAGTCTCACCCATGATACCATTTACTCAGAGGACTTATTTAGCCTTCAAAATTCATCTTACGACGAAAAATCTTATTTGATATCGATACCAGGAAATCAAAATTTAACTTACATCCATTCATTTTTCTTTCAGTCTACGGTTTCGCTTTAACTGGAAACAACTATTGCTTTTTAGTCTTTCGTGCTAACGTCCAAAGAGTCTGAGCTCCAGGACCATGGATCAGTCTTAAAGCTTTCATTACACCCGAGCAACGCCGGGCTATACTGCTAGTTTACTTATATTTACACTCTTCCTTCATTTTTCCTCTTCTAATTACTTTCCCTCATCTTGTTTCTATTGTTTCTAGTCATGCCTGTCGGGAATGGTCTGGCGTGAAAAACAAGTGGACAGCGCGGTTTGTCCACTAATGAATCCCGGCTGCGATCAGGGATATAAATTCCATGTCTTTGACCACAATCAAATTTTCCTTGCATGTTCGACTATTCATTACGATCCCCGAACGATGCAAAGGTGCCCAAGGTTTTTAAAACAAGATCTTTTGCAGCTGAAGGAGGTGAAAACGGAAGAACAAGGAAGAGAATGGAGTAAAAAGAGACACGAGATAATTTTACGAGTTATTTCCAGTTGATTACATATTCGGCTGGGGGCGATATTTAGAAGAGATTGGCGGGGGGTGGTTGGCGTAAGATAGTTACACCGAGGAAATTGTGTGAAAACATGAACTAACACGTTTGTCATAGCTGCGTTCTGCAATCAGGCAGTGAAGTGGTCAGCGTCATAATGAGATACTCATTCGATCCGGGTTGCGGCGGGTGACCCTTTTATCCGGCTCAGTGAACTGTTTAGGCATGGCGACAAGAGAAACAATTAGGTCGCACAGGGAAGTCTGGAAAACAATCAATCAAGCTACAAGAGGTACTAACACAGGAGTGGAAATACCATTTAACGATCGCAAATACATAAAAACAAATAAATTCGCTTATAGCTATCTGTCTGACTCTATTCATAGACGCAGTCTGTGTCTATAAATATTTTTCAATGAGACTGTTTTTACAGAGGGTACATATAGTACGTTTTGACTTGGTATTTATTCGCTGCCCCCCACCCCCACTCACACATAATGACGGGATGTGATACGAACAGTTTGAACGTGGCCTACCAATGCAGGTATATATAAACCAAGGCTTCAAATTACCTAACTGACATGTGTCGGTTTGCAAGAACCCTTATTTTCGGTGTAGTGAGTGATCTTTCGTGTAGATATCACCAGGACAACGAATTAATTAAACAATGCTTTTTTTTTTTTGGGGGGGGGGGGGGGAACTCTACGAAACTGGACAGAGTGGTGAGGAACAGATACAATACTCTGATCTCAACCCTAAGGCAGAGGGAATATATCCACTGATTTTTAACAGAAGTACGGGCTATCTTTCCCTGAAAAGGATCAAAACCAAAATTTTATGAGTAAATGTACCTCTGCCACAGAGCTTGTGTATAATCAGCCAATCAGAATATATATAGGAGCGCCTCGACGTAGTGTAACGAGTAGCAAGCTTGTCTTGATAGAATCCTGACAATTGAGTAGTGTGCTCGATCTTCACATCTCAGTGCTTTCGGCCTTGTGCCACACCAAAGCTGTGCTAAGAAAATCGCCTATCAGAATATATAATATAAAAGAGTATAAAATGTTCACAAATGTAAACTTACTTATAAATGGAGCTTTGTCTGTGTGTGTATATGTGTGTGTGTCTGTGTGTGTATGTCCGTTATCTATAGACTCCGAAACGGCTGAACCGATTTTCTTGAAAATTTACACAGTTGTACTATACGCGTTGCGAGTGTTCTTAGCTAGGTTTTGTGCCGAGGTACTCCCGATAAATATCGAAAATCGATAATCGAAAAAATCGGGTTATACAAGGAGTGGTCCGATTTTAATCAAATTTCATACATTCATAGACAAAGACATAAGAAACATTATTCAGAAGTTTCAATGTTGCAGTTCTTAAAATAGTGCAGATAATCGATAATATATATGTATAAAAGGCAAAATTTTTGTGTGTCTGTTTATCTGCCTTTATGTCTGTATTTTTTTCAGCCCTTTTATTTTAGATTTTGCTTCGGGTTTGGCTCTGAGTAGGTATAATTGTAGGTCTTAATCTCAGCCATGATACCATTGACTCAGAGGACTTATTTAGCCTTCAAAATTCAGTTTAAGACGAAAAGAACTTATTTGATATCGATACCAGGAAACCAAAATTTGACTTACATCCAGTCATTTTTCTTTCAGTCTACGGATGGGCTATACTGCTAGTTAAATTTAAACTTGAGTTATCACAAAACTGGTAAAATTTTGGTTTAAAACTGATGTTTACTGGATTATGTCTCTCGCCCTATCTTTTCTTTTGTCAATGTCTTTTTCTTTCCCTCCCTCTCCCATTTTTTTCGCTCTCTCAGTATTTTTTCTCTTTCTATCTTTTTATTTCTTTCTCTTCTTTTTTCTCCATCTTTCTTTCTTTCTCTCTCTCTCTCTCTTTAATTTTTTCTATTTTTACCTCCATCTAACATTTTCTCTGACTTTATATATTTTCCTCTCCTTGTCTCCTCTATTTATCTTTTTCTATCTTTTTCTTTCTCTTGCTCTCTATATCTATTTCTTTCTTTCTCACGATTTTCTACTCAATTTCTCTCGTCCTCTCTATCTTTTTCCTCCCGCTATCGTTTTCTTTCTTTCTCTTTCTCTCTCTCTCTCTCACTAACCCCAACCCCGCTCTCTATATCATTCTTTCTTTCTCTCTCTCTTTCACTCTCCCTTTTTCTCTCTACAACCCCGCTCTCTATATCATTCTTTCTTTCTCTCTCTCTCTCACTCTCTCTTTTTCTCTCTACAACCCCGCTCTCTATATCATTCTTTCTTTCTCTCTCTCTCTCACTCTCTCTTTTTCTCTCTACAACCCCGCTCTCTATATCTATTTCTTTCTTTCTTTCTCTCTCTCTCTCTCTCTCTCTCTTTTTCTCTCTACAACCCCGCTCTCTATATCATTCTTTCTTTCTCTCTCTCTCTCTCTCTCTTTTTCTCTCTACAACCCCGCTCTCTATATCATTCTTTCTTTCTCTCTCTCTCTCACTCTCTCTTTTTCTCTCTACAACCCCGCTCTCTATATCATTTTTTCTTTCTTTCTCTCTCTCTCTCTCTCTCTTTTTCTCTCTACAACCCCGCTCTCTATATCATTCTTTCTTTCTCTCGATCTTTATATCTTTCTCTATTTTTTCCTCTGTATTTTTATCTCTTTCTCTCCCTCACTCTCTCAATCTTTTTCTTGCTCATTTGTGACGACAGAGATAGTTTTTTCAGGTTCATGTAGTTCGATTTTTTTCTGGTCGTTAAGATCAATAAAGGTAGGTTTCTTCAATAACTAATTGTTGATTTGAGTTCAGCATATACATTTGCAGAGAAATAATGCTATTTTGGATAAATTTGAAGTGGGGAAAGCCTTCGGGACCTAAAACGAAAATTTACCCTTATAACTTTAAGGAGAGTCATTATACTATCCAACATAGTTCGGCCGCTCAAATCTGATTTTCCTGCAAATTTGCTTTTGCTAACACAACGTTTCGACCAAAGAATCAATCATTCTTCGTCCCTCGTTAGATGAAGTCCGTGAGACAAAAAAGAAAAACTTTTTGCATAAAAGATAAAAGTAAATAGTATTTTTCTCTTGCAGATTACACCTGATGTTGATTAAAGAATTGGTCAACCGAAAGGTTGTGTTAACGAAAGAAAATCTAAAGTAAAATGTTTTGCGTGTCAGAGCAATGTTGGCGATTATTGTACGCTTTTCCAACTCCTAAAATTATCAAATGAAAGAGATTTGGGAAAATTTGCAACGACCAATGGAATTATTTATTTTCAAGAAATCAAGAATCGCGTGATTTCAGGGTCTTTTTGCAACGCGTAAAGTATACGTTATCTACGAATGGAATAGAATTCTGACTTCTTCAAAGATGAACATTCACAGAAATATCCTTTGAAATCCAATTACGTATATCAACAGGAAACAACCAAATGATTCCTCGAAGTATTTTTCTTTTCTTTTCTATCATGGCAAATCTGGATAAATCAGATTTGAATGTATTTTGGCGATTTTCATGTTTTTTTTTTAACTTTTTCGCTTCTGATTACCTGTTTTCGTTATCTTTCTAATTTGTATGGTTTCTTTGCTTGGCTACTTACGAGAATTCGTCTAATCAAGTGATATGCGCGGTTTACGAAAGAGAAACTATACTCAGGTAAGGACGAAATGAGAGAAAAAGAACGAACGACTGAAAGACCTAGATGTCTCTCGATATAGAGATAGAGAAAAAGAGAGAGAAGTAGATATGAAGTGAAAGAGGAGGGTAAGAATTGGGTGGATGAAAGGAAAAAAAACAAAGGGATAAAAAAAGAAGAAGAAAAGAGTGATAGAAGATACACAAGACCTAGATGTCTCTCGATATAGAGATAGACAGAGAAAAAGAGAGAGAAGTAGATATGAAGTGAAAGAGAGGGGGGTAAGAATTGGGTGGGTGAAAGAAAAGAACAACGAAGGAGAAAAAAAGAGAGTGATAGAAGATACACAAGACCTAGATGTCTCTCGATATAGATATAAACAGAGAAAAAGAGAGAGAAGTAGATATGAAGTGAAAGAGAGGGGGGTAAGAATTGGGTGGGTGAAAGAACAGAACAACGAAGGAGAAAAAAAGAGAGTGATAGAAGATACACAAGACCTAGATGTCTCTCGATATAGAGATAGACAGAGAAAAAGAGAGAGAAGTAGATATGAAGTGAAAGAGAGGGGGGTAAGAATTGGGTGGGTGAAAGAAAAGAACAACGAAGGAGAAAAAAAGAGAGTGATAGAAGATACACAAGACCTAGATGTCTCTCGATATAGATATAAACAGAGAAAAAGAGAGAGAAGTAGATATGAAGTGAAAGAGAGGGGGGTAAGAATTGGGTGGGTGAAAGAACAGAACAACGAAGGAGAAAAAAAGAGAGTGATAGAAGATACACAAGACCTAGATGTCTCTCGATATAGAGATAGACAGAGAAAAAGAGAGAGAAGTAGATATGAAGTGAAAGAGAGGGGGGTAAGAATTGGGTGGGTGAAAGAAAAGAACAACGAAGGAGAAAAAAAGAGAGTGATAGAAGATACACAAGACCTAGATGTCTCTCGATATAGATATAAACAGAGAAAAAGAGGGAGAAGTAGATATGAAGTGAAAGAGGGGGGAAGGGGGGGGGGTAAGAATTGGGTGGGTGAAAGAAAAGAGCAACGAAGGAGAAAAAAAGAGAGTGATAGAAGATACACAAGACCTAGATGTCTCTCGATATAGATATAAACAGAGAAAAAGAGGGAGAAGTAGATATGAAGTGAAAGAGGGGGAGGTAAGAAGGGTGGGTGAAAGAAAAGAACAACGAAGTGATAAGAAAAGGAAACAAAGAAAGTGGTAGAAGATACACAATACACAAAGACAAGAAAGAGTGGAATAGGATAAACTATAAGAGAAAGAGAGAGGGGAAAGAAATAGGGAGAGAAAAAATATTGACAGATAAAAAATAGAGGAATCTGGGAAAGAAAAGAGAGAGAAAAATGAGAATCATATTAGGAAAGAGACAAAAGATGTGGACAGAAAGAAATGAAAAAATAAAGAGTGTTAAACAGAAAAGAGGAGAAAATGAAGATTATGGGGGGCACTCAGTGAGGATCAAACTCACTTGTAATGCATCTAGCGAGACGAGCTTGCTAACCATTGCACCACGCCGAGTTCACTATACTGAGTGGATAGAACGGAGTAAAAAAAAAAGAAAGAAAAAGGAAAATGATTTGAAGAGGTTCAGAAAGAAAGAAAGAAAGAAAGAAAGAGAGAGAGAGAGAGAGATAGAAAAAAGGAATGACCGAGGATAAAAAGGAAGAAGAGAAGAAGAGAAAGAAGATGAGAAGAAAAATGTGGAGAAGCAAAGCGCATGAGGGAAATACAATAAATTTATATTCGTAATTTAATGATTGAAATAGATTGGCTGAAAATTTTTTAGACAAATATGAAATCGCACACACACACACACACACACACACACACACACACATATATATATATTTATAATTTTATATATATAAATATTTAATTTTATATATATATATCTATATAAATCTATATTTTTCAAGAAAAATTTTCAAAAAGTAAATATTATCATAAAGTAAAATCTAAAATGAAAAAAAAACATCTAAAGAGACAGATCACGATATATAAAAAGTATTTTCAATCCATCGCTGCTGGTAAAATTTATAAATTTAAAAATGTGGAATTTAAAAAAAAATCGAATTTGTTGTATCCGCTAAAAACGGGATAAATGCGAGACTTTGAAAGAGGTCGTAGTTAGTCAACTCAAAATGCCAGATCAAATGTCTACTCAAATCTACATCAAGTTACGCCTTTATATCGAAAGAGATAGGCGACACGGCTAGAGATCAAAGAACCGAAAGGGAGAGAAAAAGAAAGGAGATTGGGAAACTAAAAGAGAATTAGAAGGAAAAAAGATGAAGAAGAAGAAAAGCAGAGAACGGTAAGAAAGAGAGAGTTGACTGAAATGAAAGTGAGGGAGAGAAAAATGAAAGAAAAGATAAAAGAGACAAGAAACGAGATGGAAAGAAAATGGAGGATGAAAAGAGGCGCAAAAGAGGAAAGATAGAAAAGTGGTAATGAAAGAGAAAGAAGAAGGGGGGAGAAGAAAGAAAGAAAGAAAGAAAGAAAGAAAGAAAGAATGCGTGTTATAAAGAAAACGTGGAGAAAAGACGGTCAGAATAAAATAGGAGGAAGAGAGAATGATAGAATGAAAGGAGAGCAATACAGAGAGTGCTGTCAGTCAGTTAAGTGCCATACGTGAAACACGCTTGGGCGATCATGTCTCGAAAGAGACGTGACTGACTGGGCAGAAGATTATCCCGCAATAGGTTGCCTTTCCTTTCTGAGGTAGACTGGTTGCCAGCCAAGGCTATAGAACCTAATCTGTCCTGTTATTCGACTCATAGCTAGAGGGTGAAGAGATGTATTATATTATTAAGTATTAATTATTGGGGGATCAGTTTATTACTTCATAACAATATAAAACTGATCTCCCATTTTATGCCCAGTAGAAGCCTTAATCATGTTTCCAACTATTATATTCAGTCAGTCAGTGAAGTGCCATACGTGACACACGCTTTGGGCGATCATGTCTCTTTCGAGACATGACTGACTTGGCAGAAGATTATCCCGCAGTAGGTTGTTATTGCTTTCTGCGGTACACTGATTGCCGACCAAGGCTATAGAACCCAATCTGTTCTATTATTTAATCCATAAGTGGAGGGAAGAGAGGGATTAATACCTTTCCCAAGGGTATTTGTGCGTAAGTAAATGCAAGGAATGAATTTGTAAGTTCAAATGTTCAGAATGACAAATAGGCAAAATCTCTTTAAAATGTCCAAATAAAAGTCGATCGTTATTCTTTCCGAAATATAAAATATAAGTCTCAGTAATATTACTTGTATTTTATTTCACCTCTGGTAACTGGATAACACCCAAAATGAAATTGAAATAATTTCTTTGCATATAATATTCTCTTATATACTACGCATCAACTAGTCGAATAAATCCAGGATCTTCAGTAATAATAATTCCTTATTCTTTACACAACAACTAACAGAATAAGTTCCAAGGTGCATTTCGAATGAGGAAACGACAAGAGTCAATTTAATAGCCACCTGTCTTAGTCGGAAATTATAAGGAAACTGAAATTCAGTCAGTTAAGTACCATACTTGATACACTCTTGAGCGATCATGTCTTGAAAGAGACATGACTGACTGGGCAGAAGATTATCCGGCAGTAGGTTGCCATTTGCTTTTTGCGGTAGACTGTTTGCCAGCCAAGGCTATAGAACCCAATCTGTTCTGTTATTTAACCCATAACTGGAAGGAAAGAGATTAATACCTTTTCCAATGATATTTGTGCGTAAGTGAATGCAGGGAATTCAACTGGGATTCGAACTCGGCTCCCCGATTTGTCGTTTTGAATCCACTGCACTGCAACGCACATGGGCGAGAAGAGGAACGAAAATAGCATATGATAAAAATGAGAAGAAAAAAAAAAAGAAATGAAAAGAGATTGAGGAAAGTGTGGAAGGAGAGAAAACAATGGCGATAGTTGCAAAGAACCGGATTGACGTAAATTGGGGCATTACAAACCGAATTTATAGAAAAAGTTTATCTTATGCCAAAGCTAACAAGAAAGTATTACCGTAATATATTCATGATTACATATAATTGTAAACCAAGTTTAAGAAATCCTTTATGTTCAATGATAAACTATAAGTAAGTTTACAAACAATTATTTATTTATATGCAAAAAATACATCAAAATATAACAACTGAATATACAATATCCTACAAAATTAGGCAATTTCAACTAAAATCTTATTAATTACCAGCGGTTTAGCCCGGTTTCACTTGGTCAGTTAAAGGAATAATAAGAATAAAAAAACATGATTTATAGATGAATTCTTCTTCTTCTTCTTCTTCTATGTGCCCTGTCCCTTCAGGACGTAGGCGATCATGGCTTTCCACGTCTCCCTATCCCTGGTGGCTTTAATATGTTTTCTCCTGTTACACCACCCAAACACCGCTCTGTCATCCACTAGCCCAAGACCATAAATCTAGATTATAAATGTATAGAAACTAGCATGGCCACGAAATGGGGGATCAGTTTATATATTGATTATAATATAAAATTAATCCCCCATTTTATATCCACATTATAATTTCTTATAAACAATTGGCATATATATTCTTATTCTATGTGCCCTATCCTTTCAGGACGTAGACGATCATGGCTTTCCACGTCTCCCTATCCCTGGTGGCTCTTATACGCCTTCTCTTGCTATACCATGCAACCCTCGTTCCATCATCCACCTGATTAGGTCCTTCAAATATATTATACGTTGCATTCCCCTGTCTCTTTTTCCCTCTATCTGGCCTGTTTGTATCAGGTTCTCCAAGCCCTCCTTCCTCATTGCATGTCCCAGGAACTTTATCTGTCTGTTCTTGATGCTCACTATTAATTTCCTTTTCGTTTCCATTATTTCCAAAACCTCGTCATTGCTCACATGCTCGAGCCATGATATTCGCAGCTTCTGTAGAACCACATTTTAGTTGCTTCATGTTTTTCCTTCATCTTTGATGATATTGCCCAGCATTCACTGCTATATTGAAGAACTGACATCTCATAGCAATCCAGTACTCTCTTCTTTGTTTCTAGTGAAATTGTCCCGTTTCTTAATACTTTACTGAACTTCTGGAATGCTTCCTTCGCCATGCCAATTCGCCTTCGGATCTCTGTGTCGGACCTTCCGTCTTCTGTTATAACATTTCCCAGGTATTTAAATTTTTGTACTTGTTGATTCTAATATCCCTGGCTTGTATTTGGCATATTGGGCTGCCCGTTTTACTGATGACCATGCATTCGGTTTTCTTGCCGTTTATTTCTAGTCCTTCATTGTCACTCTCTTCAACTACTTTTGTAGGAAGTATTGTAGTTTCCTTATCAAACAAACAAACAAACACTTACACAATGTCTACCCTCGTCACTTATATAGATATAGATAACATAAAGTGGAGTGATCGAATCTATATTATAATGAATACATAAACTGATCCCTGACCTTGTGGAGTGATAATATATATTTTTCTACCCCTAATTTTAACTTTATGAAAAAATTTTGATCTATATCTGAGCGCAACTCCCGTCGAGCTAGACTGCAAAATGTAGATACTAAGTCGAATCTATCAAGCAAACAAATACTTACACAACTTCCACCCCCGTCACTTCTAAAGATATAGACTATTTTCTATTTCCAATATCTAAATATTAAGAAAGATGTCTTTGAAACTAAACAAATTACTAGGATATAAGAAAATGTCGTTAGAAACAAAGAAAAATTACTGAACTGCTATGTAATATTTAACCGAATGGTACACAGTCTTCTCATAGAAAAATAATGGACTTTAAAGAAAAGAGATGCAGTTAAATCGATAAATGAGGAGAACATTACCATGTTAGCAAGACTGGAGTTTACAAAAACTGCAACTACAAAGAAGTTTATACTTACAATAAGAAGGAGATAATTAAATATTCATGAAATGAATGATGAGAAAATTGGGTGTAGAGAATTTGAGATTCACAGGACATAGTGAAAGCAAGAGGATCAAAGGAAAAGTGAATAACCTACCTCCTCCGACATTTGCGGGAATTGATGACAGAACAGACACAAAGCAGGATTATAAAGCGCCAAAAGTTACAAACCAAAAAAGAACAGAAAGTTATGGAGAAACCACCATAGCACGTATCGAAAAAGATAATTAAAATACTTACTTTTGTAAAGATGCAATTCAACATTATGATCATAAGTCTCACTAGTTCAGCCCTTATATTTCCTCGTTTAAAAATCCGCTGAGTGGAATGATTAAGCTCGATATGAGCTCCTATTTATGAAATTTACTAGCAGTATAGCCCGGCGTTGCTCGGGTGTAATGAAAGCTTTAAAACTAATCCATGGTCCTGGAGCTCAGACTCTTTGGACGTTGGCATTAAAGACTAAAAAGCAATAGTTGTTTCCAGTTAAAGCGAAACAGTAGACTGAAAGAAAAATGAATGGATGTAAGTCAAATTTTGATTTCCTGGAATCGATATCAAATAATTCTTTTTCGTTGTAAACTGAATTTTGAAGGCTAAATAAGTCCTCTGAGTAAATGGTATCATGGCTGAGACTAAGAACTACAATTATACCTACTTAGAGCCAAACCCGAAGCAAAAACTAAAATAAAAGGGCTGAAAAAAATACAGACATACAGGCAGATTAACAGACACACACACAAACATCTTGCTTTATATATATATATATATATATATATATATTTTCGATTTTCTGCACTATTGTAAGAACTGTAACCTTGAAACCTCTGAATATCGTTTCTTATGTCTTTGTCTATGAGTGTATGAAATTTGATTAAAATCGGAGTATTCTTTCTATAACCCGATTTTTGATTTTCGATATCTTTCGGGGGTACCTCGACACAAAACCTAGCTAAGAACACTCGCTAACGCTTATAGTATAACTGTGTAAATTTTCAAGAAAATCGGTTCAGCCGTTTCGGAGTCTATAGGTAACGGACACACACACACACACACACACACATACACACAGAGACAAAGTTCCATTTATAAATACGTTTAAATAACAATTTGTAAAAAAAAAACAAAAAAAACTGAGACTACTCTGTAATCAATCAAACTCCAACAACCTAATAGGAGATGAAAGGAATTGCAAAGATTTTTAAAATCCAGTTCTGTTCGTTACATTCCCTTACGCGTAAACATTCTTGGGAAAGGTTTGAATCCATTTCTTGCCCCTACTATGAGTTAAGTAATAGAAATTGGATTTAGAAAAATTATTATTATTAAAATGTTTTTAGTACAAAATTCACACGGATAAAAAGAATGATTCTTACAATTCAAAATATATTTAGGCTTTAAATAAACGACAAAGGGTTGATAAACCGTAAAAATATCAACCCAGTGTAAAACAAATATCTTTGGTAATAAATACGTTTATTTTCTGCAAAAATATCTTTCTATATAAAAAGATGATTTTTATTTTACAAAATCGCACCATGACCAAATTCGGATAGAGATATTGAGAGTTAAATTAAAATAGAGTGTGAGAGTGGTGAGAAGAAAGCAAAGAAGAAAGAAAGGAAGAGGGACGATAAAAAAAAAATGAAGTTTACATTTCGACACTTAAAGGTCCTAGTACTTAGTGACTTTTGGAGAATCTTCATCTGAGCTATAATTCAGAAGAGCATTTGAACGTGTTTCCTTTCTCGGTTTGCACGGATAAATTTTGAGCCTTTGAAGGCCACTTCAGCAAAGCACAAGGTTCAAGGCGCACGATAATGACGACAACGACAATATCGTCCAATCAATTGTTCTCTTTTTGAGCGCGCCATTTTCACCCAGAATTCAATTCATTAGGGCTCACACAGAAAAGCACAATTATGCGTTAATCTTGTTGGAAACAATAGCGCAAGTGAAGCGAACCCGCAGTTGTCAGTCCTGGCAAGAGGCAGACACATTCAACGAACGGACTATTTTACAGAATTCTTGCGCTTCGCGACCTGCCTGTTATTCACCCCCTCACACACCCACGGTCCCTCCAATTCTTTTTTGCCTTCCGCACGGCCTAACCTTCGTTTCATTCACAATCAAATGCACTGTGATTGGCAGGCCCCCTTGAGCATAAATGAACCCAAACATTCAAGCAAAACAAAACAAACAAATATGATTTAATGCCGGCTTTTTGATTTTGATTTTATTTGAAAAGATTAATTCACAGAGAAGAAAATTAAAATCAAAGGGAGAGAGAAAGAGAGAAACAAATGACAGCGAGGAGGTGGGAGGGAAAGACAACCGAAACCCTTGAGAGAGTCGAATTTAGAGGAAGAAAGAAATAGAGACAGGATTAATGGAAAGGAGAAAAGAAGAGATAGAGAGAAATGAAAATAAGCAATAGTAAATTAGGTAGAGAGAAAGGGAGAGGGGGGGAAAGGTAAACGACAAAGAAAATGAGAAAGAGAAAGAGAGTAGAAAAGAGAGAGAAAGAGTAAGACTGAGAAAGAGAGGGAAAAGAAAGAGAAAAATGCTTGCGGATGAAGAAAAAGAAAGAAAGAAAGAAAGAAAGAAAGAAAGAAAGAAAAGTAGAAATAAAAGAGTTAGAAAAAGAGAGACAAAAGAAAAAAGAGAATGAATGGTGGTGGGTAAAATAAAAACAGGAAAGGAATATAAGAAAAAGGAAAGACTGAGATAAAGAAAGACTGAAAGAAAGAAAGAAAGAAAGAAAGAAAACGAAAGAGATAAAAGCAAGATAGAGAAAAAGGAAGAAAAGAAAGAAGCGAGCAAAAGAAAGAACGATGTTGAATTATTTGACTGATTAATTTTTCATTTACAGATTATCAACCTTTTGCAATTATTTAAAGCCAGAAACCATTTTTGGTTTGTAGAATTTTTTTTAGTGACAATAATAATTTACGGATAGTGTCCTAGTAATTAATTAACCCATAGTTGGGGATGAGAAGCGTAATCATACCTTTCAAGAGCATTTGCGTGTAAGAGGATATAACGAACCCAACTGTAATTGGAACGCAACTATCTGAATTTTCATTTGAGCCTTCATTCTTTTCACCTACATATACAAGCTTGCAGATCCTGGAATTCCCAAGCATTGTGGTGTAATGGATATCAGCTCGGAATCGGAAATTGGAGAGCCGAGTTCGATTTTCAGTCTAATTTGTTGCATTCACTTACATGCAAATAACCTTGGGAAATGCATGAAACCATCATTTTTTCCCTCAGCTATGGGTTAAATAACGATTGGGTTCAATAACCTTTGTTGGCAACGAGTCTTTTCTGGTGTCTGTTCAGGGTTTTGTGGAAAATGCCTCCACTTTTCATGAAACTTGATTGCAATTTTTTATGAGCAACTCTTCAGAAAAATGGCTGCAATTTCTGTGAATCTCAGAATAGATATATGATAAACTAGCAGTATAGCCCGGCGTTGCTCGGTGTAATGAAAGCTTTAAAACTAATCCATGGTCCTGGAGCTCAGACTCTTTGGACGTTAGCACGAAAGACTAAAAAGCAATAGTTGTTTCCAGTTAAAGCGAAACCGTAGACTGAAAGAAAAATGAATGGATGTAAGTCAAATTTTGATTTCCTGGTATCGATATCAAATAAGTCTTTTTCGTCGTAAACTAAATTTTGAAGGCTAAATATGTCCTCTGAGTAAATGGTATAATGGCTGAGACAAAGAACTACAATTATATCTACTAAGAGCCAAACCCGAAGCAAAAACTAAAATAAAAGGGCTGAAAAAATACAGATATACAGGCAGATAAAGAGACACACACACAAACGTCCTGCCTTATATATATATATATATTATCGATTTTCTGCACTATTGTAAGAACTGCAGCCTTGAAACTTCTGAATATCGTTTCTTATGTCTTTTTCTATGAATGTATCAAATTTGATTAAAATCAGACCACTCCTTCTATAAACCGATTTTTTCGATTATGGATTTTCGATATTTATCGGGGGTACCTCGACACAAAACCTAGCTAAGAACACTCGCAGACGCTTATAGTACAACTGTGTAAATTTTCAAGAAAATCGGTTCAGCTGTTTCGGAGTCTATAAGTAACTGACACACACACACACAGACACACACAGACAAAGTTCAATTTATAAATAAGTTTAGATTATTGTTCTATCTCTTGATATCAAACACTAGAATTGAACAGATTGCTTGGCTTAAAAACAATTAACTGAGGGAACATCTTTTGGCTAGTCAGTATATGGATCGAAAGAGATATGATTGCCCAAACCTGTAAGCACGTAAGGCACTTAAGTGAATGATCTGGATAAAAAGATTGAATAGCAGGACAGAATGGGTTCTATATCCCTTGGCAACCTGACTACCACAAAAAGAAATGGCAGCCTCTTGCGGGGAAAATCGTTTGGCTACTCAGTAATTGATCGAACGACACATGATCGTCTAACCGTGTAACACGAATGACAATTAACTGACTTATTATATGTAGTGTCCATGAGATCTTGAGATAATTTCAAAAATTCACCACGAAAAACTTACAAGAGGTGGCAATTAAATATTTGTTGCATATTAATATGGTATTATTAAACTTCTTTTTAATAAAAAATTATTGATCAATATTAAATAATAGTGTTATTATTAAAGTTCCTGCAATGATATTATTTTTATTTTTTTAATACTTTTATGTTTTCATGTTTCAGGCATTAATGAACTTGTGGTATTATGTAAGATTGCATTATTATTTTTATTAGATAAACTATTGTCAGCCACTATTAATTTCTGACTAATATTTCTTTCATCTTAATTTAAAAAGCCCTCCATCGCAATTAATCAGTCCGTCATTGTCGTAGTTCTAGTCGTTTTGTTAAATCGTTTGTTTTACGGCACATCTACGCCCCAGTGGTTTATCTATGACCGACAAAATTTTTACAATGCATTCGTATGAATAGAATAAGTATTATTTAATGTTTGTATATAAGTTTGTAGATCGGGTTTCATTGACGTATTTTTCTATAGATGATTTTAACGGGGATCATATCTATAATCGGTATATATATATATATATATATATATATATATATATATATATATATATATATATATAATAGACAGTCATTTCTTAGAATAAAACCAATAAATAATTATCCAAATGTTGGAGAATTTTTGTCTTTATTTTCAACTGAAATTAAAGCAAAAATACGACGTTTAGAACAGCTCATGATTAAACATAATAGACATTCATTGTCTCTTATATTTAATAGCATATGTTTAGAAAATATATATATATATATATATATATATATATATATATATATATATTCAGAAATTATAACATGGATATGTTACAATATCACGACAAAAGTAGCTATTTTCTTTCGACACTTCTTGTGCCTTGTCAAGTGATGTGATTATTTTAAATTGAACCAACTTAAAATAACCACATCACTTGACAAGACACAAGAAGTGTCGAAACAAAATAGCTACTTTTGTCGAAACAAAATAGCTACTCTTATATATAACAATATATATATATATATATATATATATATATATATATATATATATATATATATATTAAAGCTCAACTCAATATATATATTGGTAAAATTTCTTTTTTTCATTAATTGATAAACATTTCAGTAAAAAGAGTTGTCTAAATAAAATCTTTAACAGAAACAATATCAAATTGAGTTATTCCTGTTTACCTAATGTAGGTAAAATAATAAACGGAATTAATAAAAGTAAATTAAAAAAACCCGAAAAGTCTATTTTTAAACCCAAGTGTAATTGCAGATTGAAGAATGACTGCCCCATCGACAGTTACTCTCGGCAGTCTTGTGTTGTATATGGAGTTAGAGTCTACGCTGATGAAAATGATACTCATCCTAAAACTTATATTGGAGCGACACATCGTACTTTTAAACGTAGATTTTATAACCATAAGAGTTCGTTTAAATACCAAAAATAGTACTGAGTTAGCGACTTATGTATGGAACCTTAAAAATAATATTTAAAAAAAAAACCATTCTTAAATGGGAAATAATAAAAATGTTCGAATTATAAATTAGTTAGCAAGTTCTGGCAACTATGTGGGGAGGAAAAATTAGCCCTAGCGCTGTTTGAACCCACGCAGAACTTGCTAAATTCTAAAACCAAAATCCTTAATAGGTGTAAACACATAAAAAATTGTTTACTAAAATAGGTCATTTTTTTGTTTTGTTGTCGTTGTTGTTTTGTAATAAAGGTTGTTTTACCCTGAATTAATTTGGTTTCTTCTTTTGAGCTCTATATATTTGCCGTTTTTAATCTAACTTGTTAGCGCTCCCGTTGTGTCAAACCGCGGTCAGTGGTGGCTCAATTTTAGATTGAGTGTATTGTGTATACATATATATATATATATATATATATATATATATATTGTTAAATATACGAGACAATGAATGTCTATTCTGTTTAATCATGAGCCGTTCTAAACATCGCATTTTAGCCTTAATTTCAGATGAAAATAAAGACAAAAATTCTCCAACATTTGAATAATTTTTTATTAACTTGGTTCTAAGCTTTCAGCTCACATGAGCCATCTTCAGAGAAGTTATAAAGACGTTAACATGAACATAATTAACATATTGTTGCTTAGCAAAGTTTTATGTCAACACAAAATAAAATTGTCTTTGATGGTGGATGTTTTTCTGTTAACGTCCTTATAACCTCTCTGAAGATGGCTCATTTGAGCCGAAAGATTAGAACTAAATAAAAGATTATCCAAATTTTGGAGAATTTTTGTCTTTATTTTTACCTGAAATTAAAGCCAAAATACGATGTTTAGAACGGCTCATGATTAAGCATAATAGATATTCATTGTCTCTTATATTTAACAGCATATGTTTATAAAATTATCAGCTGCCTCCATACACTATATATATATATATATATATATATATTCCTTCCAAAATGAATTGCTAGAAATATTTTCTTTTCCAAAAATGTATTCCTCGGATTTTGTACATTCATAGTTTTCTGACCCCAGTTTACTGTTTCACAATTTGTCAATAGCTGGGACCCTAACAGGTTCTACCACCCGAGGTCAGTGTGGATCTGAGGACAACTGCAATTAAGAGGTGGTTCCAGGCTTCTCAAAACTTCACAATTAGAGGCCTTACTGCTGGTTGCAGTTGATCATCAAAACCAGGACCTGGATGTAGTTTATCGTATTACCCAGGGCGCCACATTGTAGCGGGTGGGGTATGACGAGACGTTCAGTCGGCGTATTTTGAAGTTCCAGCCTACAGTTGTTCAGGACCTGCGCCTTACTGAGTGAAAGTTTACAAGTTCGAATCTTGTCTAATTCTTACTGTTTATTTCTAAGCTGTTTACTCGGAGCTCTGGAATTATGAGCTGAGTAGTTGTGATGAAAAAAAAAAAAAATTAAAGTAAGAGGTGAAACCAGACATAAATTGATAATGCATGAAATAATTATGATATAAATTCAAGATAATATTAATTCTTGTTTAATAACGGTCATCGAATATCGGTTTGAGTTGCTTAAATAAAAAGCAATTAAGATGAAAGATAAACTCATATAAGGTCGATCACTAAGTTATCAAATCTGTGAGGGGAAAAAGAAAGTATTTTTTTCCAAAAAATATTGAATTTTGTTATGCCATTTTTGTATCGAAATTTTTAAATGACTGAAATGACTCCGCGCTTTATATTAAAACTGAAATTGAATTCCACATTATAATTTGAAACTGCGTTTACTTTTTAGATTTAAATTGTAATTAATTTCTTTATTTAATATTACCGGAGAGACGACTCAGTTAATCGTATCTAGTGGAATACGAGCACACACACACACACAGACACACACACACACACACACACACACACACACACACAGAGAGAGAGAGAGAGAGAGAGAGAGAGAAAGAGATGGGTCGACAAGCGAGTTTGAAATGTCGAAACAGCAATACAATTTAATATATAGCTAAGTTATTTAACACATCTACACCCACGTATATATATATATATATATATATATATATATATATATATATTCAATTACTTAGTTTTTTGTGATAGTTAAATTAGACCAGTACACAGTTGTATTAAAAAGTGTTCAATAAAATTATATTGTAGATTTTTCGAATACCTTTCCTTTTTAAACGAGTTATTTCGCGACCACGGTTTCTACCTTTGGGTATCTTCAGGCGATTTACAGTAACTGATTTCACCGTTTTTTTAAACCTGGGTCGCGAAATAACTCATTTGCAAATGAAATATATATATATATATATATATATATATATATATATATATATATATATATATATCACTTTACACTATTACCCTACACTATTAACCTACACTATATATATTATTTTAACTAATTTAAAATCAGCGTATAGTTATAATTATATTCACATATTTTTTATAAATGTATTTAAATAAACTTGATTACATGGGTTTTTTTTCCTTGTCCCCATGACACTGGAACATTCAGTATTTACTGTTCGAATATTTGGCCGAAGACAAAATGCATTTCTATCTATCTATCTATCTATCTATCTATCTATCTATCTATCTATCTATCTATCACATTCTGTTCAATATCTATCACATTCTGTTCAATATCTATCTATCTATCTATCTATCTATCTATCTATCTATCTATCTATCTATCTCATTCTGTTCATATCTATTTATCTATCTATCTATGTTATACGTTTTAACTGATTTTATCAACTATTTGAGAAAGCAATCGAAAATAACTCAACAATATCATGGCAATTGACAGATAATAAAGATGTTGAATGTGTTCAGACCCGCGATGACCTTTGTCCTGAAGGAACGTGACACTCAAAGAAAGTAATCGCAATTTTACAGTATGAGTTTTGTTCCTTTTTGGACTTTTATTTGTCACAGTTCTTCATTAATTCAATTGTTCCCTATCGGGATAAAATACCCAGACTTTTGATGCTTTGTTTCGGGGTTCATAAAAAGCAATAATGATCACAAACACCTTTCTCATACATTATTTCCAGTAGAGCAATAGATTGAAACTTATTGGCTTTTTTTTCCTGAAAAGTATGTTTCAGATGAGTCAATCTTGATTTCACTCGTATCATTTCTTTCTCACTTGACTTGATACGTTCCTTTGTCCGGGTTCAACAGGTTCACCGCTGGTTTAAGTAGAAAAGCGTTATCAATGCCATTGTTTAATTTTTCGATGGAAGGAATTGGGAGGAAAATGAGCAAGCAATTTAAATAAAATAAATGAACTTAATACAATCTAAAATAAAAACGAAGAAATAATTTGTTGCTGACAAGACATTGCCATATTTTCTTTTCCCTGGTTGGATCTCTGACATAATGTTTCTAACAAAACAGAAAATATAGGTTCTACATGTCGAACGGATGTGCGTCGTGGTGCAGTGGATATCGACATGGAACGACGAATCGTTGTATTCACTTTCGCACAAATACCCTTGGGAAAGGTATTAACCCGTCTCTTTCCTCCAGTTATGGGTTAAATAATAGAACAGATTGGGTTCTATAGCCTTGGCTGGCAACCTATTTCGGGATAATCTTCTGCCCAGTCAGTCATGTCTCGAAAGAGACATGATCGCCCAAAGCATGTGTCACGTATGGCACTTAACTGACTGACTGAATATAATAGTTGGAAACATGATTAAGGCTTGTACTAGGCATAAAGTGGGGGATCATTTTATATTGTTATAAAGTAATAAACTGATCTCTTACTAATTACTACATAATAATATATTACATCTCTTTCCCCTCTAGCTATGAGTCAAATAATAGAACAGATTGTGTTATATAGCCTGGGCTGGCAAACATTCTACCGCAGAAAGCCATGGCAACCTACTGCGGGATAATCTTCTGCCCAGTCAGTCATGTCTCTTTCGAAACCTGATCGCTCAAGTCGTGTATCTTGTATGGCAATTAACAGACTGACTGACATGTGGAACATTCTTTTTTTTTTTTTTTTTGTAGAAATGTAAACATACAGTGGTTCGTCGGTCATGTTTTAACAAACTGCTCAAATTACTTGATACTGCGTTTCGACTCTATTATACAATGGTTTGCCCATAAACTGGTATTGTATACTGCCGCTGGAAAACAACGAGGAACACGTATACATAATAGTATAGTCTTATATTCTTATTCTTCGACGGGGACTCTTGTGTGGCATATCACGTTGAATACACCGGTTCTCGTTCGATCACCGAAGGTAAGCAACGCCGAGCCTGGTCAGTACTTAGATCAGTAACCACTTGGGAATACCAGGCGCTGTAAGCGTTCAGTGACGGATGTGCGTTGTGGTGCAGTGGATATCGGCTTGGAAAAAGAGATCGGTGAACCGAGTTCGAATTCCAGTTGAGTACCCTGCATTCCTTTCAGCACTGGTACCCTTGGGAAAAGTATTAATCCGTCACTTCCTTCCAGTTATGGGTTAAATAACAGGATGGGGCCTAGACGCAACCCACCTAGTGTTGGTGTCACAATAAAAACACTCTTGGTAGCCCTG